>WNGS01169415.1:109175-125099 GCA_020271785.1 Procambarus virginalis
TTACAGTCTCCCTCTCTATGTTACAGTCTCCCTCTCTATGTTACAGTCTCCTTCTTATGTTAGTCTCCCTCTCTATGTTACAGTCTCCCTCTCTATGTTACAGTCTCCCTCTCTATGTTACAGTCTCCTCTTATGTTAGTCTCCCTCTCTATGTTACAGTCTCTCCCTCTCTATGTTACAGTCTCCCTCTCTATGTTACAGTCTCCCTCTCTATGTTACAGTCTCCCTCTCTATGTTACAGTCTCTCCCTCTCTATGTTACAGTCTCTCCCTCTCTATGTTACAGTCTCCCTCTCTATGTTACAGTCTCTCTCTCTATGTTACAGTCTCCCTCTCTATGTTACAGTCTCTCCCTCTCTATGTTACAGTCTCCCTCTCTATGTTACAGTCTCCCTCTCTATGTTACAGTCTCCCTCTCTATGTTACAGTCTCCCTCTCTATGTTACAGTCTCTCTCTCTCTATGTTACAGTCTCCGTCTCTATGTTACAGTCTCTCTCTATGTTACAGTCTCCCTCTCTATGTTACAGTCTCCCTCTCTATGTTACAGTCTCTCTCTCTCTATGTTACAGTCTCCGTCTCTATGTTACAGTCTCTCTCTATGTTACAGTCTCTCTCTCTCTATGTTACAGTCTCTCTCTCTATGTTACAGTCTCCCTCTCTATGTTACAGTCTCCCTCTCTATGTTACAGTCTCCCTCTCTATGTTACAGTCTCTCTCTCTCTATGTACAGTCTCCGTCTCTATGTTACAGTCTCCCTCTCTATGTTACAGTCTCCCTCTCTATGTTACAGTCTCCCTCTCTATGTTACAGTCTCTCTCTCTCTATGTTACAGTCTCCGTCTCTATGTTACAGTCTCTCTCTATGTTACAGTCTCTCTCTCTCTATGTTACAGTCTCCCTCTTTATGTTACAGTTTCCCTATCTATGTTACAGTCTTCCTCTCTATGTTACTGTCTCCCTCTCTATGTTACAGTCTCCCTCTCTATGTTACAGTCTCTCTCTCTATGTTACAGTCTCCCTCTCTATGTTACAGTCTCCCTCTCTATGTTACAGTCTCCCTCTCTATGTTACAGTCTCCCTCTCTATGTTACAGTCTCTCTCTCTATGTTACAGTCTCCCTCTCTATGTTACAGTCTCCCTCTCTATGTTACAGTCTCCCTCTCTATGTTACAGTCTCCCTCTCTATGTTACAGTCTCCCTCTCTGTTAACACAACTGTGTGACTTTTTTTAATTTTGTATATATTGTCTCGAACTGTAAATGCTCCTGAAGACTTGTACCATTACAGCCGTTCAATAATAACAGTGGGCACCGTTACCTGCAGCTGCCTTCCCAGTGGGCACCGTTACCTGCAGCTGCCTTCCCAGTGGGCACCGTTACCTGCAGCTGCCTTCCCAGTGGGCACCGTTACCAGCAGCTGCCTTCCCAGTGGGCACCGTTACCAGCAGCTGCCTTCCCAATGGGCACCGTTACCCGCAGCTGCCTTCCCAGTGGGCACCATTACCTGCAGCTGCCTTCCCAGTGGGCACCGTTACCAGCAGCTGCCTTCCCAGTGGGCACCGTTACCAGCAGCTGCCTTCCCAGTGGGCACCGTTACCCGTAGCTGCCTTACCAGTGGGCACCGTTACCAGCAGCTGCCTTCCCAGCGGGCACCGTTACCAGCAGCTGCCTTCCCAGTGAGCACCGTTACCAGCAGCTGCCTTCCCAGTGGGCACCGTTACCCGCAGCTGCCTTACCAGTGGGCACCGTTACCCGCAGCTGCCTTACCAGTGGGCACCGTTACCCGCAGCTGTCTTACCAGTGGGCACCGTTACCCGCAGCTGCCTTACCAGTGGGCACCGTTACCTGCAGCTGCCTTCCCAGTGGGCACCGTTACCAGCAGCTGCCTTCCCAGTGGGCACCGTTACCCGCAGCTGCCTTACCAGTGGGCACCGTTACCCGCAGCTGCCTTACCAGTGGGCACCGTTACCCGCAGCTGCCTTACCAGTGGGCACCGTTACCTGCAGCTGCCTTCCAAGTGGGCACCGTTACCAGCAGCTGCCTTCCCAGTGGGCACCGTTACCTGCAGCTGCCCTCCAAGTGGGCACCGTTACCTGAAGCTGCCTTCCCAGTGGGCACCGTTACCCGCAGCTGCCTTCCCAGTGGGCACCGTTACCCGCAGCTGCCTTCCCAGTGGGCACCGTTACCCGCAGCTGCCTTCCCAGTGGGCACCGTTACCCGCAGCTGCCTTCCCAGTGGGCACCGTTACCCGCAGCTGCCTTCCCAGTGGGCACCGTTACCCGCAGCTGCCTTACCAGTGGGCACCGTTACCTGCAGCTGCCTTCCAAGTGGGCACCGTTACCTGCAGCTGCCTTCCCAGTGAGCACCGTTACCAGCAGCTGCCTTCCCAGTGGGCACCGTTACCTGCAGCTGCCCTCCAAGTGGGCACCGTTACCCGCAGCTGCCTTCCAAGTGGGCACCGTTACCGGCAGCTGCCCTCCAAGTGGGCACCGTTACCAGCAGCTGCCTTCCCAGTGGGCACTGTTACCCGCAGCTGCCTTCCCAGTGGGCACCGTTACCTGCAGCTGCCCTCCAAGTGGGCACCGTTACCAGCAGCTGCCTTCCCAGTGGGCACCGTTACCTGCAGCTGCCCTCCAAGTGGGCACCGTTACCCGCAGCTGCCTTCCAAGTGGGCACCGTTACCAGCAGCTGCCCTCCAAGTGGGATGTGGACACATATACACAGTAGTGTGCAAGTGGACACGCATGGAAGGCAGCAGCTGCCTTCCATGTGTGTCGTTAATTCCCAAGAACGAGTTGATACATTCTTCAGGCTTCACATTAGTGATCTTCAGATGGCTACTGTGTCACAGTGGTGACCTTCAGATGGCTACTGTGTCACATTAGTGATCTTCAGATGGCTACTGTGTCACAGTGGTGACCTTCAGATGGCTACTGTGTCACAGTGGTGACCTTCAGATGGCTACTGTGTCACAGTGGTGACCTTCAGATGGCTGCAGTGTCACAGTGGTGATCTTCAGGTGGCTACTGTGTCACAGTGGTGACCTTCAGATGGCTAAAGTGTCACAGTGGTGACCTTCAGATGGCTACTGTGTTACAGTGGTGATCTTCAGGTGGCTAAAGTGTCACAGTGCTGATCTTCAGGTGGTTACTGTGTCACAGTGGTGATCTTCAGATGGCAACTGTGTCACAGTGGTGATCTTCAGGTGGCTACTGTGTCACAGTGGTGATCTTCAGGTGGCTACAGTGTCACAGTGGTGACCATCAGATGGCTACTGTGTCACAGTGGTGATCTTCAGGTGGCTACTGTGTCACAGTGGTGACCTTCAGATGGCTACTGTGTCAAAGTGGTGATCATCAGATGGCTACTGTGTCACAGTGGTGATCATCAGATGGCTACTGTGTCACAGTGGTGACCTTCAGATGGCTGTGTCACAGTGGTGATCATCAGATGGCTACTGTGTCACAGTGGTGACCTTCAGATGGCTACTGTGTCACAGTGGTGATCATCAGATGGCTACTGTGTCAAAGTGGTGATCATCAGATGGCTACTGTGTCACAGTGGTGATCTTCAGTTGGCTACTGTGTCACAGTTGTGACCTTCAGGTGGCTACTATGTCACAGTTGTGAACTGTTTGCGACTATGAACAAGATAATATTGAACATAAAGCACTAACAGCCATTGACCTAAACGTGGCAGGTTGATGAAAGTGACCTTCACACTGCAGTCTTCACTAAGGGAACCAAATTAGGAATGTGCCTTAATGCTGGCAGTGAAGTCAAATCATATCAAATCCAAAACGTTATTAATAAATGATTGTATATTTTTAATTGGGAAAGTTTTCATAAAAAGTATAGTTCAATAATAACATAAGTGAGCCACAGGAACAACAGAGCAAGTTGACATTGTCTTTATCAGAATTACAAACTTAATTGCAACAACTTAGGGTTATCATTTCACTCCTTGCTGGACTAAACTGGTAGATAGCAATCTGTACTAATAATTATATTTTAGGCATAAAGTGAGTGACATTTACCTAAGAATTAGAAAGGTCATATAATTATAGATACAATACATATCACAAAATTAGAAATAATTAACAGTAGAACTAATTTATACTTACGATACCATAACGTTGTGCATATTTGCACACTATTGTGTATAGTGTCACACTTGCACACCATTGAGTATATTTGCACAGTTGCACACCATTGAGTATATTAGCACACTTGCACACTATTGTGTATATTTGCACACCATCAGCATTCTGCATCAACAAACTCTGGAGCTGTCGTGGCTCAGTCACTCGGAACACACAGCTCATACACCATCGACATGACTTCAGCTGTGGGCTAAGCCTCTTGCAGGGCCAGTAAGCTGTTCCTTGTTTCTTGTTTCTATCTTACTTATGAGGCGGTGTATTCGTATTCCTGACTTGTATGGTCGCGTCAGTAAGATTTTGGCCCCAAGTCGTTGAAGCTATTTCGATTCCAAATTTGCAGTGTATATAGGACAAAGGCGTAATAAATGAGTCATTGCATTAATATAAGAACGTTTGGTAGACTGGGCTAGAAGTCAAGCTCGACATTGCAAGCACATCTAGGTGAGTCCATGATCAGCCCCACAACTCTGGGGAGTGGCACTCCTAATAAAGTAGAAATGGAAGTTTGAAAACCTGGAAAATCTGGGTACAAATGAGAGCACAAGCTCCATACATGGAACTCTGACAACAGATGGGAGGAAAATTATGGTCTTGGTAATCTACAATACCCCACCAAACAGTAAAAGACCCAGGCAGGAGTATGATGACAATAACAAGGCATGTATAGATGAACTGCAGAAGCAGCAACATTAGCTCACAGAATGAGAGCGAAACTGCTGGTCATGTGGTACCTAAATCATGGAGAGGTAATTTGGAAATCAAGGAATCCCAATGGCGGGGAAGAAACGTGGGGAGCAAGTTATAAGATGTTATAGACAGGAATTTCCTAACATAACATGTGAAGGAAGGCACAAGGGAAAGAGGAAGGAATACACCCAGCCTATTAGAGCTTATTTTCACCCAAAACGTAGAAGACATCGAGAACTTGGAACATGAAATACCTCTAGGGGTCAGTGACCATTGTGTTCTAGTCTTGGACTACATGATGGAACTCAAACTAGTGACCATGGGACAAGAGGTCTGGGAACGAAGAGTTGGCTACAGGAAAGGGGACTACAGGAGAATAAGGGACTATCTGAGAGAAGTGCAGTGGGAAGAAGAAATTTGAAGAAAAACAGTCCAAGATATGATGGACCTAGTCACACGGAAATGCCAGGAGGCCGAAGAGAGATTTATACCAACAGTAAAGGAAAAAGTAAGAGGGAATATAAAAACCCATGGTTTAATAGATAGTGTCAGGAAGCAAAACAGTGAAGCAGTAGGGAGTGGAGGAAGTACAGAAGACAAGAGACAGAGGACAACAGGATCAGATGCAAAAGAGCTCGGAAACGATTACATTAACATAAGAAGAACATCGGAAAGAAATTATGAGAACGATATCGCCATCAAAGCGAAAAAGCAACCTAAATTTCTACACAGCCATATAAGAAGAAAATTGTCGGTGAACGACTAAGTGACAAAACTAAGGAAAACAGAGGGGGCATATACAGAAAGTGACAAAGAAATCTACGAGGCACTAAATGCCAGTTTCCATGAATTGTTCACAACCGAGCCTGAGTAGCTCCCATTGTTTGAAGAGATGAAAGACTATCAGAAATAGAGGTGACAGCAGAGGAGGTAATGAAACAGTTGACAACACTGGATCCAAGTAAAGCGGTTGGACCAGACAGAGTATCACCGTGGATACTAAAAGAGGCAGCGCAGGCCCTCAGCGTTCCTCTGGTAATGATCTTTAATGAATCACTTATGTCGGGAGAATTGCCCAATTGCTGCAAGAGGACAAATGTTGTACCGATTTTCATGAAAGGTGATAGGGAGGAGGCACTTAACTATAAACTTGTATCACTGACAAGCATCCCCTGTAAAATACTTGAAAGAATAATTAAGATAAGACTGGTTGCACACCTTGAGAACATTAGATTTGTAAACCAACATCAACATGGGTTCTGGAAAGAGAAATCATGCCTAACAAATCTTTTGGAATTCTATGATAAAATAACGAGTATAAGGCAGGACAGAGAAGGTTGGGCAGACTGCATTTTTCTGGACTGCCAAAAAGACTTTAATACAGTACCGCATATGAGACTGCTATTCAAACTTGAGAGGCAAGCGGGAGTGAGCGGAAAGGCCCTAGCATGGGTAAGGAACTACCTAACAGGAAGGAGCCAGAGAGTTATGGTAAGGGGCGAAAAGTCGGACTGGCGAAGAGTAACGAGTGGAGTACCTCAAGGATCGGTGCTGGGAGCAATTCTATTTCTAATGTACGTTAACGATTTTATTTATTTATATTTCTAATATACGTTAAACGTATACCAGTCTCCGTGGTGTAGTGGTAAAACACTCGCCTGGCCTTCCGCGAGCGCTTTGTCATGGGTTCGTATCCTGGCTGGGGAGGATTTACTGGGCGCAAATCCTTAACTGTAGCCTCTGTTTAACTCAACAGTAAAATGTTTCCTTGGTTGTAAAAACGATTCTTCGCGGCGGGGATCGTATTCCAGGGACCTGCCCGAAACGCTACGCGTACTAGTGGCTGTACAAGAATGGAACAACTCTTGTATATATCTAAAAAAAAAAATATAAAAAAGACAAGTTTACAGGAGTAGACTTCTACATGTCATTGTTTGTGGATGATGCAAAGTTGATGAGAAGAGTTGTGACAGATAAGGATTTTAGGATCTTCCAAGAGGATTTGAACTGGCTGCAGAGATGGTCAAAGAAATGACTACTGGAGTTCAACACGAGCAAATGTAAAGTTATGGAAATGGGACTAGGTGATAGAAAATCAAAGGGTCAGTACACAATAAAGGGGCACTCTCTACCTGTGACGACGTAAGAAAGAAACCTGGGCTTGGACGTAACACCTAATTTAACTCCTGAGGCACATATAAATAGGATATCGATAGCAGCGTACTCTACACTGACAAAAGTTAGGACATCATTTAGAAACTAAGTAAGGAGGCATTTACGGCGCTTTACACTGCCTACATGAGGCTATTCTTAGAGTATGCCACCCCATCACGGAGTCCCCACCTGAAGAAACACATAAGGAAACTGGAAAAAGTTCAGAAGTTTGCAACGAGATTTGTCCCAGCGTTACGAGGGATGGGGTAAAAGGAGCGCCTGAAGGAACTGAGCCTTATGACACTAGAAAAAAGAAAGGAGAGGGGGGATATAATAGGAACGTATAAAATACTCAGGGGGGATTGACAGAGTTGACATAGACGAAATGAACATATGGATTAGTAACATAACGAGGGGACAAGGGTGGAAGCTGGAAACTCAGATGAGTCACAAAGATGTTAGGAAGTTTTCTTTTGGCGTGAGAGTAATGGAAAAATGGAATGCACTTAAGGAGCAGGTGATGAAAGCAAATTCTATTCATAATTTTATAACTAGGTATGATAGGGAAATAAGACCGGGGTCATTACTGAAGACAACTAGCACAACCGATGGCTCGAAAGGCGGGAAACAAGAGACAGTGCTCGATCCTGCAGACACAAGTAGGTGAGTACAAATAGGTGAGTACAACTCTCACCCCTCCCCCCCCTCCACCTGTCATCTGGTGACCCGGCGAAGCTCTGAATATTTCAGCACCTCAGCTGTGACCTGTGTTGACTTTGTGTTCCAGGTCAACTTTAATTGTTGTCACATTCAGACTTCCTCGCTCGTTTAATTCAGGTCAGCTTCTAGTGTAAACATCAAGGGTTTTGAAAATAATTCATTGTTATACAGCAGACACTGTAGTTATGCTTGTGTTATACAATAACTTTATTCATTCCTTTGAATACACGCTTGTATTTGTTTTTGTTTAGCCTCGTACAGCTAAGTGAGCACTGGCTTATTATCACGGTCAGGGACCACTGGCTCATTATTATGGTCAGAGAGCACTAGCACATTATCATGGTCAGGGAGCACTAGCACATTATCATGGTCAGGGAGCACTAGCTCATTATCATGGTCAGGGAGCACTAGCTCATTATCACAGCCAGGGAGCACTGGCTCATTATCACGGTCAGGGAGCACTAAGACATTATCAAAGTCATGGAGCACTAGCTCATTATCACGGTCAGGGAGCACTAGCTCATTATCACAGCGAGGGAGCACTGGCTCATTATCACGGTCAGGGAGCACTAGCTCATTATCACAGCCAGGGAGCACTGGCTCATTATCACGGTCAGGGAGCACTAAGACATTATCAAAGTCATGGAGCACTAGCTCATTATCACGGTCAGGGAGCACTAGCTCATTATCACGGTCAGGGAGCATTAGCTCATTATCACAGCCAGGGAGCACTGGCTCATTATCACGGTCAGGGAGCACTAAGACATTATCAAAGTCATGGAGCACTGGCTCATTATCACGGTCAGGGAGCACTAGCTCATTATCACAGCCAGGAAGCACTGGCTCATTATCACGGTCAGGGAGCACTAGCTCATTATCACAGTCAGGGAGCACTGGCTCATTATCACGGTCAGGGAGCACTAAGACATTATCAAAGTCATGGAGCACTAGCTCATTATCACGGTCAGGGAGCACGAGCTCATTATCACAGCGAGGGAGCACTGGCTCATTATCACGGTCAGGGAGCACGAGCTCATTATCACAGCGAGGGAGCACTAGCTCATTATCACGGTCAAGAAGCACTAGCTCATTATCACGGCCAAGGAGCATTAGCTCATTTTCATGGTCAGGGAGCACTAGCTCATTATCACGGTCAAGAAGCACTAGCTCATTATCACGGCCAAGGAGCTCTAGCTCATTATCACGGTCAGGGAGCACTAGCTCAATATCACGGTCAAGAAGCAATAGCTCATTATCAAGGTCAAGGAACAGGTGCTCATTATCACGGTCAAGAAGCACTAGCTCATTATCCCAGTCAGGAAGCACTGGGTCATCATCACGATCAGGGAGTACTAGCTCATTATCACGGTCAGGGAGCACTAGCTCATTATCACGGTCAGGGAGCACTAGCTCATTATCACGTTCAAGGAGCACTAGCTCATTATCACAGTCTGGTATGCCACTAGGCATCAGAGCCTGGTATGCCACCAGGCTCGTCCCGGAACTGAGAGGATTGAGCTACGAGGAAAGGCTAAAGGAGCTGAACCTCACATCCCTGGAAAACAGAAGAGTAAGGGGAGACATGATAACCACCTACAAAATTCTCAGGGGAATTGACAGGGCGGACAAAGACAAACTCTTCACCACGGGTGGGACAAGAACAAGGGGACACAGGTGGAAACTTAGTACCCAGATGAACCACAGAGACGTTAGAAAGATTTTTTCATTGTCAGAGTAGTTAATAAATGGAATGCACTAGGAAGTGATGTGGTGGAGGCTGACTCCATACACAGTTTCAACTGTAGATATGATAGAGCCCAATAGGCTCAGGAATCTGTACACCTGTTGATTGACAGTTGAGAGGCGGGACCAAAGAGCCAAAGCTCAACCCCCGCAAGCACAATTAGGTGAGTACAGTCAGGGAGCACTAGCTCATTATCCCGGTCAGGAAGCACTGGTTTATTATAACGGCCAGGGAGCACTGGCTCGCTATCACGGTCAGGGAGCACGGGCTCATTATATCGGACAGGGAGCACTAGCTCATTATATTGCTCAGGGATCACTAGCTCATTATCACAGCCAGGGAGTACTAGCTCATTATCACGGTCAAGGAGCACGAGCTCAATATCAAGGTCAAGGAGCAGTAGCTCATTATCACGGTCAAGGAGCACTAGCTCATTATCCCGGTCAAGGAGTACTAGCTCAATATCACGGTCAGGGAGCACTATCTCATTATCACGGCCAAGGAGCACTAGCTTAATATCACGGTCATGGAGCACTAGCTCATTATCACGTTCATGGAGCACTAGCTCATTATCACGTTCATGGAGCACTAGCTCATATCACGGTCAAGGAGCACTAGATATTTGACACGGTCAGGGAGCACTACAACATTATCACGGTCAGGGAGCACTACAACATTATCACGGTCAGGGAGCACTACAACATTATCTCGGTCAGGGAGCACTAGTTCATTATCACGGTGAGGGAGCACTGGCTTATTATCACGGTGAGGGAGCACTGGCTCATTATCACGGTGAGGGAGCACTGGCTTATTATCACGGTGAGGGAGCACTGGCTCATTATCACGGTGAGGGAGCACTGGCTTATCATCGGTCAGGAAGCACTGGCTCATTATCACGGTGAGGGAGCACTGGCTCATTATCACGGTGAGGGAGCACTAGCTCATTATCACGGTGAGGGAGCACTGGCTTACTATCACGGTGAGGGAGCACTGGCTTACTATCACGGTGAGGGAGCACTGGCTCATTATCACGGTGAGGGAGCACTGGCTTATTATCACGGTGAGGGAGCACTGGCTCATTATCACGGTGAGGGAGCACTGGCTTATTATCACGGTGAGGGAGCACTGGCTCATTATCACGGTGAGGGAGCACTGGCTTATCATCGGTCAGGAAGCACTGGCTCATTATCACGGTGAGGGAGCACTGGCTCATTATCACGGTGAGGGAGCACTAGCTCATTATCACGGTGAGGGAGCACTGGCTTACTATCACGGTGAGGGAGCACTGGCTTACTATCACGGTGAGGGAGCACTGGCTCATTATCACGGTGAGGGAGCACTGGCTTATTATCACGGTGAGGGAGCACTGGCTCATTATCACGGTGAGGGAGTACTGGCTCATTATCACGGTGAGGGAGCACTGGCTTATTATCACGGTGAGGGAGCACTGGCTTACTATCACGGTGAGGGAGTACTGGCTCATTATCACGGTGAGGGAGCACTGGCTTATTATCACGGTGAGGGAGCACTGGCTTATTATCACGGCGAGGGAGTACTGGCTCATTATCACGGTGAGGGAGCACTGGCTTATTATCACGGTGAGGGAGCACTGGCTTATTATCACGGTGAGGGAGCACTGGCTTATTATCATCGGTCAGGAAGCACTGGCTCGTTATCACGGTCAGGGAGCTCTAGCTCATTATCGCGGTTAGGGAGCACTAGCTCATTATCACGGTTAGGGAGCACTAGCTCATTATCACGATTAGGGAGCACTAGCTCATTATCACGGTCAGGGAGCACTAGCTCATTATCACGGTCAGGGAATAATAACTAATTTTTCTGTTATATTCTGAGGAAATGCCAAATCTTGGATGATTTCTCCCACTGACGTCCAACCACTTGGGCTGGACGGTAGGGGAACGGTCCCGCTTCATACAGGTCGGCGTTAAATCCCCGACCGTCCAAGTGGTTGGGCACCAATCCTTTCCCCTGTCTCATCCAAAATCATTATCCTGACCTCATCCTCAGTGCTTCATTGTCGTAATGGCTTGGCGCTTTCCCTTGATAATTTCCTTCTCCGACTGACCGATGGTGCAGAATCCACAGTTGCAATAAGTTCGAATGGAACTTCCGTTCCATTCGAACTTTATTCGAAAAGTTCGAATAAAAAGGTCTTTTTATTATTAACATCTTTAATGACAAAAATTTATTAAAAATTTGATTAATCTGAGTAATTGAATTAGGTCTTATTAAAGTGAGGATAATGCTGGTATTGACTGTCCTTTTTGACTGTCCTTATTGACTGTCCTTATTGACTGTTCTATCCTGACCTTATCTCCAATGCTTCATTGTCGTAATGGCTTTGCGCTTTCCCTTGATAATTTCCTTCTCCCACTGACCGATGGTGCTGCCTTCCACAGTTGCAATAAGTTCGAATGGAACGGAAGGCCTTTTTATTATTAACATCTTTAATGACAAAAATTTATTAAAAATTTGATTAATCTGAGTAATTGAATTAGGTCTTATTAGAGTGAGGATAATGCTGGTATTGACTGTCACACAGGACAGAGGGTCATGCACAAGACAGTAGGTCTATACTGTAGGCTGAAGCGCACATAGCATGGTTACAAACAACTACATTAGACTATGTTTCAATTTACGAATTTGTAAATCCAACTTTCAGTTGTTGAATTTGTTGTTGAGACCCGTCACTGCCACCCAGACTCTAGTTAGAGCACCCAGCAGACACCCGCTCTAGCCAGCATGGCCAACATAAATAACATGGGTTCAATGGCATGATTTACATTTCACTCCTGTTTTCTAGAAATGTCACGGCACAATATTTTGTGGAATGTTCGCATGAGGATCGATTGTTGACACCCTGGATGTTGTGTTGTTTTAGATTCAGCGACTCGGAACAAAGTTAGTAGCACCATGTAGCACATGAACCCGTAAGACACACTGGAAGGTTCGGCTACTTAATTAGTTTTAATGAGGAGTGGAAGATTGCCATCTGTACCAAATCTCCCAAGCTTACACCCGAGTCCACTGACACACCCTAGGTGTGTCTAGACACACTAGGTGAGTACACCTTGGCTCATACTCCAGCAATAATCAAGACCCAACGATCACGACTCACCTAACATTAGTACCTGCTCAGATGTGCTTATATAATCTCCATTACTACTTTGCATTGTTAAAAAAGTAGCTCTTATTAAATGCTTTTCTAATCTTTAATCGATATTTAATAATATTATTTTGGCTCCAATAATTGTAATCATAACTTTTCATTTTATCGTTATTGGTCCTGTCTGTCTGCTAATCGCTATTTCAATTATCTACAATGTACTTTCCAGCGATAAGATTTTTATTATTGCTTTGCCAAGAAAATAATCATTGCAGCATGTGTTACCATCAGTTTTGTTGGTAATAACTAAGAGAGACAGAGAGAGAGGGCCCAAGGGGACCACAGCACAGAGCCACCAACAACATCGCACCAATATTCACACACTAAAAAGTGACAGAATTGATAAAAGTAGGAGACGGCAATCTTTGGTGGAACAGTGTCGTGGTGGAGACAGTGACGCATCGCCGCCACAAACACTTAACTGTCATTAATATCCCTAAAGCCATTACGATGGCGACCGAGTGAACCTTTCCCTTGGAGAGGGAGAGGTGCCACCCCAGGTGGCCCTGGTCCCTGATACTGTGTTGCGACCCTGTCAGTCATGGTCCCTGGAACTGTGTTGGGACCCTGTCAGTCATGTCCCCTAATACTGTGTTGTGACCCTGTCAGTTATCTCCCCTGATACTGTGTTGCGACCCTGTCAGTCATGTCCCCTGATACTGTGTTGTGACCCTGTCAGTCATGTCCCCCTGATACTGTGTTGGGACCTTGTCAGTCATGGCCCCTGATACTGTGTTGTTACCCTGTCAGTCATGGCCCCTGATACTGTGTTGTGACCCTGTCAGTCATGGTCCCTGATACTGTGTTGTGACCCTGTCAGTCATGGTCCCTGATACTGTGTTGTGACCCTGTCAGTCATGGCCCCCTGATACTGTGTTGTTACCCTGTCAGTCATGGTCCCTGATACTGTGTTGTGACCCTGTCAGTCATGTCCCCTGATACTGTGTTGTGACCCTGTCAGTCATGGTCCCTGATACTGTGTTGTGACCCTGTCAGTCATGGCCCCTGATACTGTGTTGTGACCCTGTCAGTCATGGCCCCCTGATACTGTGTTGTGACCCAGTCAGTCATAGTCCCTGATACTGTGTTGTTACCCTGTCAGTCATGGCCCTGATACTGTGTTGGGACCCTGTCAGTCATAGTCCCTGATACTGTGTGTTGTTACCCTGTCAGTCATAGTCCCTGATACTGTACTTTCCTAGTTGTGCTTGTTTGGGTTGAGCTCTGGTTCTTTGGTCCCGCCTCTCAACTCTCAATCAACTGATGTATAGATTTCTTGCCTACTGGGCTCTATCATATCTACATTTGAAACTGTGCATGGAGTCAGGCTGTGTACTCACCTATTTGTGTCTGCAGGATCAAGCATTGACTCCTGGATCCCGCCTTTCGAGCATCGGATGTTTACAGCAATGACTTCGGTCCTATTTCCCAATCATACCTAGTTTTAAAATTATGAATAGTATTTGCTTCCACAACCTATTCCTTAAGTGCATTCCATTTTTCCACTGTTCTCACACTAAAAGAAAACTTCCTAACATCTCTGTGACTCATCTGAGTTTCCAGCTTCCACCCATATCCCCTCGTTCTGTTACTATTCCGTGTGAACATTTGGTCTCTGTCAACGCTGTCAATCTCCCCCCCCCTGAGTATTTTATACATTCTTATCATGACCCCCCTCTCCCTTCTTTTTTCTAGTGTCTTAAGGCACAGTTCCTTCAGGCGCTCCATATACCCCATCCCTCGTAACTCTGGGACGAGTCTCGTTGCAAACCTCTGAACCTTTTCCAGTTTCCTTATATGCTTCTTAAGTTGGGGACTCCATGATGAGGCGGCATACTCTAAGACTGGCCTCACGTAGGCAGTGTAAAGCGCCTTAAATGCCTCCTTACTTAGGTTTCTGAATGACGTTCTAAGTTTTGCCAGTGTAGAGTACGCTGCTGTCGTTGTGGGGAAATCTGGCTCTAGTTTAATACTAATAAAATTTATAATTCTAAAAATGCAAAATAAAGATTAAATCAAAGATAGTTCGAAGGACCTGAATGCGTTATTAATTAAGAGAACCAGTGACTTATAGATCTCTATGATTATATGTAATTATATTCTATTAAGTATGACTATAAATTCTATGCATGCTAGAACATGCTTCACATGACACATTTTGGGGGTATTCTATGAGGTTAGTCTATCTGTAACATATATTATGTAATAATAATAATAATGATAATATGCACACACACATAGATAATGATAAATAAAATAAAAAGCAAAAAATACTACTGCATATTAAAATTAAAATCATGTATCTGATTAATGTGCGATAATTAGAAATGCTTGACTCTCAATAATTAAATTCTACTATATACAATGAAAACTGATTAAATCTCAGCTGTGACAGAGGGACGTAGGTGTAGTCCAATCTCTACAACAGTCTGGAAACAGCTTGAGATAGTGATACTTGGAACAAGTATATGGCATTCACACGCTTCCTAAGTGGTGTTGCCCCAGGCTGCAATAATTAAATTCCATAGTTTCCACTCCAAATTAGTATTCACACACATAAATGCAATATCTAAATATTTGGAGGAGTAGAAACAGCACTCACATGAGTGTTATTTTCTCACCTGCAGCATCAGGATATGGCACCTGTATTAATTATTACCAGAGCTCAAAATAATAAATCAAAAGGATAAAAATGCCTGCCGAACTGGTGTCCTTGATTCTGGTAAGCTACGTCCTCAGTCTGAAGCCCGACGATGTACGGATCCTTACTAGATTGTAAGATTTATAGGGACCGCTTCGGAACAGCGTACTGTTAGTTGATAAAAATGGCGAGTCTCCTTCCTTCCCCAAAGTCGCGCATGCGCATAGCTCACAGTAAGGGACCCCGAGCATAAATTATATTTAATAATTAAAGCTAAATAGGGAAGGACGTGTTTATGAAAGCTTATATCTTTATCGAATACTTTATGTGGTGATGTTTGATTCTCACAGTGCAGGTCAATTAACGTAGACTGCACAAATAAAACGAGAATCCTTTGGAGGTGGAAATGATTTTAGATCATGATATTATTTACTAGAACAGCGATCAAGCTGGGTAAAGGAATTCCAGCAAACTTTTGTATACTAAATAAAGTAAACGCATTACTAAATAATTATCTTTGATAAAAGAAAGTAATGGTTGAACTTCTATTTGATCTACAAATATGTGAAATTTATTCTCCGTGGGTGGCTGACGCAACACTGCCACAATTCTAGGAAAAATTACATGATGT
>WNGS01169415.1:140526-180762 GCA_020271785.1 Procambarus virginalis
TATACCTAGAAAAATATAATGCAAATTGTGTATTGTTTGACCTAGTTGGTTGTGTTTGTATTTGTACATATATAGCACAATTAGTATACTTGTGTATTAATTGTGCAGATTATGTATTTTGCATAAGTTGTATGATTATTGCAATTATGTATTGATTATATTTAAATAAATTGTGTATTGTTTTGTGCAAGTTGTGTATTAATTGTATATATTTTTTGTATGTGTATTTGTGGAAATTGTGTATTTAATGAATATGTGCTAGTTATGTATTGTTCATATTTAAGTTGTGTATTGATTATATTTTTTAGCAAGTTGTGTATTAATTGTGTAAATGTCGTAATTGTATTTGTGTGTAAATCGTGTATTTGTGCTGGTTGTGTATTTTCATATTTGGGGTAGTTATGTATTGTACGTATTTGTGCTAGATATGTATTTTGTGCAAGTTGTGTACTAATTATGAAAGATGTGTAATATTTGTGAAAGTTGTGTATTAATTGCGCATGTTGTGTAATTGCATATGGACGAATTGTTTATTTTTACCTTTGTGTATTGATTGTCATTGTGCAAGTTGAGTAATTATATAGCAAGTTTGCTTGTATTAATTGTGCAAAGATGTAAAATAATTACACAAATTGTGAAATAATTGTCCATGTTTTATAATAATTTTTGTGCTAATAGTGCATTTATGCAAGTTGTGTTTTTTAATTTGTTGAAGTGGAACTGGTGCAACTGTATTTTTGTGTGCAAATTGTGTATTTTGTGTAAGCACTGTAATATGAAAAATAGATCTTTATGGTGTGTAATTTGGTTTATGAGCCAATGTGTGGGTATTTTGTGAAAATTATGTATGCGAAATTGTGTAATTTTAGTGAAAGCGCATTTTATATTTTCTAAATGTATAAGCAATTTGCTATATTTGTGCTAATACCATACTTTGTGTAAATGTCATACTCTGAGTGCAAATGCAATATTTGTGCAAATGGTATATTTTTGTGCAACTGACATTTTTGTATGTAAATGTCATATTTTTGTCTATAAATGATATATTTTTGTGTGATGATGTATTTTGAGTGTAAATAATATATTATGTGCATAAATGGCATATTTGGTGTGTAAATGCTGTATTTTCTGTGTATGGCATAAATTGCATCTGATTAATGGGGAAATGGTGGCAAAAACTAGGCTATTCTCTATGAATGTATGGGTTGTGGAGTATGTGTAGGTATGTATGCTTGTATTTGCGAGTGTTGGTTTAGAAACATGTCAGCTGATTTGCGTAGCAAGACTAGGATTTTTTTGAGGCGTAGAAATGATTAGCCTATGAATATAGTGGTTAGCATCCAGCTGAGTTGCTAGATGGATGAATTGAGGTGCGACATTTGGATTGCTATTTGATGGATGTGAGGACAGTTGACTAGCCTATGAACACAGCTACTAATCCGCTGTGCTGCCAGATGTGTGGTAACTACTTGTGGATTATAGTACGATATCTAGCTATAGGGTTTCATAATTGCTGTTGTGTATACAACTAGAATGAGAGCTATTTATTAAAACTATTTTTGTAAACTATTACTTTTAGTGAGATCCCTTGGTTGTTTTAAGCATAAGGTGGACATGAATATGAATGAGATTGGGTGAAAATATATAGGAGCTGCCTCGTATGGGCCAATAGGACTTCTGCAGTTGCCTTTATTCTAATGTTCATCTTACCTGCTATGCTGCCAGATGTACGATTCTGCTTAAATTGCAGTACGACATTTGGGTTGCTGTTATACTTTTGAACTTATCACTGAATAATGATTACAGTTGTGGATGATTAAAATGTATATTCTTAAACCTCTGATTAGGTTAGGTGGGGATGGCTAGTCTAGCCATTTTTGAATAATAACACCAATTCACATGTCAGTAGCTAGGACGCTAAAGGCCGCATTGGTCATCTGGTGACGTCACACATAGTTGAAAGTCAGGTGCTGTGATACCTTGACACTTATATGCTAATGGCCAGCAATACCTCATCCCTATACCTGAGGTCGCTTTTTGTGATGTCACTAAACAATGTCAGCAACTGGTCTGTAGAATGTATTTGTTTGTTATAAATAATAAGTTAGGTTAGGTTAGGTTAGATGGTTTGATCGGGTTTATGAATAACAGAAAAATAGGAGCAATGAGCGAAAATACGAGCTATTGTAGCTGAATATCGACTCTGGTGAAGCACAGAGTATAGGTGAGGTATTGGTAGTGATTAAGAGTTCACACTTATGTGTGAACCTCCTATAGGACCGGCATTAGCACGTTGGCTGGAAGCTCATTGGCGGCTTACAGCGCATTAGGGATGATGACGTCAGAAAAGAAGATGACTGCAGAAGGTCTTATTTTAAAACATGAGAGACTTGCTTTTACTGAATGAATATTTGAATTTGTTATATGCTACAGCAAGGTGTGGGGGAGGCATGTTTTTGAGTGAATGTGAGATGTGCATATGTATTTATGCATATACATTTATGCAGTAATTATTGGATTAGTACTGAAATCGCATTGGAGTCACCACGCCTGGCAGGGACTATTAGTTTATGAAGCTATATTGGACTACTACTGAAATTGCATTGAAGTCACCATGCCTGGCAGGGGTCTGTTTTCATATGGTTAATAGGGTTTACGAATAACAGAAAATATAAGCAATGACCGAAAACACGAGCTATTGTAGCTGAATATCGACTCTGATGAAGCACAGAGTATAGGTGAGGTATTAAGCCTGATTGAGAGTTCACACTTATGTGTGAACCTCCTGGATCCGCATTTAGCACGTTGATGCCTCGCGCCGCATTAGGGATGATGACGTCAGAAAAGAAGGTAACTGCAGAAGACATGCTTTTACTGAATGTGTATTTTGATTTGTTATATTCTACAGCAAGGTGTGGCATATTAGACATGTTTTTGAGCGATTGTGAGATGGTATATATATTTATATACGTGCATAAATATTTATGCGTTATGAAGTAATATTGGATTAGTACTGAAATCGCATTGAAGTCACCATGCCTGGCAGGGGACTGTTTTCATAGAAATGACTGATAGGGTGAACACTGCGATACATCATAGTTCATGCTCTGTGTTGCTCCCCCTTTGATACATGTAATGGGCGATGGTTGGAAGTAAATAGGAAATTTAAAATAGACTAAGGTTGATGGTATTTTACATTAGGTTTCAGGACCACTGTTGTAACGAAAAACACATGACTCACAGACCGGCTTTTTAATCCCTTGATCGTGCCTGTACGGGAACGCTGAGCGGCTAGCTGGTGACGTCATATCTATTAGCATGCCTGTGCATGGGTCACTGGGCTAACGAAATTTTGGTACGCCAGGAGCCGGCCTTTTAATCCTACCCCTAGGCAAATTGAAGACTAGCGACCTGATGACGTCATTTGTCCATTACTGATGCCTGTGAATGGGTTACCAGGGCAACTCAAAACGAGCATGCCAACTCGGTGCAGTCAAATCTCACTGGGCAAACTAAAAACAGTACGCCAAGTACCGGCCGTCAAATCTCATTGGGGCAACTAAAAACGGGTGCGCCAAGTACCAGCCGTCAAATCTCATTGGGGTAACAAAAAAACCTGAGGACAAGTACCGGCCGTCAAATCTCATTGGGGTAAAAAAAAAACCTGAGGACAAGTACCGCCGTCAAATCTCATTGGGGCAACGAAAAAACATGAGGACAAGTACCGGCCGTCAAATTTCATTGGGGCAACGAAAAAAACATGAGGACAAGTACCGGCCGTCAAATTCATTGGGGCAACGAAAAAAATGAGGACAAGTACCGGCCGTCAAATCTCATTGGGGCAACGAAAAAACATGAGGACAAGTACCGGCCGTCAAATCTCATTGGGGCAACGAAAAAACATGAGGACAAGTACCGGCCGTCAAATCTCATTGGGGCAACGAAAAAACATGAGGACAAGTACCGGCCGTCAAATTTCATTGGGGCAACGAAAAAAAATGAGGACAAGTACCGGCCGTCAATTTCATTGGGCAACGAAAAAATGAGGACAAGTACCGGCCGTCAAATCTCATTGGGGCAACGAAAAAAACATGAGGACAAGTACCGGCCGTCGAAAAAAGCAAAACGGCCGGTACTTGTCCTGGTTTATACTACTATTGACCGTCCCCCCCACTCCGAGGCCCCGATCATAGACCGTCTCCCCGCCCACTCCGAGGCCCCGATCATAGACCCTCTCCCCCGCCCTCCGAGGCCCCAATCATAGACCGTCTTCCCGCCCACTCCGAGGCCCAATCATAGACGTCTGCCGCCCACTCTGAGGCGCCAATCATAGACCGTCTCCCACCCACACTAAGGCCCCAATCATAGACCGTCTCCCACCCACTCTGAGGCGCCAATCATAGACCGTCTCCCCACCCACACTAGGCCCCAATCATAGACCGTCTCCCCACCCACTCTGAGGCCCCGATCATAGACCGTCTCCACACCCACTCTGAGGCCCCAATCATAGACCCTCTCCCCGCCCACTATAAGGCCCCAATCATAGACCGTCTCCCCGCCCACTATAAGGCCCCAATCATAGACCGTCCCCACCCCACTCTGAGGCCCCAATCATAGACCGTCTACCCCGCCACTATAAGGCCCCAATCATAGACCTCTCCCCACCCACTCTGAGGCCCCAATCATAGACCCTCTCCCCGCCCACTATAAGGCCCCAATCATAGACCCTCTCCCCACCCACTCTGAGGCCCCGATCATATCCTCTCCCACCCACTCTGAGGCCCGGATCATAGACCCTCTCCCCGCCCACTCTCAGGCCCCAATCATAGACGTCTCCCCGCCCACTCTGAGGCCCCAATCATAGACCGTCTCCCCGCCCACTCCGAGGCCCCAATCATAGACCCTCTCCCGCCCACTCTGAGGCCCCAATCATAGACCCTCTCCCCACCCACTCTGAGGCCCCAATCATAGACCCTCTCCCCGCCCACTATAAGGCCCCAATCATAGACCCTCTCCCCACCCACTCTGAGGCCCCAATCATAGACCCTCTCCCCACCCACTCTGAGGCCCCAATCATAGACCCTCTCCCCGCCCACTCTGAGGCCCCAATCATAGACCCTCTCCCCACCCACTCTGAGCCCCAATCATAGACCCTCTCCCCGCCCACTATAAGGCCCAATCATAGACCCTCTTCCCCGCCCTCTCTGAGGCCCCAATCATAGACCCTCTCCCCACCCACTCTGAGGCCCCAATCATAGACCCTCTCCCCGCCCCTATAAGGCCCCAATCATAGACCCTCTCCCCACCCACTCTGAGGCCCCAATCATAGACCCTCTCCCCACCCACTCTGAGGCCCCGATCATAGCCCCCTCCTCCCGTAACCTATTACCCACCCCCCCCCTTTATGGGTAGCTGGCCCAACCGTCCATCACCAGCTGGTGGTCAAACTATCCATCACCAGCTGGTGGCCCAACCATCCATCAGCAGCTGGTGGCCCAACCATCCATCACCAGCTGGTGCCCAACCATCCATCACCAGCTGGTGGCCCAACCATCCATCACCAGCTGGTGGCCCAACCATCCATCACCAGCTGGTGGCCCAACCATCCATCACCAGCTGGTGGCCCAACCATCCATCACCAGCTGGTGGCCCAACCATCCATCACCAGCTGGTGGCCCAACCATCCATCACCAGCTGGTGCCCAACCATCCATCACCAGCTGGTGGACCAACCATCCATCACCAGCTGGTGGACCAACCATCCATCACCAGCTGGTGGACCAACCATCCATCACCAGCTGGGGGACCAACCATCCATCACCAGCTGGTGGACCAACCATCCATCACCAGCTGGTGGACCAACCATCCATCACCAGCTGGTGGCCCAACCATCCATCACCAGCTGGTGGACCAACCATCCATCACCAGCTGGTGGACCAACCATCCATCACCAGCTGGTGGACCAACCATCCATCACCAGCTGGTGGACCAACCATCCATCACCAGCTGGTGGACCAACCATCCATCACCAGCTGGTGGACCAACCATCCATCACCAACATTTCCACATGCCAAACATAATCGTCGGCTCATAATTACCGCCTCATTTAACTTTGTGGCAATGAATTATGATCTCAGGTTGATCATCAGTCACCACGCCAGTGGCTGAAGGAGGGAGGGAAGGAGGGACGAAGGTACACAGAGAGTGGAGTGAATGATGGAAAAAGGGGGAGAGGTGGGGGTGAAGGATGATAGGGAGGGAGTCATGTGAAAACATTATTAGTCAAATTACTATATACAAATTAATCGAATTCATAATTCGAAGTCGAATCATTAAATATGACCTTTCCCCCGGAGGGAATGGTCATATTTAAGGATAATTGAAAACCAATCAATGTTTCAGTTTCAGTCTCCCGCTCTATATTACTGTCTCCCTCTCTATGTTACAGTCTCCCTGTCTATGTCACCGTCTCTCTCTCTATGTTACAGTCTCCTTCTCTGTTAACACAACTGGGTGATTTTTTATTACGTATATATTGTCTCGTATTGCTCCTGACAACCTGTACCATCACATGTCTTCAGGAGCAACTAACACCAGAACAGTATTCAGGATGGGCCAACATGAAATACTTGGGCACCGTTACCAACAGCTGTCTTCCCTGTGGGCACCGTTACCAACAGCTGTCTTCCCAGTGGGCACCGTTACCAACAGCTGCCTTCCCAGTGGGAACCGTTACTAACAGCTGCCTTCCCAGTGGGCACCGTTACCAACAGCTGCCTTCCCAGTGGGCACCGTTACCAACAGCTGCCTTCCCAGTGGGCACCGTTACCTGCCGCTGCCTTCCCAGTGGGCACAGTTACCAGCAGCTGCCTTCCCAGTGGGCACAGTTACCAGCAGCTGCCATCCAAGTGGAGACCGTTACTTGCAGCTGCCTTCCCAGTGGGCACCGTCACCTGCAGCTGCCTTCCAAGTTTGTCGATAAGTCCCATGAATGAATTTTTTACTTTTTCAGGCGTCACAGTGGTGATTTTCCGGTAACTACTGTGTCACAGTGGTGATCTTCCGGTAACTACTGTGTCACAGTGGTGATCTTCCGGTAACTACTGTGTCACAATGGTGATCTTCCGGTAACTACTGTGTCACAGTGGTGATCTTCCGGTAACTACTGTGCCACAGTGGTGATCTTCCCGTAACTACTGTGTCACAGTGGTGATCTTCAGGTGGCTACTGTGTCACAGTGGTGATCTTCAGGTGGGTACTGTCACAGTGGTGATCTTCAGGTGGCTACTGTGTCACAGTGGTGATCTTCAGGTGGGTACTGTCACAGTGGTGATCTTCAGGTGGCTACTGTGTCACAGTGGTGATCTTCAGGTGGGTACTGTCACAGTGGTGATCTTCAGGTGGCTACTGTGTCACAGTGGTGAACTGGTTGTGAATTGGTCATGGTATTATTGAACATACAACACTAACTGCCATTGACCTAAACGTAACAGGTTTGATGAAGGTGACCTTCACACTGTAGTCTTCACTAAGGGAACCAACATAGGAATGTGCCTTAATGCTGGCAGTCAAATCAAATCATCAAATCAAAAACGTCGTTCATAAATGGTAGTACATTTATAACTGTGAAAGTTTACATAAAAGGTACAATCCAATTATAACATAAGTGAGTCCCGGAACAGCATAACAAGTTGACATTGTCTTTATCGGATTCACAAACATAATTGTAACAACTTATACTAATCATTTCACTACTGTCTGGACTAAACAGGTGGATAGCAATCTGAATTAATACCTACATTTTAAACATAAGGTGAGTGACATTTAACTAGGAATTAGAAAGATCATATAATTATAGATAAAATTCATATCACAACTCTTGCGACGACACTGGTGCCAAGCGTATCAGCTCCTGCCCTTCCCTTGGATCACATTAGCGGCATGGAGAGGGTGGATCTGCTGCATGGGCAACAGCTGGTTCTCCATAATTACTGCCCAGGCCTGTGCCCTGGAGAGGACACTCCAGCATCGCTCGCCTTGGCGACGGCTCAACACGGGAAGCGACAGTTACCTGTGGTAAGCCTACCATTCAATTGGCATAGAGTGAGGCACCTGGGGGTTGCTTCCGTCGGTGGGAAAAATCATCCGATTTTATAGGACAGCTACCGCCCGCCTCAAGCTGAGCAGCCCCTAGCCAATAAGGTGCTGTCCCGCCACGGACCGCCTGCTCCACTGGGTGCGTGGGGCTTAGGAAACAATCCAATAAGCGAGGCGCTGTGCTAACGATTACTGGCTCCGTCTCTGTTCCAGCATCCAGATTGCGGCCACTGTCGGCAAAATAACAGACATGTACGAAGGGATCAAACAGGCAACAGGCCCTACACAAAACAGGACGGCTCCTCTAAAGTCTGCCACTGGAGAGATCATTAAAGACCGTGATCAACAGATGAATCGCTGGGTGGAACATTACTCCGAACTCTACTCCAGAGAGAACTTGGTCAGCGTAGAGACCTTGGATGCAATCGAGTGCCTGCCCATAATGGAAGAACTTGATCTTGAACCGAATGTGGAAGAAGTTGAGAGAGCACTGGATTCACTTCCCTCAGGGATTATTATTACTAACATCTTTATTAACAAAGTTAATTACAATTTTGCCTAATCTGAGGATTTCAATTAAGTCTTATTAAAGTGAGGATAATGCTGGTATTCAGGGAAAGCACCAGGAGATGATGGGATTCCGCTTGAAGTTGTCAAGTGCGCTCGTGGAACACTTAAAACTGAGCTTCATGAACTTCTGTGCCAGTGCTGGAGGGAGGGCTCGGTGCCACAAGACATGAGAGATGCAAACATCATCACTCTACAAAAATTAAGGTGACAGAAGCGAGGTCAACAACTATCGCGGCATCTCCCTCCTCAGTGTTGTCGGCAAACTCTTCGCCAGGGTCGTCTTGGTCAGGCTTCAGATTCTTGCTGAAAGAGTGTACCCTGAGTCACAGTGCAGTTCCGAGCAGAGAGGTCGACCACTGACATGGTGTTCTTCCTGAGACAGCTTCAAGAAAAGTGCAGGAAGCAGAGAAAAGCCGTGTACATGGGGAAAAGCAGGGACGGGCTCTTCAAGATCTTGACCAAAACTGGCTGTCAACCCACCCTACTCAGCATGATACAATCGTTCCACAAGGATATGAACGGAACAGTCGTGTCAACAGTCAACTTCTAAACCCTTTAACATCAACAGTGGTGTTAAACAGGGGTGCGTTCTTGCTCCAACCCTATTCAGTATCTTCTTTGCGATCCTCGTCAAGCATGCCTTGGGAACAACCACAAAGGGCATCTATCTCCGTACAAGATCAGATGGAAAGCTCTATAACCTATCCAGACTCCGAGCAAAGACGAAAGTACAGATGCGAATCCTCTGGGAGTTCCTCTTCGCCGACGACGCAGCGATCACCACACACACAGCAGAAGGCCTGCAGCTGCTACTCAACCGCTTTGCCGCAGCCTGTTCTGCATTCGGCCTGACAATCAGCCTGAAGAAGACACAGGTGATGGGACAAGAAATCAATGAGCTACCCTGTATAAACATCGCAGACTATGTGCTGGAGGCGGTCCACGTTTGTGAACCAGGGCTCCACAATCTCAGACACCCTTTCCCTGGACACTGAGCTCAAAAGGTGTATCGGGAAGGCCGCAACAACACTGGCCAGGTTCACAAAGCGCGTTTGGGAAAATGTCAAACTGACAGTGAACACCAAGGCACAAGTCTACATGACATGTATTGTGAGTACACTTTTCTACGGCTCGGAGTCCTAAACCCTGCACTCTCGCCAGGAGAGACGGCTCAATACCTTTCACATGCGGCACCTGACACGCATCCTTGACATCACGTGGAAAGACAACGTCACCAAAAACACAGGAATCAGGAATCCCTTCAATGTTCACTCTCCTGAAGCCGAGACGCATGCGATGGCTGGGCCATGTCACACGCATAGAAGATGGCCTCATACCAAAGAACTTCTTTTATGGAGAACTGGCATCAGGAAAGAGACCCACCGGAAGACCTCAGATGCGTTTCAAAGACGCCTGCAAACGCGACCTAAAACAGATGAACAACGACTTAAAAAATTGGCAGGCAGCAGCTGCGAACAGATCTGCTTGGAGATGCAAAGTGCAGAAGGCACTCTAACAATTCGAGGATGAACTTAAGAGGCAGGCGGAGGGGAAGAGGGGAAGACTTCAGGGGAAGTTTTGACCACTGTCACACGCACCCGCTTCGGCATTTATCTGAACTCGCTGTGGTCGGGACTGTAATTCTCGGGTTGGCCTTCACAGGCCACAGCACGCGTTGCATCCAACTAGACTAGAACAAGTAGACACCCAGGGCACAACTCCATAACCCCAAGGGATTGACAGATGCCTACTACATATCACAACATTAGAATGATGAAACATTTAGCAGAACTAATTTATACTTACCATACCATAGCGTTGTGTATATTTGCACACTTGCACACTATTGTGTATATTTGCACACTTGCACACTATTGTGTATATTTGCACACTTGCACACTATTGTGTATATTTGCACACTTGCACACTATTGTGTATATTTGCACACCCTCAGCATTCTACATCAACATACTCTGGAGCTGTTGTGGCTCAGTCACTCTGAACACACAGCTCATACACCATCATTATGACTTCAGTTGTGGGCTAAGCCTCTTGCTGGGCCACTAAGTGTTACTTGTTTTTCGTTTCTATCATACTTAGGCGGTGTATTAGTGTTTATGACTCGTATGTTCGCTTCAGTAGGATTATGCCTCATGTGTTTAACACCTTCTTCTGCTCTGTTGAATCTTAGTTGAAATCTTATTGAGTTTGTAACTGTGCACTGTGTTAGATAATGTTCCAGAGGTCTGTCGGGCATTTCTCCACAATGCTGACATTTCCTCTCATCTTCTGGAACCTGTAAGCCTACTTCCCATGCACATGGGTATCAAAGCCTCATGCGATGTAAGTGTACTTTTGTTGTGCTACTGCTCCCTTTCTTCAAAATTAGTGGTTCTTCGAAATTTTAAAACCAGTACGGCACCATAGGATGAAGGGAAGACAAATTCGTCAGAGAAGTAGAAATACCTGAACTGTCAATGCAATGAACAGGTTAGATGCAGAAGTCGTTGAAGCTAATTCAATTCAAAATTCTCAAAGTAAATATAATAAAAGTGTGACAAATGAGTCATTGCATTAATCTAAGAACGTTCGGTAGACGGGGCTAGAAGCCAAGCTCGACAATGCAAGCACATCTAGGTGAGTACATAATCAGCCCCACAACGCTCAACCCCCCCTCCCCCCTACCACCACACCCCCACCCCCTCCCCCACCACCAGTCATCTGGTGACCCAGCAAAGCTTTGAATATTTCAGCACCTCGGCTGTGACCTGAGTTGACCTTGTGTTCCCAGGTAAACTGTAATTGCTGTCACATTCAGACTACTTCGCTTGTTTAATTCATGTCAGCCTCTTATGTTGTATCAAGGGTTTTGACAACAATTCATTGTTATACAGCAAACACTGTAGTTATGCTTGTGTTATTGTGTTACACAATAACTTCATTCATTCTCTTGATTACACGTTTGTATTTGTTTTTGTTTAGCCTCGTAAAGGTCAGGGAGTACTAGCTCATTATCACTCATTATCACGGTCAGTGAGCACTAGCTCATTATCACGGTCAGGGAACACTAGCTCATTATCACGGTCAGGGAACACTAGCTCATTATCACGGTCAGGGAACACTAGCTCATTATCACGGTCAGGGAGCACTAGCTCATTATCACGGTCAGGGAACACTAGCTCATTATCACGGTCAGGGTGCACTAGCTCATTATCATGGTCAGGGAGTACTAGCGCATTATCACGGTCAGGGAGCACTAGCTCATTATCACGGTCAGGGAGCACTAGCTCATTATCACGGTCAGGGAGCACTAGCTCATTATCACGGTCAGGGAGCACTAGCTCATTATCACGGTCAGGGAGCACTAGCTCATTATCACGGTCAGGGAACACTAGCTCATTATCACGGTCAGGGAGCACTAGCTCATTATCATGGTCAGGGAACACTAGCTCATTATCACGGTTAGGGTGCACTAGCTCATTATCATGGTCAGGGAACACTTGCTCATTATCACGGTCAGGGTGCACTAGCTCATTATCACGGTCAGGGAGCACTAGCTCATTATCACGGCCAGGGAGCACTAGCTCATTTTCACGGTTAGGGAGCACTAGCTCATTATCACGGTTAGGGAGCACTAGCTCATTATCACGGTCAGGGAGCACTAGCTCATTATCACGGTCAGGGAGCACTAGCTCATTATCACGGTCAGGGAGCACTAGCTCATTATCACGGTGAGGGAGCACTAGCTCATTGTCACGTTCAGGGAGCATTAGCTCATTATCACGGTCAGGGAACACTAGCTCATTATCACGGTCAGGGAGCACAAGCTCATTATCATGGTCAGGGAGCACTAGCTCATTATCACGGTCATGGAGCACAAGCTCATTATCACGGTCAGGGAGCACAAGCTCATTATCACGGTCAGTGAGCACAAGCTCATTATCACGGTCAGGGAACACAAGCTCATTATCACGGTCAGGGAGCACAAGCTCATTATCACGGTCAGGGAGCACAAGCTCATTATCACGGTCAGGGAGCACAAGCTCATTATCACGGTCAGGGAGGACAAGCTCATTATCACGGTCAGGGAGCACAAGCTCATTATCACGGTCAGGGAGCACAAGCTCATTATCACGGTCAGGGAGCATTAGCTCATTATCACGGTCAGGGGACACAAGCTCATTATCACGGTCAGGGAACACTAGCTTATTATCACGGTCAGGGAGCACTAGCTCATTATCACGGTCAGGGAACACTAGCTCATTATCACGGTCAGGAAGCACAAGCTCATTATCACGGTCAAGGAACACTAGCTCATTATCCCAGTCAGGGAGCACAAGCTCATTATCACGGTCAGGGAGCACAAGCTCATCATCACAGTCAGGGAGCACTAGCTCATTATCACGGTCAGGGAGCATTAGCTCATTATCACGGTCAGGGAGCACAAGCTCATTATCACGGTCAGGGAGCACAAGCTCATCATCACAGTCAGGGAGCACTAGCTCATTATCACTGTCAGGGAGCACAATCTCATTATCACGGTCAGGGAGCACTAGCTCATTATCACTGTCAGGGAGCACTAGCTCATTATCACGGTCAGGGAATAGTAACTAATTATTCTATTATATTCTGAGGAAACGACTGATCCTGGTAGAGTTCTCCCATTGACCTCCAACCACTTGGCCTGGACGGTAGAGCGAAGGTCTTGCTTCATGCAGGTCGGCGTTCAGTCCCCAACCGTCCAAGTGGTTGAGCACCATTCCTTCCCCCCGTCCCATCCCAAATCCTTATCCTGACCCCTCCCAAGGGCTACATAGTCGTAATGGCTTGGCGCTTTTCCTTGATAATTTCCTTCTCCCACTGACCGATGATGCAGCCTCTCACAATTGCAATGTTTCAATGGAATGGAAGGTCTTATTTATTACTAGCTGTACCCGTCCATGCGTTGCTGTGGCTCAACAACGCATATGCGTTGCTGAGCCACAGCAACCTTCCCAAGTCTGCTAGTCCTCCCCACAATTCCCTTCAATTCCACCATCACCCACTCCACCGTCCTCTCGTCCTCATACTTATTCCTCACTCCCCCATCCCCTCGTCATCCCTACCATTTCTCCCCTCCCCTCCCCTCCCTTATCCCCTTATCCTCCCCACCTTTCTCCATTCCCCCTATACCCTCGTCCCCACCATTACCCCCCTCCCTTGTCCCCATCGTCCTCGGCACCATCCCCCACCCCGTCCTCTTGTCCTCCCCACCATTCCCCACTTCCTCGTACGATGCCATCCCAAATGATCTGATGTTCATCAGACAATTGGGAACATCAAGTGTTCTGATGTTCCTATCACAGAAATATAAGAAA
Source organism: Procambarus virginalis (assembly GCA_020271785.1). Taxonomy (NCBI): domain Eukaryota; kingdom Metazoa; phylum Arthropoda; class Malacostraca; order Decapoda; family Cambaridae; genus Procambarus; species Procambarus virginalis. The sequence continues at coordinate 154,550 of WNGS01169415.1, forward strand.
AACTGTTAAAAAACGAAATGAAAACAATGAAAAAATTATATATAAACAATACTCACGAAATGAACGGTATGGTAAAACACACAGCTCAATTCCAATGCAATGTCACACAAAATAATTAAATCAAAATGAAAATAAATCATAATCTATGAAAATTCAATTTGTCAATGCAATCAGAAACCTTGTATGAAATGGTAACAAATTTAGTATTGCGTGTGTTGCTCTTTCGTGCAACAGATGGCGCTGTTTCTTAAAAATAATTGTTTTTATTTGTCACAAGGTGTGGCATCTATACTTAAACTTACGAAATTAATGAAATGGTAAACATTACAGCCTAATTCCAATGCAATGTCACAAAAAATAATTAAATGAAAATGAAAATAAATTGAAAACTATGAAAATTAAATATGTCAATGCAATTGGAAACATTCAAATGTAATCATAACATATTTAGAATACCGTGTGTTGCTATTATGTGCAGCAGATGGCGCTGCTTTTCAAGAAAATCGTGTGTTTACCTGTAACAGGTGTGGCATCTATATAGTGGGAATATAAAAACACGTGCGTATTCAAATGGAACATTGTGTCAGAATTTCAAAGCAATTGGTGAAGAACTTTTGAAGATTATATCATGTGTTGCTCTTACATCCAACAGATGGCGCTGTTTTTTTAAATAAAAAAATTCCTGTCACAGGTGAGACATGTATATAGTAGGTATATAAAAACACCCACCTATTCAATGAAACGTTGTATCAAAATTTCAAAGCAATCGGTAAAGAGGTTTCGACGATTTCCCTCACATGAAAAAAACATGTTTTTTTCCCCATCACAGACGTGACATATGTATATATTATGTATATAAAAATCCGCTCAGATGCGAATTTAATGTTATGTGAAAGTAACAATGCAATCAGTGAAAAACTTTCGGCGATTAGCGGTTTTGAACAAACGAACATTTACATTTTTATTTATATAGATGGTAGACAGTGGCTCGCAAAGCTGCTCTTTGCATTCTTTTAGCACCCTAGCAAACACTTCATCTTCTGGTTCTGGGGATTTTTTGGTTTGAGTTTTATTACTTGTATAATAACATCCTCCCTGGTAACTGCTAAACTAGTCAACCTGTCCTCATCCCTACCCACATATACTTATTTGGCTAAAGACATAGTGTTAAGTTCCTCTTTAGTAAATACAGAGATAAAATATTTATTAAAAATACTACTCATCTCTTCGTCATTATCCGTTATCTGACCTGTTTCAGTTTTTAACGGACCTATTCATTCCATAATCTTTGTTCGATATAACTGAAAAAACTTTAGGATTTGTCTTTGCTTGCCCTGCTATGCGAACATTATAGTTTCTTTTTGCCCTCCTTATATCTTTTTTAACATTTCTAACCAGTTGTGTGAGTAGCTGTTCTAAACTGACTTTCCCATTCTTAATCCTTTTGTACCATGCTCTCTTTCTACCTATAAGGTTCTTCTGCCCCTTTGTTATCCATTTCGGGTTATTAGTATCCGATCTATTCAATTTGTATGGTATACTACGTTCCTGTGCTTTACTTAGAATATATTTAAATAAGTTATATTTTGAATCCACATCGAAATCCCTTTTTACATCATCTATCGCTGGTTCACGTCTCACTCCAAGACCAGCCCACCCCCATACCAAGACTTTCCAATATATTTCACCTCAAAAATTTCTTAGGCTATTAAAATCAGCTTTTCGAAAATCTGGAACTTTAGCAAAATTTTCTTCATGCATTCCATCCTAAGCTAATTTTGTGAGTCCTTGTCAGTTAACACAAAATCTAAAATATTATTTTCCTTCGTTGGTTCCTTAATGAATTGCGTACGATAGCAATCGTCAATTAATTCTAGAAAATCTTCTGCTTCATTATTCCCTGTTCTGTTAAACCAGTTTATTCCACTAAAATAAAGTTACCATTGACGCAAATACTGTTAGACCTAGATGCTCTAGATATTTCATCCATAGGTGCTTTGCTTCTATCCTGTCTAAGTTTTTGTGGCCTGTATAGAACTCCTATTATAAGATTATTAGTTTTTCGTTTAATTCTATCCAAATAGTTTCTAGGTGTGGCTCAGTTTTGATTCCCTCTTTGAGACTACATTTCAAATTTTCCCTAATATATCTGGCTACTCGCTCTCCTCGTCTAATATATCTGTCTTTGTGAAACAGTTGAAATCCATTTATTTGATATTCAGCTAATAGTTCTCTATTTTCTACATTGATCCACGTTTTGGAAATTGCAATAATATATATTTTTCTTTGCAGACAAGAGCATATTAATCGTTTATTTTCTTTCTTAGACTCCTACTGTTACTGTAATATATCCTAAGTGTATTGTTATTTTGAGGCTCTTCTCTTTCTAAGAACATTTTGCCAATTTGTTTTCCCAGAAACACAGACTAGTATTACCTCGTTTCTCCATATAAATTCCTATACCATTCTCTACTAACAGTTTAAACCCAAACAAACGCCTCCAATCACAGGTTCCAACGAGTTCGCATCAACAACAACCCCAGCTCCCGATTAATGCACCGCATCCCGAGCATACATGTCATTTCTTCCATAGAAGTGATCCCAGTTATCTATGAAAGATATTGCATTTGATTTGCAATATTTTTCCAGCCAGCAATTGACACCAAGTTCCATCGACAACCATTCATTTCCAACTCCCTTTCTTGGAAGAATGCCACATATGATTGGGATTCCTTCCTTGCTAGTAACTAATTCTATGGCTCTCTTAATCCTCCGTATCAGTTCCTCACTCCTAACTTGTCTAACATCATTTCCACCTGCACTGATACAAATAATGAATTTGTTCTCATTTTCAGCCATAATATCATTCATGTTGTTAACAATGTCACCAGTCCAGGATAGTAAACCCTTAACCTCTTCCCCCTTTCTCTAGGACAAAAAGTTCTATCCAAATACCTCACCTGGGACTCTCCCATAAGCAAATTTCGTTTAGGTACTTCCTTTACTTTCTGAGCACTTTGAGGGACCTGCGCATCGTTGCTCTTTGATGCTTTCCCTTTCGAGCGAGCTGCAGGCTCACCAAAGCACTCGTCTTCCAACATGGCAAATGAGTTAGAAGTGCTTAAGATATCTGTAGACGGCTTTGTCAAAGTCTTCTTAAGACCCTTGTCCTTTACGACTTTCCAAGACGAGATCTTTTAATACTAGTCTTCTCCTTTGTTTCTTCACGACATTGATTCAGCTGTCGTACCTCCTCCCGTAGGGAACCCAACTCTGTCCTATGAGCTCCAACTAGATTCATCAGTTATTTCATGACACCTTCCATTATTGCTATGATATTAGACCAACCAGAGACCAATCCCTCGGCGGGTTAGGGGACAGACGTGTCGTCGTCGCGCTCCGTGAAAACACTGGAATAAACCGGGATTTTTTAGGATTACAACTATGGATTACGGCCACAGTGATCACCCAGTGCATAGTGACCCGTAGGAAAGTTGAATACAGAAATTAAAAATGGAACTTTGAGTTAAATACAGAATAAACGTGGTCCCACGTGGTGAGCCAGTGCCACCAGGCTCATGTGTACAGGCAAAAGCGATATATATCAAATATAGCGAGCAGTGATACGGTGAACAGTGAAGTGGAACGTGTAACATAACATATAAATTAGTGGATAGTGTTCGAGAATTGTTCATAGAAAAAGTATAATGTAAAGTTGTGGAGGAGGCATCTCACGTGTGTTTACACCACAGCCACGAGGCCTACACAGTGTAAGGGAGTCCCTCAGTAACAGTATACTCCTCAGTGATAATATACCAGCAATATATACTGTAATATGGGCAAGTAGGTTTAGGAACTAGTAATAGAGTAAGTTAATAACATTGTAAGCCGGAAGAAAGCAGAAATTCCCTTAGGAAAATACAGGCAAATAATCAGTGTATAAATCAAGTAACTGGCAACCGGTGACATCCTGCCCCCGACCTGGGACAACAACGGTCAACTATACGGTCCCAAGAGGACCATATTTTCTCCACAAGGCGATAAGTACCCCACATAAACTTTAACATAAACATATGTAATATTATAATATACTGTATACATATTATATATACATATATATAATATTAAATATTGCATATATATTATAACATCACAAACCCAACATGGAGGGGTGTGGAGGTTGCCATAAGGCACTTCNATGTGGGGACCCATAGCCTCGGAGAAGAAATTAAAAGTATTCAGAGGAGACCTTGTGGTTTCTCACTGAACACTAATATTATTTTCTCCTACCACCCCCATTCTTTTGTATGTACACATATATATTTGCTTTATTTGAACTTTGTTACAAAAAAGGAGTTACATATAGGTTACAAAGGTGGTTATCATAGGTTGTCGAGTTCCTCCAGCTCCTCAGATGGCGGGCAGGAACCCTGGATGCAGTGCGCATTTCCCCTCTGTATTGCCACGCTGAGGCGCTGGAAAGAAAGCTGGCAGCTCTAGGGTCCCTTGTTGTTTCAATGAGCCTAGATCCCAATTCTTTAATTAAACTGGTAGCACTTTTAACCCAAGCGCCGAGTGTCTCAGAAGCAATGGGGACAAAATTCTAGTGGGGATCCAGTTCTCTGTACTTACGGGATTTGGCAACTTCCCTGTGGGTGGCAGCGCCACCTGGTTGTGCAACACTGAGGTCAAAGTAGGTGTTAGCCAGGGTTGATACGCACGTGTAGGCCCATACCAACTGTTTGTCATTCTTCCAGGTGTTCACTGTGATACCATCCGGGCGACCAATAAGAGCATCAGAGTTACGGGGCGTTAGGTAACGGGGCTCTCTTTCAGCTGGGCATCCAGCTGTGGTGAGGCTCGTCTTGATGATGTCGTTAACTTCACTGTACCTCAAGTGCCATCCCCCTGTGCTTTGGCAGAGTAGGCCATGGTGGCCGCACCTGTCAGCTACCACCTCGCCGCAAATACACCTATATCTGGTGTGGATTGGGGCAGCAAGGCGGAGGGAGTGTGGTGTGAGACGCGTGCCAGGTGACGACATTGGGGTTGCTAACAGGAAATCCCCTGCATGTGGGGCTGCTACTGCTGTGAGGCAAGCAATGTCGTGTTGTGTTGCTGCAGCACCCAGGCACTCTGCAGCAACTTGGTCTACAATGGGGCCATCCCAGCTGGATTGCTTGTGGCCTTTCGGGGATGGTGGTTGAGGTGATGGGCTAGCATGAGAGGCCCACTCTGTGGCACAGCGTGTAAAATTGGGATCATGTACACCTGCCAGCTGATGTAAGTGGGCAGGTAGAATTTCCTTCACAAGGGCGTCGAATGCTCATGAGCAGGACAGGAAGGCTGGAACAGCGATTTGCGTTTCTGCTCGAACTCCGAGGCCCCCAAGTCTTATGGGAAGAGAGGCTTGTTTCCACTGTAGGTCATCAAGGGAGAGGTTAAGGGCTTTTTCTAGCATTGATTTCAGTAACCGGTCATACTCAGCTAGTTTTTGGCTACTGTACGATGGTGAACACCTCAGAAAGTAGGTTAACCTGGGAGGGACAGACATCTGGTGTTGACGTAGAGTGCATCATGAGCATCAATATCCTCAATCCTCCCATCCATCCTCTTAAGGTCGGCGATTTTCTTATCAAGGACCTCATCGATGGCTTTCAACCCCAGGTGAGCTCCTAGGAGTGTGCTGTCTTCAGGTTTAGTTTTATGGATATTTGGCAGAAAACCCTTTATTCTCTCTACGATGCTCAGGTTGGAACATATTATTTCACATTTAGAAGGGTTCAGGGTGAGGCATAAAACTGCACCTTGCTCCTGGATTTTTCTGATGTCCTCCAGGAGGGAGTCTTGGGAACCAGCTAGGGTAGCATCATCCAAGAACCAGATGTTAAGCTCGCTGGACAGGACCTCTGTGACTTGTTTGATGACTAAGCAGAAAATGAGAGGAGCAAGGGGGTCACCCTTTTGGACGCCTTCTCGCGAGTCAATTTCATCTTCGCCAAAAAGTAGCTTTAGATCCATACTGTAGCATGAATGTACAAAAGAGTAGAGGGAAGGGAAATGACTATGAACCACACGGAGTTGGGTGATGCTCAACCGCAGGGTTGAGCATTTGCTTGAGGTGGTTAGGTTTCTCAGTTTAAAGAGAACACACACACACACACAAATAAATAACAATTAAACAATCAGCGTTCGAAGACCTCGTCCAGCTCCTCGGAGGTTGGGTGCGTACCCAGGATACAGCACGCATTTCCCCTCTGCACTGCGACACTGAGGCTCTGGAACAGGAAACTGGCTGCTCGTGGGTCTCTAGTTTTCCCAATGAGTTCCTCACCAACCTCCTTTAAAAACTTGAGTGCACATTTACCCCAGGCGCCCAGAGTCTCTGAGCCTATCGGCACGAACCTGTAACAACGTTCTAGGTCTCTGTACTTGTGGATTTTCTGGGTCTCCCTGAAGGTGGCTGCCCCACCTCCCTCCGCTGAGCTGTAACGTAAATAGGTATCAGCCAATGTAGATGCACAGGTGTAATCCCATACGACCTGTTTACCTTCCCTCCATGGCTGCAGGGTGACTCCATCTGGGCGTTTTTGGCTGTTGTCAGGTCTGCACAGCTGGGGTTCCCTTTGTGCTGGACACCCAGCTGTAGCCAAACTTCTCTTGATGATGTCATTGACTGCCTCGTGTCTGGCAATCTTTCCCTTTGTCTTACGACAGATGAGACCATGGCTGCCGTATTGGTCTGCCCGTGCCTGGCCGCAAATACACCGGTGCTCGGTGGAGATAGGGGCGGCAAGGCGCAGAGCAACACCAATACTTAGGGCCCGATGATCCAGGCGGGTGCCCAAGGCAGAATTAGGGACTGCCAACAGGAAGTCCCCAGCATGGGGGGCTTGCACAGCTAGGAGACGAGCTCTGTCCTTCTGAGAAGCTACGTCCAGCAATGCTTTGGCGATGTTCTCCACTTTGGGGCTATCCCATTTGGCCTGTTTACCGTCGTTTGGACAAGTTGGTCGGGTGTGTGAATTGGCGAGTGTGTCCCACCGACCAGCTCCTTCCACAAATTTGGGATCACGAATCCCAATGGAGTTCCTTAGGTATTCTGGTAGTATTTCCTTCACTAATTCACTTGTAGCACTGGTCGAGGATAAGAATGACGGCAATGCTAACTGTGTCGCCTTGCGAATACCTATACCCCCGAGTCTAACTGGGAGCGTTGCTTGGTCCCACTGGTCATCTTGCAGGGAGAGGTTTAACACTTTCATAGTTATTGTCTTTAGGAGTGAATCGTATTCCGTTAATTTTGGGCTGTCAAAAGAAGGAGCACACCTGAGGAAATAGGTAAGTCTGGGCAAGGCCAGGCACCTTGTAAGAAGGTACAACGCATCATGAGCATCCAAAGCCCCTATTCGCGCCTCCATCCTCCTCAGGTCTTTAAGCTTTTCTTCGAGGACTACCTCAATGGCGTTCGAGCCCAGAGGTGCCCCTAGCAGCACACTGTCGGTGAGAGCGATCACTTGGGCTCCTGGCAATAAGATTTGTACTCCATTTATGATTGGTTGATTGGACGAGATGATTTCACACTTTGATGGATTTAATGTAAGGCCTAACTCCTCTCCCCTAGATTTCACTAGCTGAAGATCTCCTAGCAGGGATTCCTGTGTCCCTGCCAGGGTGCCATCGTCCAGGAACCAGATGTTGAATTCGCTGGACAACCTACTTGTGACCTCCTTAGCTGCCATGCAGAAAAGAAAAGGGGCAAGTGGGTCTCCCTGCTGGACACCTTCTGCGGAAATAACTTCATGTTCCCCAAACAACAGTGTCGATTCCCTACTGTACCCTGCTGAAACGAAAGGTAGTAGACAAGGAAAGCTGGTTCGAACTGCTTCCAGTACCACATCCCTTTTTTTCACACAACGTAGCATTCGGATAGGCGCATCTTTTTATATTCGTACTATATGCATGCAACACCTGTGACAGGAAAAAACATGCTTATTTGAAAAACAGCCCCATCTGTTGGACGTAAGAGAAACACATGCTGTAATCTGCGAAATTTCTTCACTGATTGCTATGAAATTTTGACTCAGCGTTTCATTCAAATACGTGTGTTTTAATATATCGACTATATAGATGCCAGACCTGTGACAGGTAAAAACATTTTTCTTTTTAAACATTACCATCTGTTGCGTATAATACTAACTCACACTGTGCTAAATATATTATGATTCCATTTCAATGTTTCTGATTGCACTGACAAATTGAATTTTCATAGATTTCGATTGATTTTCACTTTGATATAATTACCTTGTGTGGAATTGAGTTGGACTTGAGCTGTGTTGTTTACCATACCGTTCACATCCTGAGTATAGTTTATTTTTGTATTTTTTCATTTTTCATTTTGTTTTTTTAACTGTTTTTCTTATATTTCAGTGATGGGAACATCAGATCATTAGATGTTCCCAAATTTCTGATAGGAACATCACATCGTTTGGGAATGCATCAAACAAGGGAGTCGGGAATGAAGGTGAGGACAATGGGACAGGAGTCGGAGATGGAGGGGAGGACAATGGGACAGGAGTGGGAGATGGTGGGGAGGACGAGAGGGAGAGGGGTAATGGTGGGGAGGACGAGGGGACGGTGGAGTTGGGAATAGTGGAGACGAGGGGAATGGAGAATGGTGGAAAGGACGAGGGGACAGAGGCGAGGGGACAGAGGCGAGGGAATGGTAGGGAGGATGAGGGGATGGGGGAGTGGAAAATGGTTAGGTGGACGAGCAGACGCTGGAGTGGGGGATGCTGGGTAGGACAAAGGGACGGGGGAGGGGGGGAATAGTGTGGAGGACGAGGGGACGGGGGAATAGTTGGGAGGATGAGGGGACGGGGCAGAGTGGGAATGATCGGGAGGACTGGGAAACAGGGAAAGGTTGCTGTTGCTCAGCAACGCACATGCGTTGCTGAGCCACAGCAACAAGATGACCTAGACAGACTGAGTGAATGGTCAAACAAATGGCTGTTGAAGTTCAACCCAAGTAAATGCAAAGTAATGAAACTAGGCAGTGGAAACAGGAGGCCAGACACAGGATACAGAATAGGAGATGAAGTACTTAATGAAACAGACAGAGAGAAAGATCTAGGAGTTGATATCACAAAAAACCTGCCGCCTGAAGCCCACAAAAAAAGAATAACGTCTGCGGCATATGCGAGGCTGGCTAACATCAGAACAGCATTCAGGAACCTGTGTAAGGAATCATTCAGAATTTTGTACACCATATATGTAAGACCAATCCTGGAGTATGCAGCCCCAGCATGGAGCCCGTACCTTGTCAAGCACAAGACGAAGCTGGAAAAAGTCCAAAGGTATGCTACTAGACTAGTCCCAGAACTAAGAGGCATGAGTTATGAGGAAAGGCTGCGGGAAATGCACCTTACGACACTGGAAGACAGAAGAGTAAGGGGAACATGATCACAACCTACAAAATCCTCAGGGGAATCGACCGGGTAAACAAGGATAAACTATTCAAAACTGGCGGGACGCGAACAAGGGGACACAGGTGGAAACTAAGTAGCCACATGAGCCACATGGACGTAAGAAGGAACTTTTTCAGTGTCAAAGTAGTTAACGGATGGAATGCATTAAGCAGTGATGTGGTGGAGGATGACTCCATACACAGTTTTAAATGTAGATATGATAGAGCCCAGTAGGCTCAGGAACCTGTACACCAGTTGATTGACAGTTGAGAGGCGGGACCAAAGAGCCAAAGCTCAACCCCCGCAAGCACAAACAGGAGTACAAATAGGTGAGTACGTGGCCGGATACAGCTAGTATATAAATAAAAATGGAAATGTTCGTTTGTTCAAAATCACTAATCTCCGAAAGTTCTTCACCGATTGCTTTGAAATTTTCACACAATGTTCCATTCGCATCCGAGCAGGAATGTATATATACGTACTAAATTGATGTTACCTCTGTGTCGGGATAAACATGCTTCTTTTAAAAACTGTGATTTTCCATTTGTTTTTCATGTAAGAGAAATCTTCAAAACCTCTTTACCGATTGCTACAAAATTTTAACACGGCGTTGCATTCGAATTGGCGCATAGTTTTATATGCCTACTATATACATGCCTTACCCGTGACAGGGAAAAAACGTATTTTTTTTAGAAAACAGTGTTATCTGTTGGTCGTAAGAGCAACACAAGCTGTAATCTCCCAAAGTTCTTCTCCGATTGCTTTGAAATTCTGACACAACGTTTCATTCGATTATGCGTGTATTTTTATATACCTACTATGTAGATGCCACACATGTGACAGGTAAAAACATGTTTTTTTCCAAAGCAGAGCCATCTGATGCATATAATTGCATCACACACTCTATAATAAATATGTTACATATTCCATTTCAGTGCTGCTGATTGATAAATTATTGATAAATTAATTTTCATAGATTTCGATTTATTAAAAAATAATTTAATTATTTTGTGTGACTTTGTGTTGGAATTGAGTTGTGTTGTTTACCATACCATTCATTTTGTATGTATAAGTATAAATGCCACACCAGTGACAGGTAAAAAAATTTTTTTAGAAACAGTGTCATCTGTTGCACGTAAGAGCCATACACGCTATACCATATATGCTACGATTCGATTTCAATGCCTTCAATTGCATTGACAAATAAAATTTTCATAGATTTTGATTTATTTTCATTTTGATTTAATTATTTTGTGTGACATTGTGTTGGAACTTAGCGATGTTGTTTACCATACCGTTCATTTTGTGAGTTTAAGTATAGATGCCACCTGTGACAGGTAAAAACATGATTTAAAAAAAAAGCGCCATCTGTTGCATGTAAGAGCAACTCATACTATAGTAAATATGTTTCGATCCCATTTCAATGTTTACGATTTCATTAATAAATAAATTTTTCATAGATTTCAAACTGTTTTCATTTTAATTTAATTATTTTGTGTGACATTGCTTTTGAATTGAGGTTTGTTGTTTACCATAATTTAGTTGCCATTTCGTGAATAAAGTTATTTTTTCAGTGTTTTTCATTTCGTTTTGTATTTGTTTTTCTTATATTTCAGTGATGGGAACATCAGATCATTTAATGTTCCCAATTTTCTGAGAGAAACATCAGATCATTTGGGAATGCATCGGACGAGGGAGAGGGAAATGGTGGGGAGGACGAGGGGAAGGGAGTGGGGGATGGTGGGGAGGATGAGGGTACAAGGACAGGGAAGTGGGTTTCCCGGCCGAGGAAGAAACAAACGGGCAGAGTTTCTTTCACCCTAATTTTCTTGTTAACCTAGCAGTAAATTGGAACCAGGGAATTAGATAGCTGCTACGGGCTGCTTTCTGGGGACGTGGGTGTTAGAAATATATGTTACAGAGAAAAATAGATTGGTTAGAAAGGCGATGTCCAAGAGCTAATAGGATTTGCAGGATTTCTCCTTTAACATTGCACATTGTGTTCGTCAGTATGCTCCCTTTGCCTAATTTCATTACTTTACACTTTGCTGAGTTGAACTTTAGTAGCCATTTTCTAGACTATTCCTGTAGTTTGTCAAATTCGTCCTGTAGTCTCTGCCTATCTTCATCTGTCTTGATTCGTCTCATAATTTTGCATCATCAGCAAACATTGAGCGAAATGAATCTATATCCTCAGGAAGATCGTTTACATATAGTAGAAACAGGATGGGTCCAGAAACAGAGTCCTGTGAGACTCTGCTGGTGACATCACGCCACTCTGATATCTCCCCTTCTCAGTTACTGGCGGTTTCCTGTTGATTAGACACTCCCTTATCCACTGGAGCACCTTACCTTTTACTCCAGCCAATTGTTCCAACTTTTGCAACAGCCTGTCATGGAGTACTGTGTCAAAAGCTTTCTGACAGTCCAAGAAAATGCAATCTGCCCACCCTTCTCTTTCTTGTCTAATTTTTATTGCTTGGTCATAAAATTCTATTAAACCTGTGAGGCACGATTTACCATATCTGTACCCTTGCTGGAATAGTGTTACAATATTATTTCCCCTCAAGATGCTCTATGAGCCTTTTCCTCACGATCTTTTCCATCACCTAACATGGTAGACAAGTTAGGGGAAACTCGGCTGTAGTTCAGTGCCTCTTGCCTGTCATCCTTTTTGTATATTGGGAAACCATTAGCTGTCTTCCAGCTTTTCAGTTTGTGTCCTGATTCCAGTAACTTGTTATACACCATAGAGAGTGGCACACTTAGTGCTTCTGCACCTTCTTTTAGTATCCACTGTGAGATTCTGTCAGCCCCAATAGCCTTTGTCACATTCAGTTCAAATAGATTCCTAGATTCAACTCCAATAGATTTCTTCCAAGGTTGCTTGGGTTGTCTCCTCCTCATTTAGTGCAGGGGGTGTCGTCTTGTTCTTTTGTGAAGTTCTCCTGGAATCGCTTGTTGAGTTCTTCACACACCTTGTCATTCTCTGTGTATGTGTTCTCCCCTTTTCTCAGTTTCATCACTTGTTTCTTCAATGCTATTTTCCTCCTGATGTGTTTGTGGGGCAGTTTTGGTGAGCTACAACAAGGTGAGTGAGTTTACTAAAAGGTGGTAACCGGCCTGGCGCGGGTCTGTCCCTCATCTGTTCATCTATTCATCTACCTACATTTCCATCTATTCATCCATCCATCTAACTATACATCTGTCCATGTGTCTATTCATCTATCTATTCATATACCTGGTAGTAGTAGTAGTAGTAGTAGTAGGCATCCACCAGAATCAGCAGACTATGGAGTTGTGCTCTGGTTGTCGGTCTGGAGTGGCCTCACCAGGGCGCAAAGCCAGGGTAGGTTGATACAGAGGAGAAACTGTTACCCAAGCAGCTGGTCTCTTCTCTTCACGGCGCCGAAAGTCTCCAATGGAAAGGCAAACGCCAATAAGATTGGTTCCAGCGCCGTCGCAGGAACAGTGAGTTCCGAAGTTTACTTCGAATTTGAATAAAGAAGGCACGGGGACTCCAAGCCCGGAGATCGCCGTGGTCGGGGCCGGAGAAGAACCACCTCATCAAAGGTAAGAACGACCCCAGCCTCCTGAAGCAGATCCTGAGCCGCACAAGCCCCAGGAGGTGGTGCTGGTCGGGGGTGGTGCTGGCCGGGGCAGTGCTGGACGAGATGGTGCTGGCCGGGGTGGTGCTGGCAGGGGTGGTGCTGACCGGGATGGTGCACGCCAGGGTGGTGCTTCATGGCCGGGGTGGTTCTGGCCAGGATGGTGCTAGCCGGGGTGGTGCTGGCCAGGGTTGTGCTGGCCGGGATGGTGCACGCCTGGGTGGTGCAGGACGGGGTGGTGCTGGCCGGGGTGGTTCTGGCTAGGGTGCTGCTGACATGGGTTGTGTTGGCCTAGGTGGTGCTTGGCTGGGTGGTGTTGGCCAGGGTGCTGCTGGCCGGGGTATTTCTGGCCAGGATGGTGCTGGCCGGGATGGTTTTGACCAGGATGGTGCTGGCCGGGGTGGTGCTGGCCAGGGTGGTGTTGGCCTGGATGGTGCTGGCCAGGATGGTGCTGGCCAGGGTGGTGCTGGCCGGGACGGTGTATGCTAGGGTGGTGCTGGCCGGGGTGGTGCTGGTCAGGGTGGTGCTGGCCAGGGTGGTGCTGGCCAGGTTTGTGCTGGCCAGGGTGGTGCTGGCTAGGGTGGTGCTGGCCGGTGTGGTGTTAACCAGAGTGGTGCTGGCGAGGATGGTGCTGGCCAGAATGGGGTCACTCAACATTGGAGTAAATCTCTCACATCGAGAACAAGGTTAAATCAGCGAGGATTTCTGCCGCACAAGTTTTTCAATAAACACTGAACCTCGGAGCCAAAAATGGACGCTATTCCATATGTTCAAACTCTGACAAGTTCTTGGTATACCAAAATCTACAGTTCGATACTCTTCATTATGAATTTCTGTATAATACTCTGTGCCTTTTCCTATTTAGAATGTAAAACATCAAGTTCAGTGCTTCGCAATTTCTATTAGAGGGAGACTGAGGAAGAGACCAGACTCTCCCTGGGCCATGCTCGCCGCGCTCCTCTCCAAGGCCCAGTACCTAAGGACTTGACACTTGACCATAGTGAGACTCCGTGGACGGTGGACCAGACCTCACCTCGTGCTCTCAAAGACAGGACGAGATGGTCATACAGTCAAATAGTTACAGGAAACTGCTGGTGCCCTGTTGACCCTTGTGAGGCAGCTGCTGGTGCCCTGTTGACCCTTGTGAAGCAGCTGCTGGTGCCCTGTTGACCCTTGTGAGGAAGCTGCTGGCGCCTTGTTGACCCTTGTGAAGCAGCTGTTGGTGCCCTGTTGACCCTTGTGAGGCAGCTGCTGGTGCCCTGTTGACCCTTGTGAGGAAACTGCTGGTGCCCTGTTGACCCTTGTGAGGAAGCTGCTGGCGCCCTGTTGACCCTTGTGAAGCAGCTGCTGGTGCCCTGTTCACCCTTGTTAAGCTGGTGACCTGTTGACCCTTGTGAAGCAGGTGCCTGTTCCCCCTTGTGAGGCTGGTGACCTGTTGACCCTTGTGAGGCAGCTGCTGGTGCCCTGTTGACCCTTGTGTGGCAGCTGCTGGTGACCTGTTGACCCTTGTAAGGCAGCTGCTGGTGACCTGCTGACCCTTGTGAAGCAGCTGCTGGTGCCCTCTTGACCCTTGTGAGGCAGCTGCTGGTGACCTGTTGACCCTTGTGAAGCAGCTGCTGGTGCCCTCTTGACCCTTGTGAAGCAGCTGCTGGTGCCCTCTTGACCCTTGTGAAGCAGCTGCTGGTGCCCTCTTGACCCTTGTAAGACAGCTGTTGGTGCCCTGTTGACCCTTGTGAAGCAGCTGCTGGTGCCCTGTTGACCCTTGTGAGGCAGCTGCTGGTGACCTGTTGACCCTTGTGAAGCAGCTGCTGGTGCCCTGTTCACCCTTGTGAAGCAGCTGCTGGTGCCCTCTTGACCCTTGTTAGACAGCTGCTGGTGCCCTGTTGACCCTTGTGAGGCAGCTGCTGGTGACCTGTTGACCCTTGTAAGGCAGCTGCTGGTGACCTGTTGACCCTTGTGAGGCAGCTGCTGGTGCCCTCTTGATCTTTGTGAGGCAGCTGCTGGTGCCCTCTTGACCCTTGTGAGGCAGCTGCTGGTGCCCTGTTGACCCATGTAAGGCAGCTGCTGGTGACCTGTTGACTCATGTGAAGCAGCTGCTGGTGCCCTCTTGACCCTTGAGAGGCAGCTGCTGGTGACCTGTTGACCCTTGTGAGGCAGCTGCTGGTGCCCTCTTGACCCTTGAGAGGCAGCTGCTAGTGACCTGTTGACCCTTGTGAGGCAGCTGCTGGTGGCCATTCATCTCCACGTTCACTCCACACCTGAAACATTATTGTAATCTCACGTCTTTATTATCCGGTAGTTTTTACTATAAATTTGTACCTTATTTCTACACTTTGGTTTACCAACGACTTTTCTGTGTCTAAAGTTTTTCAATTTATATCAATTATGTCATGTTAAATTGTATGTTGATAAGTTTATATTCATATTAACATCTGCTCTGATCTTCACTTTGAATCTTCTTGTTCACTTCAGTCGGGTCAAACCTAACTCTCAGTCTTTCTTCAACTGTAAAGAAAGTTTTCTTAATCTTTCTTTGTAATTGTTTAAAAAAAAAGAGATTTTATTACACAATTATTTATATTTTTTTTTTAGATTTAATGTGTTTAAAATTACATAAAAAAGCATATATTCCAAGTTATAAAAAACTGTTAAATATAGAAAACAAATAAATATGGAGTATAAGTTTATTTTTAATGAAATTAGTTTGATTCCTATAAGAGAAAATATATTGTAATTCAAATAGTCGTCGCGGTCAATATTATCACTAGATATTGTCATCAGCTGAAGTTCTTGAAGCAGTGATAATATTGTATTATTTATTTATTGTTTCAAATATTAAAGTTTGTTTACTTCTACTTTACTCATATTTTCTCATTCGTCAACCATTGCTGGTCCCTGGGACCTGCAGGTCAGTCACTCACGAGTGTCCCTGGGACCTGCAGGCCAGTCACTCACGAGTGTCCCTGGGACCTGCAGGCCAGACACTCACGAGTGTCCCTGGGCCCTGCAGGCCAGTCACTCGCGAGTGTTCCTGGGACCTGCAGGCCAGACACTCACGAGTGTCCCTGGGCCCTGCAGGCCAGTCACTCACGAGTGTCCCTGGGACCTGCAGGCCAGTCACTCACGAGTGTCCCTGGGCCCTGCAGGCCAGTCACTCACGAGTGTCCCTGGGACCTGCAGGCCAGTCACTCACGAGTGTCCCTGGGACCTGCAGGTCAGTCACTCACGAGTGTCCCTGGGACCTGCAGGCCAGTCACTCACGAGTGTCCCTGGAACCTGCAGGTCAGTCACTCACGAGTGTCCCTGGGAACTGCAGGCCTGACACTCACGAGTGTCCCTGGGACCTGCAGGCTAGCCATTTACGAGTGACCCTGGGACCTGAAGGCCAGACACTTACAAGTGTCCCTGGGACCTGCAGGCCAGTCACTCACGAGTGTCCCTGGGACCTGCAGGCCTGACACTTACGAGTGTCCCTGGGACCTGCAGGCCAGTCACTCAGGATACAGTCCCTGGGACATGCAGGCCAGTCACTCATGATACAGTCTCTGGGATCTGCAGGTCAGTCACTCACGATACAGTCCCTGGGACCTACAGGCCGGTCACTCAAGATACAGTCCCTAGGACCTGCAGGCCAGAGTCCCTCAGCCACAAAGAAGTCTCGTACAATTATGTAGTAGTAGTAGTAGCCATCCGTCAGTCTCAGTAGACTTTGGAGATGCGCACCGGTGTCGTCCTGGCCAGGAGTGGCCTCACCAGGGCGCAAAGCCAGGGTAGGTTGATATGGAGGAGAAGCTGTTACCCAGGCAGCAGGTCCTCCCTCTCCACGGCGCTGAAAGTCCCCAATGGAAAGGCGAGCGCCAATACGATTGGTTCCAGCGCCGTCGCAGAAACTGTGAGTTCCGGGGTTGACCTCGAAGTTGGTGAAAAAGGGCACAGAGACCTTCAAACCCGGAGACCGCCGTGGACGGGGGCCGAAGAAGAACCACCCCAACAAGGGCAAGAACGACCCCAGCCTCCTGAAGCAGAGCCTGGGCCGAAACGAGCCCCGGGAGGTGGACGTCCCGGTCCCGCACCTACGAGTCCCAGACAGAGATCGTCAGAGGCCCCTTTCACTCGAGGCCGGCTTCCTTCAAACCCAAGCAGAAAGAAGAACGATAATTATCACAATTATGTAACATGCTGTAACATTCCCTTTGCTATAATTTTCACTGTAACTTGAAAAGAATTTTGAATGAAGTTTAACATTTAAATTTTTTACTTTACTCGCCCTCCGTGGCTCAAACTTGAGCACACTTCTAAGCGGTAGTTGGTGCTCAAGTGGCAGTGATACACTATGGTAGTTGGTGCTCAAGTGTCAGTGGTACACTGTGGTAGTTGGTGCTCAAGTGGCAGTGGTACAGTGTGGTAGTTTTTTTTTTTATTTGTATATTTACATGCAAAGCATGCAATTTAAATTACAATAAAAACAACACAGAATACAGAACAGAACAAAAAGAACAATAGACCACCGGCCAGAAGGGCCCACAGCACAGCACAACAAACCACAAATATGATAAATGCATAAAAAAGACAGCATACAAGAAGGCACAAAACATAATAGAAGGCACAAAGCATAATACATTGGCAAACAAGCAATCACAGTAACATCATAAGACAAAACCTACATAAAACAAAACAGACAACAAAGGCATAACAGGGAACATAACAGTACAATCACAATACGTACCCAACAAAACATAAATAACAAACACGGACAACAAGTAAAGCACGCCATAACAAAAGGCAAAACAAAATGGCAAAACCGAACAAAAAACACTCGCCAACAGCCTGAAGGGCATACAATATTGCATAAACAAGCGCACGCGACATCCACCAGCCATACAAAAAAACCCATAACACACACCGGAGCACGCAGGAACCGGGAAATAAAACCCAACCCACCCACCCACACTCACACCCCACCCGCACCCCACAACCATGCACACAACATGAAACACAGAATATACAGAAATCATTCGCGAGGAAAATCGGTGGAAATATACTTCTCCGGGAAGGAAACATAAGGATATTTCGCCTTGTAAGCTTCCCAGACTAGATCTTCATGGTCGGTAGGGTTTTTGACCCCCCTCGTCCGCTGGGGTATCATAAACTCAGGAACAACTATATCTGGCGGCATCGGCCAACGCACGAGTTCACTGATACACATCGCATAACAAGGCCGGGGAGCGCCAACCACGCCCTTTGAGGAAGCAGACGACACTGGAGAAGCAGACGAGGGTCGCTGAGACTGCCACGCCGTTGCACACACAGAGGGTTCAACAGAGGGCACTACCACAGGGGCAACAGCGGCCACGGGCTCACCACCAGACGACTGCAGGGAACCTCGGCGGCACACATCCTTTCACAAGGTCATCACCAGGCCACGCCAAGCACCAGCATCCGCACCACCCCTGGCACCGGAAGCCACCACACCCCACTGCGGAGAGCCCCCGGGCGGGGAAGGAACAGGAGGCACACCCGAGACACAGGCACCAGCCCCAGCAGGCACATGTACTTCTGCCACCAACCGTGTAGACAACGACCCATCCGGAGCCACGCCGTCAAAACCAGAAGACCCACAGTCACCGAATTCCTCAACATCAGCCCAGGCAGTAGACGAACGCCTGGAACGTTTGGGCTCCAGCCGGAGATCGTCAGAGCCGGAAGTAGATCCAGAAGTACCGGCACCACAAGCCGGACGAACCGACGCCCGATGCAGAACAGCAGCAGCCTCTACCACAGGAGGAACCAGACCACACATAACAGGATCCTCCGCAGCCACCCCAGCACCCAGCACAGTAGGGACCCGAGGTGCGGATGCAGGGCCAGGGTCAGCAGCCAAAGACGAGGGAGCAGACGGCGACGCCACACAGGGAGTACCAGGAAGGTTCACGGGAGCTGCAGGGCCAGAGACATGGTCAGGAGGAACATCCGACGGCACCGCAACACCCGGAGGAGGGTCTGCGACAACCAGGGGAACTTCGGGTGACGCTGGGGAAGCCTCAGCCGCGAACGGGACGCGCACCTCCTCACCCCCGGAGTCCTCCTCCAGAGGGAGCGGCGGGAAATCCTCTTCACGGAACAAGTTCACGGGAGCGACCGGATCAGCAGTACACCCGGCAGCCTGATGCCCCAACAAACTACACCGGAAGCAAGTACGAGGCTGTCGGGCATAAAACACCCGCACGTAGTATCCCAACAGCCGGACAGAGGACGGAATGTCCGACTTCAGTCGCATCCCGAGGGTCCGAATGTTGGTCTTTACTCCCGAATACGTGCCGGACGAAAGTGAGTTCATCCGTACACTGATAACGGAGCCGTACCTCTGGAAGAAACGCCGGAGAAGGGTCTCAGGAAACTCCATGGGGGCGCCATGAACACTGACGTACGTCACAGCCCCACTACGGTCCGAAACAGTCACAGACCCGGAGCCGTCCTGCAGCTGCAAAGTACGGCCCTCGTACCTCCGAAGAAAAGCGCGGTACACCGCCTCACCCACAAACTTGATGATGACATGGTGAGCAGACACCATCTCAACACCATAAACGTCCCGAATCGGGACGTAAAGCATGTCATTCAACACCACGTCCACCAGTGGGTAACCAACACGGCCAGTAAACTCCAAGCCGATGGAGTTTAACCGCACGACAGCAGGAAGAGGGCCACCCATCGTAAAACACGCCACGTCCCCACCACCAGGAACAGCAGGGAGGGTAGACACCCCCTGCCGGCGAAAACGACAACTACCCCAAACTCCCGGAGCGGTCAAGCGACACGTCCTCACTCAACGGCAGCGCAGGTGGAACTCCACAGTGTGGTAGTTGGTGCTCAAGCGGCAGTAGTACACTGTGGTAGTTGGAGCTCAAGTGGCAGTGGTACAGTGTGGTAGTTGGTGCTCAAGCGGCAGTGGTACACTGTGGTTGTTGTTGTTGTTAAAGATTCGCTACCTGGAACAAGAAGTTCTAAGTAGCACGGGCTATGGTGAGCCCGTGAACACTGTGGTAGTTGGTGCTCAAGTGGCAGTGGTACAGTGTGGTAGTTGGTGCTCTAGTGGCATTGGTACACTGTGTTAGTTGGGGCTCAAGTGGCAGTGGTACACTGTGGTAATTGGTGCTCAAGTGGCAGTGATACACCGTGGTAATTGGTGCTCAAGTGGCAGTGATACACCGTGGTAATTGGTGCTCAAGTGGCAGTGGTACACTGTGGTAGTTGGTGCTCAAGTGGCAGTGGTACACTGTGGTAGTTGGTGCTCAAGTGGCAGTAGTACACTGTGGTAATTAGTGCTCAAGTGGCAGTAGTACACTGGTAGTGATAGTGGTACACAGTGGTAGTAGTGCAGTGACAGTGTTACACTAGTGGAGGTGGTGGTAAACTGATGGTGGTAGTGGTACACTAGTGGTGGTGGTAGTGGTGTTGGTGGTCATGCAAGAAAAAACTTACAAAAAACATGACAAAGAACAGGACAAATAAGCAGAAAGGAATCAACAAGGGCCACAAGCACGACCCAAATCATAATGGCAATAACAGGAATATCACATAAATAGCAACTCAAAAGGAAATACAAAACAAGCACAACACAGAAAACAAGGCATGGACACAGAGAGCACAAAGGGTACACATGGAAAACCACATTCAAAATTAGCCAGTGACAGGGGGGAAAGAGGAGAAAAAACACCGTAAAGCAAGTAGGGACAAACCAAGCCAGAAAGGTTACAGGTAAACACATACCCCAACTCACACGTGAACACAGACCCGGAACACGCAGGAACCGGGATGAAAAACAGTCACACCCAGCACATACATGAAAAACACCGGAACACACAAGAACTGGCACACACAGACACACCCTGGAACAAACACCGGAACATACTGGAACCGGAAAAGAAAAACCACAAGCAAAAACGCATGAACCGGAAAATAAGAAAATCAACCCCACACACACACACACACACACACACGAGCGCACGCACACGCAGCCACAAACACCACAGCCACATAGACATGCACAGAAACAAAACACCGAAACATGCAGGAACCGGGAACAATGTCACCAATTCCCATGCATATATTTCTCTGGAAACTCATTCCTTGGATACCAAGAACGTACTTATTCTAAAGCAGCCACTCCTCATTTGGTAGGGCGATCGTTCCCACGCCAAGGCAGGTCCTAGTCAACAACGGCTTCTCCAATGGTTTCATTGAAGACATCATAAGAAGGAAAGTGAAATGCAATGCAACCTCTGAAGAGACAACTAATACAACACCTATACCCCCTATTAGACTATTTTACAGGAACTTCTTCTCCACAGCTCATAAAACGGAGGAAAGGGTCCTGAAAGATATTGTTAATAGAAATGTTATCCCTACAGACAAAATCAGAAGATACAACTAACGATTTACTATACAACCAAAAAAACGGCCAGCCTACTCATGAGAAACTCTCCAGACACGGAGCAGAACGCTCTAAAAGAGACAAACGGCGTCTATGCCTTCAAATGCCCTCTTGGGGACTGTAAGCCTCAAAAAACTCAGTATATAGGCAAGACAACAACATCTCTTTCCAGGCGTTTAACGATGCATAAGCAACAGGGCTCCATTAAGGAACATATAATCTCTTCCCACAACCAAACCATCACCAGAGAAATCTTAGCAAACAACACAGAAATCATTGATAGATACAGCGACAGCAGGCGGCTTGACATCTGCGAGGCACTACACATCAAGAAGTCAACACCAGCAATCAACAGCCAATTAACGCACAACTATATTCTACCCTATTCAAGACTCCGCTCCAATATAGAAACATCAAGAAATATGGGCCAATAGGCCTTCTGCAGTTCTATCTTTACCCAACTTCTATCTATACCCATTGTTTTGTACCCCACTATTCTGTACCCCGTATTGTATATCATCACCTCACCCAAATGCAGGTATAAGAGCCAATGTTGTTTCAGTCAAAAGTTCAGTCATAAGTTGTGTGTGGATAAAGTAAAGTCTTTGAAAATGTAATAACTGAAAAATGAAAATAACGCGTATGGAAATGTCAAGACACATAAGCCTGGAAACCCACTTCGGCCAATCATCAGCCAGATACCCACACCCATGTACAGACTGGCGAAACGACTCAACGGCTTACTGACTCCTTATGTCTCTTGCGCCTTCAGCCTGAAACGATAGGCAGAGTTTCTTTCACCCTATGCCCCTGTTATCTAGTAGTAAATAGGTACGTTGGAGTTAGTCAGCTGTCACGGGCTGCTTCCTGGGGTGTGTGGTGTGGAAAAAAAGTAGTAATAGAAATAGTTGATTGACGGTTGAGAGGCGGGCGGAAAGAGCAGAGCTAACCCCTGCAAGCATCTAGGTGAATACACACACATACTGATAGGGTAGATAAGGTGAATACACACACATACACACACACCGTGTTTGAGGCGGGACGAAAGAGCCAGAGCTCAACCCCCGCAAGCACAACTTGGTGAGTACACTCACGGCCCAACAGTTTTTCTCACGTCCAGCTCCAATAGGTGCTTCTTGACCGCATCACTTGTAATTTCGACCCTTTCCAAATTCGCCTGGTTTGCTGCCACCTCTTCTAGCGCCGTGACCTCTCCTTGTTCTATTGAAAAGACCTCCTGGAACCCTTTCTTGAGTTCTTCACACACCTCTTTATCATTCTCTGTGTACCTGTCCTCATCCATCCTAAGTTTCATCATCTGTACCTTCACTGTTGTCTTTCTCCTGATGTGACTGTGTATAGTAGCTTTGGTTCAGTCTTGGCTTTATTAGCTATATCATTTTCATACCTTTTCTCAGCTGCTCTTTTCACACTGACATACTCGTTACTGGTTCTCTGGTATCTCTCTCTCTCTACTCTCAGGTGTTCTGTTATTACGGAAGTTCCTCCATGCCATTTTCTTCAGCTCCTTTGCTTTCATACAATCCCTAGTAAACCATGGATTCTTCTTTTGCTTCTCTTTTTTTTTCCTGTCGGGCTGGGACAAACCTGCTTACAGCCTCCTTACACTTTTGGGTGACATAGTCCATCATGTCTTGTTCGGACTTGGTTCTGAGTTCTGTGTCCCATTGTATATCCCTTAGGAATTTATTCATCTCCTCATAGTTTCCCTTTCAGTTCGCCAGCCCTATGTTTCCCAGTTCTTTTTTTGGGGAGATAATTCCTAGCTCAACCAGCTACTCAAAGCTCAATACACTATGATAGTTAATTCCCAGAGAGGCTTCCAACTTAACTTCTACTTATAACCGACTCATTTAGGGTAAATGTCAAATCAAGCATTGCTGATTCACCTTCTCCTCTCATTCTTGTGGGTTCCTTGATGTGCTGGCTTAGAAAGTTTCTTGTTGCAACGTCCTGCAGCTTAGCTCCCCATGTTTCTGTTCCTCCATGAGGGTCTCTGTTCTCCCAATCTATCTTCCTATGGTTGAAGTCTCCCATGATTAGTAGTCCAGATCCATTCCTGCTAGCAACAGAAGCTGCTCTCTCTATTATGTTAATGGTGGCCATGTTGTTTCTATCATATTCCTGTCTGGGTCCTCTGTCATTTGGTGGTGGATTATATATGACTATGACTATAATTTTTTGCCCTCCAGTTGTTATTGTAACTGTTATGTAGTCACTGAAACCTTCACATCCCTGAACAACCAACTCCTCAAAATCCCAGCCTTTTCTTACCAGCAGGGCTACATTACCACCACCTCTTCCTTCTCTCTCTTTCCTTATAACATAATAGTCCTGTGGGAACACTGCATTTGTTATGGTTTTCGTTAGCTTTGTTTCTGTGAGAGCTATTAGGTCTGGGTTTTCCTCTAGTACCCATTCTCCGAGTTCATTTGCTTTATTTGTAATTCCATCTATGTTAGCGTACATTGCTTTGAGGCTCACTTTCTTCTGTCCCTTCTCAAATCTCCTCCTTGGTGAGTGTTCTGCTGTTGGGGGAAGCTGTTCCATGCGTGTGAGGAATTGTGAGGTAGAAAACAGGGTTGCAGAAGATACTGGGATTAGGGGTGGGGGGTCAAGTGAAAGGGGAGAGACAGGGAGGGTATGGGGTGAAAGGGGAGAGACAGGGAGGGTATGGGGTGAAAGAGGAGGGAGGACAGGAAGGAAAGGGGGAAGGGGGACTCGGCAGGAGGAGGGGAGGGGTAGATGGGTGGGGATTGGGTGTGGAGGAGTGGGAGATTTGGCTGGGTATTTGAGTGTGGGCAGGGAGGGTTTGGTGCAGGGGGGTTTTCTATGCAGAGGAGGGTGGTGGGGTTGCCCTCACCACTGGTGTTACTGAGCAGGTGGTTGTGGGTTCCCCCTCGCTCTGGGGGTGATGTGTTGGGAGCTGTAATTTCTTGGTTTTCCCCTCTCGCCCTGTCCTTCTTCCTTGCTTCTGCGGCCATGGCCCTCTCCTCCCACGTCATGTCCCTCTGGAGGAATACTTTTTTTAATTCTCCCACATGTTGCAGGTGGCTTTACTTTGTTAGAATCATCTCCTTTGTGTTCTCGTTTGCAAACACTATCTTTAACACACAGTCTCGGTCTTTTTTGTACCAGCCTAGCCTGAAAGCCTTCTCAATGCTATGCTCGGCCCCTTCCATGTCTAGTGCCTTCAGTATTTCATTCACTGCCGCTTTGTCCTTATCATTCCCCTCTTTCCTATTAGAGCCTTCCTGCTCTTTAATTCCCACAGCTACCACTGATCTTTTCCTTTCCAGCTGCTGGCTAGTGGAGCGTGCCGCTTCCTGTGAGGTGGCTGCTTTCATGGCTACCTCCATCACTGCAGACATTACTTCAGAATTGTTTTTTTTAGCATTTCTGCAAATGTTGCTTTTATTGCGACATTCTCTTCCAAAATACTATAACCACCTTCTCCCTGGGTGGTTATCTGAGTCTCAGCAGTGATACTGTTCTCTTTGAGGGCTCTAATCTCCTCCTTTGCTGCTGTCAGCTCTTTTTAGGTTGCTTATTCCATTCTTCATTTTCTGCATCTCACTCTTAGTGTCCTCCAGAAACTGGGCGAACATTTCCTTCATTTTGTCACCTGGACTTTTCCCTGTTCCCTGTTACCTCTGGCTGTCATGCTTAACTCTGTTCCTAGTTGTGCCGTGATAGGAGTTGTCAGAAGGGCAGAGCGGGGGGAGAGAGAGAGAGAGAGAGAGAGAGAGAGAGGAGAGAGAGAGAGAGAGAAGAGAGAGAGAGAGAGAGAGAGAGAGAGAGGTGAGAGAGAGAGGGTGTGGTGTGTGTGTGGTGTGTGTGTGTGTGGTGTGTGTACTCACCTAGTTGTACTCACCTAGTTGTGCTTGCGGGGGTTGAGCTCTGGCTCTTTGGTCCCGCCTCTCAACCGTCAATCAACAGGTGTACAGTTTCCTGAGTTTAATGGGCTCTATCATATCTACACTTGAAACTGTGTATGGAGTCAGCCTCCACCACATCGCTTCCTAATGCATTCCATTTGTCAACCACTCTGACACTAAAAAAGTTCTTTCTAATATCTCTGTGGCTCATTGGGCACTCAGTTTCCACCTGTGTCCCCTAGTGCGTGTGCCCCTTGTGTTAAACAGCCTGTCTTTATCAACCCTGTCGATTCCCCTGAGAATCTTGAATGTGGTGATCATGTCCCCCCAAACTCTTCTGTCTTCCAACGAAGTGAGGTTTAACTCCTGCAGTCGCTCCTCGTAGCTCATACCTCTCAGCTCGGGTACTAGTCTGGTGGCAAACCTTTGAACCTTCTCCAGTTTAGTCTTATGCTTGACTAGATAGGGACTCCATGCTGGAGCCGCATACTCCAGGATTGGTCTGACATATGTGGTATATAATGTTCTGAAAGATTCCTTACACAAGTTTCTAAAGGCCGTTCTTATGTTAGCCAACCTGGCATATGCTGCTGATGTTATCCTCTTGATATGAGCTTCAGGGGACAGGTCTGGCGTGATATCAACCCCCAGGTCTTTCTCTCTCTCCCTCCCTGACTCTTGAAGTATTTCATCTCCCAAATGATACCTTGTATCTGGTCTCCTGCTTCCTACCCCTATCTTCATTACATTACATTGCTTGGGTTAAACTCTAACAGCCATTTGTTCGACCATTCCTGCAGCTTTGTCC
>WNGS01169415.1:211698-222781 GCA_020271785.1 Procambarus virginalis
GTTGTCTTTTCAGAGGTTGTATGTCGTTTTACTTTCCTTCTTATGATGTCTTCAATGATTCCATTGGAGAAGCCGTGGAGAGGAACTTCACCCCAAAGCCCAACATAACAATAGCCTCTTAGGTGGTGGTGGTGGTGGGGGTAGACAGTCCAATGCAAATGGGGGGGAGGAAGAGATGAGTGATGATGATAATGATGGTGGTGGTGACATCCCTCAAACGGCTCCTAGTGGCCTTAGACCCCTTGACAACAATCGAGATAGTGACGGAAATTCCTCAGAAGGGGAGGATGTTATAGACATCCCTCACTTAATTAATAGGGTGGGGCCCTGGGGATCTCTTCACTAGAATGGAATATTCCATCCCCCCAGCCTTTGCCACAGATCCTGTAGGTCTCCTAAGCAACTTTAGAGACCTTTTCTCCAATGAAATAGAGAATTACATGAATTCTCTGGCGGCTCATGGCAATTTTACTTCATCATTCAAAATCCTCCTTGAGGTTAAAGTAACACTTTTAAAACAACGTCTCACAGAAGATGATGACTATAGGGAACACTTCATAACGACACCTGCTAGGCTGGTAACTCTTGAGGAGGTGGGTGATCTTATTGATAGTTGGGTGGGTTATATGATTACACGTCTGGAGGATCTCCTATCAGAAACAGAGGGAAGTGGTTTATATTATTTAATGTTGATTTCCTCAAAATAGTTATCTGTAATGGTAGTGTAAGGTCAGTTTTGGGGGATTATGTCCCTTATCCCCCCTTTTAAGGGGACGACATGACGTCTTCAACCCAAACCCCAATGGTAACAATGGAACATGCATTATTCAATGCATTGCTGCTTTTCGGGCATCACAACAAGGATGGAAATGGAAACGTATAGGAAGACTTGTAGAGTCTCACTCTAGGGTTAGGAAAATGGTTAAATACGACCATTTATCTTTCCCTCTCTCATGGGAGGATATCTCTAAATTGGAGAATAGGAATAAACTCTCCATTTTTTTGTATTCAATTCACAAACATACAGACGGTGCCTATCACGTCTCTCTTTGCCGTCGCGGTAGCAGACAGTACTCAGACATAGTACCATTATTATTGTTGGGAGAGTCTCATGTAAGTCTTATTAAAGACTTGAATAGATTTTTACGGAACTTTACTCGCAGTCACAGGCGAAAGACAGTCTTCTGTAAAAGCTGTCTTTCAGAATATCAAAATTCTAGTGAGCTGAGTCATCACTCTTCTTCCTGCGACATCACTCAAAAAATGATTTATCCCAAGGAGGGGGACACCCTTCATTTTAAAAATACAGGGAAAGGTTACCCTCCATCCCACATAGCTTTTTTTGATTTCGAAAGCGTGTTAAGTACTGAGGATTGTGTAGGTTCTGTTACAGCAATACATAGGCCTATAGCATACAGCTATATAATTGTTGATAGGAACCACTCCGTCATTGATAAATTCACTTATTTTGGTGGGGACAGTGTCACACATTTCATGGAGCGAGTTGCCACCAAATGGGAAATTATCAAATCCACCCTGCCCAAATATGAAATAGACATGTCTCTTGAGGATATGGTTCATTTTAGGAGACAAACTCACTGTCAGTTTTGTGAAGAGGTATTTACCCACACCAATTTCAAGGTTCAACATCATGATCACCTTAGGGAAAAGGTCAATTATATTGGAGCTCTTTGCAACTACTGCAACCTTCGCCACAAGAATGCTCTAGAGAGTTTAGTCCTAATTGCCCACAATATGTCTTACGACATGGGCTTAATTTTGAGGGAGTTTGCCATGGGTTCAAATATTAAGAGCAATATCCTCATGAGACAGGGGACTAAATATCTTAAGGTGGAAATAGGCAACCTTAAATTTCTTGATTCACTGGCTTTTATTACGGGCAGTCTTTCGTCCCTAGCAAAGACCCACATTGATTCAGCCAGCCCCTTAACATTCACTCACTCAATGATAGAAGGTTTACCCGAAGAGAGTCATAACCTACTCTTAGCGGGAAAACAGTTTTTCCCTTATGAATATGCCACAAAAATCAGCCGCTTTAATGATGCAACACTTCCCCCTATTGAAATGTTTTACAGCTCCCTAAACAAATCAACCATCACCTTGGAGGAATATAGACATTCTAAATTAGTATGGGAGGCAACAGGATGTAACTCCTTAAAGGATTACCTCCTAGTTTATTTGAGGTGTGATGTAGGCTTACTAGCTGACATTTTTACTCACCATAGGGTAATTCTAAATGATATCTATTCTTTAGAAATGACTCATTACTGTAGCCTCCCGGGCTACTCCTACGACTGCTTCTTGAAAAGCAGCAAAATATCATTGGAGTTAAGTGCAGATGTCACGTTACACAATCTCTTGTCACAAAACATACGAGGAGGTTTTACAACTGCAGTTAGGAGTTACGTCAGAGCTAACAACCACTATGTCAACCCATCTTTTAACCCTCAGGAGGATAGTTCTTCTTTCTTACTATATTTAGATTACAACTCTCTTTACGGGAGTTGTATGACTAAGAAATTACCCTATGGGGGTCTAAGAAGGTTGTCATCTGATGAGATGAACTCCTTCATTAGTGAAGGGAAGATAATGACAGAACAGCCATTCTCCTCTAACAAAGGGTACTGGCTCTTAATTGACACCAAACACATAAGACCTGAAATAGCTAGACTGACAGATGATCTACCCCTTTGTTTACACCATAGGGGGATAAGTATGGAGGATATCTCACCATTTAGTAAGGGACTTCTGGAAACTAATAACATTACAAAGCTCCCTACAAAAATATTAAGCTGGTTGGGGATCATCTCCCCAAAAAACATTATTCATATCTCTACACCTCTTACAGCTATTTATTGAGATAGGACTTGAAGTAGAGACTATACACGCCATTTACGAGTTCCACCAGTCAGATTTTATGGCAGAATTTGTTAACACCAACGTTAACAATAGAAATGCCTCCACTAGTAACGATAGGAAAACACTATTTAAATTACTAACAAATAGTGTTTTGGTAAAACACTATTGAACCCAGCCCGTTATGCCATTGACACCAAACTAGTGACTTCTGCTAGGGCATTTTTACGTGAGGTGAAGAATCCTCGCTTTAAACGTATGGTGCATTTAGGTGACAATAAATTATTGTCCGTCAGTTCCAGACCATTCATTAAAATTACTCACCCTAATTACATTGGGTTCCAGATTCTTGAGCTAGCAAAATACAGTATGTACCATTTTTGGTACAGGGTACTTAAGAAGCACTATACAGATAGGACAGCACTGATATACAGCGATACCGATAGTTTCATCTTCAGTTTAATGACTGAAGATGTCTTTATCGAGATGGGGAAAGAACCCCTTAAATCGTGGATGGACACAAGTAATTTTCCTAAAACTCACTCCTTATATGATCCTACTAAGAAGGGTGTTCTAGGACTTTTAAAGTCAGAGGTTTCAGACAGACACATCCTTGAAGTTGTAGCTCTCAAGCCCAAAATGTATAGTTTGCTGTTGCATGACAATTCAAATTCCATTACGGCTAAGGGTATCCCCCGTGCTGTGCAAAGATCTTTAACACATAACCATTTTAAAGAGACCCTACACAGTAATGGAGTAGTAAATACTTTCCAATATTCCCAAATTAGGAATGTAGAAGGGCAAATTGTCTCCACCCATAATTCTAAACGAGGTTTGAGTGCATTTGATGATAAACGCTATTACCTAAATAAATACAAAAGCCTAGGCTATGGTCATCCAGACATACCACCTGAGCCCCACCCATCCGCCTCAGCCCAAGGGGTGACCGCTGGAAGTGAAAGTGATGACGTCATCGAGCCACAAGGAGAGGAAGGACAACACCATTCCAGTGAGAGTGAACACTATGACGTCAGCACCCCACTAGGGGAGGAAGAACCACAACACTCCTTTCTCCCTCTGGATGATGACTCATTGTCATCATCGTCACCCCAGGAGGAGGAGGAAGACCCTACAACGGACCTGTGGGCACGGAGGAGGGGTCTAGTTAATCAATATTATGGGGGGGAATTAGATTACGACTACGTTTAAGCCACTATGTACTTTTGTTAATATATTGTATAAAACAAGTATTATTTCTTTTCACCCTCATTTATTTTGAGTATATATCCTATATAGCTCCCAGTCATATATGCATATAGTCCTGAAGGGACCATTCAGTCTTGTTCGATTATATTTCCTTTAATTAGCACTAAATAATGACAAGGTGTTTAAGGAGATACCCAGAGTAAGTGAAATATGGTGCGAGCTCACCGTAGACTAAATTTTAGGTGTGACTGTCTGGCACACCGCCTCTGATTCCTTTGTATGATAAGTGGGCCTATCTGGCTCCCCGCCTCCGAGTCCATTGTTTGATAAGTACCTCCCATTGTTTGTTAAGTGTCCCTATCTGGCTCTAATTATACTACTGGCATTCACAAGGAGCACCTAGTGAGACTGTAGATAGGCTAGCCCATGGCTAGGGTAGACTCGTTTGTGTTTCCCAGTTCTGGTTGAGGACAGTACTGTGTGTTGGGGAAACGCGGACGTTGACAAGACTGCATTGCATGAACATCCAGGAGCGCTTAGTGCCCTATGAGAGCAACACATGTGTATATATCAGTGCAGTAATACTTCATTTATGATTCTATTTAAGGTGATGGGAAAGTGATAATATGTGACAACCCGTCCTCGCAAATTCGTATAGTCAATATTGACTTATTAAATACGTACATAAGTGATATACTAAACATAATAGTTTACCTTGAAAAGCTTCATAGAAAACACCGACCTTACCTAACCTTGTTAGTATGTTAAGATAAGCATCTTTTTGCTTCGTAATTACAATTATAACTTAACCTATACCTATAATAGGTTAAGTAACAATTGTAATTATGAAGCTATAAGATGCTTATCTTAACATACTAACAAGGTTAGGTAAGGTCGGTTTTTTCTATGAAGCTTTTCAAGGTAAACTATTATGCTTAGTATGTAACCTATGCACGTATTTAATAAGTCAATATTGACTATACGAATTTGCGAGGGCGGGTTGTATGTGAATATATTGATAAAGGATGAAGTGTCGTATTCCTTTTAACTCCCCCCCCCCCCCCTATGTTATTTTACTTGCGTTACCAAGCCTACTCCTTGAAAGCCACTACCGACTTGGGGTCGGATACTAGTACTTTGGTTCCTCCAGCACAGAACCCGGTTGCGTCCCATAGTGGCCGTAACACAGAGTCGGAATAATTTCCACCCATTGGGCAGGACGGATGAGCCACGGTCTGGCTTCATGCAGGTCGGCGTTTAATCCCCGACCGTCTTAAGTGGTTGGGCACCATTCCTTTCCATCCATCCCATCCAAATCCTTATCCTGACCCTAGTTATTTTTCCGTTATTCTTTGTTTTTTTCAGTGATTGTTTCTTTTCATTTATTTTTTTCAGTGATTGTTTTTTCTTTGATTTTTTAGTGATTGTTTCTTTTCATTCATTTCTTTCAGTCACATCACCACCTTAAAAACGTTAGCCTTTTCTCTGCAGGATGATTCTATATTCTCGCACTTAGTATCTTATATCTGCACATTACAAGCCGCACACGTTTTTGAAAGTAGACATTTCACATGCTTTGTTGTAAAGCTAATCTGTCATTTTTTGTGGTATTAACTAGTCCATCAGATCTTTCTTTCTTGAGAATATATGGTCATGTCATAATTAATTTTGCTACGGTGCGGTTGAAGTTTTACCATCTCGTCAACTCTGCTTAGCATGTGCATTTTTTTTTACAATGTCAAGTGTTTAAAATATATTCAAATATAACCATGAAAATATATTGGGCCGGACCGGACCAATCGTGCCAAGCCTCGAAAAATGCGGGAAGAACTTTGCTACAAGCATGTGAAATGTCTACTTTCATTAAATGTACGACATGCCCCTTGCATATATAATATAGTGCGAGAATACAGAATCATCCTGCAGAGAAAAGGATAAGTTGAGAAGTTAGCTCACAGGAAACACTTTCTTTTTTCAATAACCCCAACTAAATGTGACTACATAACACTGATATGATGGAAAATACGTTAAAATATAATGGGTCCATTAACACTGTATTCCTGCTCCATTAGCTAGATTAATCTTGCAAATATTCTTAATGTAGATATGGCGCGCAGAGACCTAGTGTATTAGAACATGTTTAATATTATTGCTTCC
The DNA here is from genome assembly GCA_020271785.1 of Procambarus virginalis. Taxonomy (NCBI): domain Eukaryota; kingdom Metazoa; phylum Arthropoda; class Malacostraca; order Decapoda; family Cambaridae; genus Procambarus; species Procambarus virginalis. The sequence continues at coordinate 217,939 of WNGS01169415.1, forward strand.
TGAGTGTACAATGCATTTACAGTGGGAGACTATTGGAGATTATACACATATGTGTGCATGCTTGTGTATGTACTTAAGTATGTGCTCGTGTGCTGGTATCCATGGTCGTGTTCTGCTTGCCTTTGGATGCATATACGTCCTTGTATATCTGAAAAAAGTTGGGAAAAATACGGCACTCTTCCCTCACCAGCACTACTTAAGGTATGACACACGCAACACATTACCGAAGAACATCAAGGTTTACTGCCTCTCTTGTATCGTATGAAACATTTTGGTATTTTTACATTCTTGGCTTTCAAGCGAAGACTGAGTGGCTCGGACGGCTGTACCTGATAGATGACGATCCTTCAAAGACTGAGAGTGAACGTTGGAACACACTGAGGCGTTATTGATACAGCATTTTAGGTAATGTTTGGAAAGGAGAAGAACGGTCGAGTAATGGCATTAATGAGGTTGAAAAGTATGAAAGAAAAGAGTAACATTAGGACCCGAGTATTATGCTGATATTTGTGAAGAGCTCCGAGTGCTCCAGTCCTGGTTTATCTTAGTGGTTGTCTCGGTGATCCAGCCCCGAGTGGACCAGCTGGCAGACACTGGCCGTGGCCTAGGTGGCAGACACGCCGTGGACCAGGCTGGCAGACACTGCCGTGGCCTAAGTGGCAGACACCGCGCGTGGACCAGCTGGCAGGCACTTCCGTGTGACAGTGGCAGACACGTCATGGATCAGCTGGCAGACACTAGCCGTGGACCAGGTAGGCAGACACTGCCGTGGACAGCTGGCAGACACTGCCGTGGAGCAGTCTGGCAGACATTGCCGTGCGACCAGCTGGCAGTACACTGCCGTGGACCGGTGCAGACACTGCTGCCGTAGCCCAACTGGCAGACGTGCGCACTAAAAGCATATACAAATCTGGTGAAAGTCAACCCATCTAAAGTAACCTGAGCTTCGTCCAGGGTGATCGTAACCTAAGCAGTGTCGCAAGTGTAGGTTAACCTTGAGCAGCATCCCAGGTGTTGGTAACCTGAGCAGCAGTCTCCAGGTGTTGACGTAACCTGAGCTGCGTCCCAGGTGTTGGTAACCTGAACAGAGTCGTGGGTGTTGGTAACCTGAGGAGCTTCTCGGGTGCTAGTATCCTGAGCAGCGTCCGCAGGCGTTGGTAACCTGAGCAGCATCCAGGGTGTTGGTAACCTGAGGCGGCCCGAGGTGTTCGTACCTGAGCTGTGTTGTAGGTGTTGGTAACCTGAGCAGCAGCATCCGGGTGTGAGTAACCTGAGCACGTCCTGGGAGTTGGGTAACCTGGAGAGCATCAGGTGCGGTAACCTGAGCAACGTGGGTTGGTAACCTGAGCAGCATCCAGGGTGTTGGTAACTGAGCAACTGTCGCTGGGTAGTTGGTAACCTGAGCAGCATCTTGAGGGTGTGGTAACCTGAGCTAACGTCCTGGGAGTTGGTAACCTGAGCTGCTCCTGGGTGTTGGTAACCTGAGCTGAGTCCCAAGTGTTGGGAACCTGAGCAGCGTCCACGGGTGTTGTTAACCTGAGTCCGCGTCGCAGGGTGATGGTAACCTAAGCAGTGTCCCAAGTGTAGGTATCCTGAGCAGCATCCAGGGTGTTGGTAACCTGAGCAGCGTTGCCCAGGTGGTTGGTAACATGAGGAACTTCTTGGGTGCTAGTATCATAGTCAGCGTCCGCAGGCGTTGGTACCTGACAGCATCCAGGGTGTTGGTAACCTCTAGGCAGGGTCCCAGGGTTCGTAAACATGAGCTGTGTGTGCGGGGTGTGGTAACCTAGCAGCATCCCCAGTGTTAGTAACCTGGCAGCGTCCAGGGTGTTGGTTAACCTAGCAGCGTACCCATGTGTTGCGTAACCTGAGCAGTCGTGTACATATGTTTGTAACCTGGCAGCGTCCTGGTGTTTGTAAGCTAGCAGCGTCCCATGTGTTGGTACCTGAGCCGCGTCCTGAGTGCTTTGTATGTTTGAGCACTGTACTGGGTGTTGGTAACCTGAGTAGTCGTGCAGGGTGCTGTTACCTGGGTCACAATACGTTCAGCCACGTTATCTAGGTTGACTTCATGCGCCTTGCATATGGGATAACCACACGTAATACGCTGTCTTTTACCCCCTCCTGGAAATTGCAAGTTCTTGTGCCTTCTTAGGTCCGCCAGCGGGGGGTTCCTTCTCCCTCTAAATAAAGTCACGACTAACCTATCCTCCAAACTCTCAGCACGTTTTTGCAATAGCAGTTCTTTGCCTCTCCCTTCCTGCTATAGCATTCTTGGCCTCTCACCGCTCATGCAATAGTAGTTGCTGGCCTCTCATCCCTCCTGCAATAGTAGTTCCTGGCCTCTCACCGCCTTCTGCAATAGCATGTTCTTGCCTCTCACCCCTCCTGCAATAGTAACTTCAGGCGACCTCCAGTAATACCCCCGAACTATCATCCTGAAATAACGACTCCAGGACTCTGAACAGTTCTGAAGTACTAGAAGCAAGCTTATAACTCTGTAATAATGGGAGTAAGCGCTTGCCTGATTCTTCATTAGTTTCTCCTGACCTCTCAGTGCTTCTAACTGGTCCCAGTTGTAGCACCCGCTCTGTGACAGGGGCTCTTGGCCTGGCATTCAGTTTGCGATAACGGCTCCAGACATCTTATCCGGTTTGCGACAGCGACTCTAGACCTCACGCTTGGCCTTTGAGGACGAGGTCAGGCCTCTTGCCTGGTGTACAATCGATCCATACTTATGGAAGACAGCGCCGTGCGCTTAACTTAGGTTGCACAGCCTGTGTGATGGGAGAAACTTACTGCGACCTCCTCAAGGCACTCTGAAGTCTAGTAGTAGTGTCGAATAGCCGCCGAGGCATGTGTGCTGAAGATACACACTTCAGGCACGCTGGCTCGCCCCCTTGTCTTTATCTCTTCCTCTCTCGCTCTTACCTTACGACTTCTTCCTGACACCAGATATTAGGTCACGCCTGATGAACTTTATAGATGACGCAATACACGCCATTTATGACCATATTTCCGACTAGATGTTACGATATCGATAGAGAAGCAATTCTCAAGTGGTACAATCCGTAGCCTTACCAAATGTGAACCTACAGATTACTACTACCTTCGATAGAGCGGCTGTGAGTTTTCCATTGTATAGGGAATTTCTCTTGATTGGTAGGATAATACAAGCAGTTGTTACATGTACCTGTTTACTACCTTGATAACTAAGTAACTCAACCAGTTTTCTAGTGACTCGGACCGCTCCAGGTGCTTTTTGTTCAGATAACAGCTCCTGCATTCTGTACTGCCACTATCGCGTACGTTCCTCCTGGAAGCTCTCGCGTCCGCTCTGGAAACGACTCCCGCCGACGCGTCGTGTTATCACCATACCACTTACCTGTCGGCACAGTTCGGTGCTACGCTTGTTGACGCTGTACATCCCGGCTCGACGGCCGCGTCGCAGACCTCTCTCACTCTGCCCCCACTGTTTTTGATGTTGTACACTAAGACGCATTCAGAACGACAGACACGCAAGCTAGCGTGGACGAAGTGTCAGTGTACCAACTACCCCCATAGAGACTGCGTTGTAGTGGTTTTGTGGTTTTGACTGTAGTGTAGTGGCTGTGGTATTGTTTTTCAAAGTGAGTTCAGTGTCTTTCTTTTCGTTCTCAAGGGCTTAACTATTTGTTTTTAATCAATTTACTTACGCGATTTCAATACTAATTCATATCTCACAGAAATCACATAGCACGAAAAACTCATCCCCGAAAAATTCTCAATCTCAAATATGCTGTTTTTATCAACTCACACAAAGACTGTTCTCACAAGGCACTTACACTCAGTCGTATTCAAACATCTGTAAGAATCTCTGTTTTTTACGAGCTCATCTTCCACTCACTAGTCAATCTTAGTTTAGTTAACGTGTTGTGCTGCCTCACTCTTGGCAAATATGCTTTAGTATATCAAGTTCTCGGTAAAATCTTTATCTCACCCAAAGGTGATGTTCTACCTCCATTATCAAACTATGCCAACTTAGGTTTAATATGATACATGATTGCAACGACCTCCCCCTTGTAGTTATTGCTCAGTCAATATCCATTTTAACTTTTTGACTCATTTTGCAGGAATATTTTAATAATTTGTTCATATGACAAGAGACCTCAACCTGAGCTTCACACCATTTAACATTTATGTTTCCTCAGCCTATCCTTACTACGAGAAGCATTATTCACACTTCTTCCACATATCAGAAGCTGTTTGTTGGGGGACAATTGGGGGAAGTTGTTTCCATTGACATTGTTAATTTAAAGTGTTGATTTTGTCATTCTCAACGAACCTATGCTCTCTTCTAAACCTTTCAACGAAATCTTTATAAAGTTTTTTTTTCAAAGCATGCCTATGTTCCCACACCTAACATTGTAATAATTCCAATAATAAGTGTATCATTTCTTAACACTCCAAGTCACTCTGTATGCAAAGCAATGTTTCGAGCAAGTGTTAAAAAAAACTAAAGCATGTTTATATTTCCTACCCATTGAACAACCAAAAGTATTTTCACATGTTGAAGGTTAGTATAAAGATATTGATATAATATTTGTCTCAGGCTTGAAACTATTAGCTCCTAACATATAAACACTTGTACACCAAAACCTCTACTACTTCTTGCACGTGTTGATTTTACTGCGAAAACGAGTAGCTTGACATTTTAACCTAAAGACCTACTTTAACAAAACATTTTGTTAGTATTCACTGTACACCAATGCTATATCAGTTTAATAATCAGTCATCAGCTTGTATTTTTGTTCTCTCACAAGACCATCTGATATTTCAATAGTCAGTTTATATCAAACGTTGA
>WNGS01169418.1:0-2500 GCA_020271785.1 Procambarus virginalis
GGAGAGACAAGCATCTGGTGATGAGGTAAAGTGCATCATGAGCATCGATGTCTTCAATCCTCTCGTTCATCCTCTTTAGGTCAAAGGAGGTTCCGGAATATATATGTGTGTGTATTCACCTAGTTGTGCTTGCGGGGATTGATCTCTGCTCTTTCGGCTCGCCTCTCAACTGTCAATCAATCAACTGTTACTAACTACTAATTTCCCCCCCCCTACACACACACACACACACACACACACACACACACACACACACACACACACACACACACACACACACACACACACACACACACACACACACACACACACACACACACCCAGGTAGCAGTCCGTAACAGCGGTCTAACTCCCAGGTACCTATTTACTGCTAGGTAACAGGTTAATTAGGGTGAAAGAAACTGCCCATGTATGTTTCTCGCCGGCGCCGGGAATCAAACCCGGGCCACAGGATTACGTGCCCAGTGTGCTATCCACACCACCACCGGCGGCCCGTGTGTGTGTGTGTGTGTGTGTGTGTGTGTGTGTACTCACCTATATGTGTCTGCAGGATCGAGCATTGACTCTTGGATCCCGCCTGAGTGTGTGTGTGTGTGTGTGTGTGTGTGTGTGTGTGTGTGTGTGTGTGTGTGTGTGTGTGTGTGTGTGTGTGTGGTGTGGTGTGTGTGTGTGTGTGGTATCACCTAATATATTCACCAAGCTGTGTTACGGGGGTTGAGCTTTGCTCTTTCGGCCCGCCTCTCAATGTCAATCAACTGTTTACTAACTTTTTTTTCCTCCACACCACACACCACACACACACAGGAAGCGTGACAGCTGACTAACTCAAAATACCTATAACTGTTAGGAACAGGGCATCAGGGTGAAAGAAACTTTGCTTCTATTTTTTTTCTGCCCATTTGTTTCTGCCTGGTGCGGGAATCGACCCGCGCCACAGAATTACGAATCCTGCGCGCAATCCACCAGGTACCAGGCCCCGTAGCCAGGCTTCCAGATGTATGTGTGTGTACTCACCTAGTTGTACTCACCTAGTTGTGCTTGCGGGGGTTGAGCTCTGGCTCTTTGGTCCCGCCTCAACCGTCAATCAACAGGTGTACCGGTTCCTGAGCCATTGGGCTCTATCATATCTACACTTGAAACTGTGTATGGAGTCAGCCTCCACCATATCGCTTCCTAATGCATTCCATTTGTCAACCACTTGACACTAAAAGATGTGTGTGTGTGTGAGTGTGTGTCTGTGTGTCTGTGTGTGTGTGTGTGAGTGTGTTTGTGTGTGTGAGGTGTGTGTGTGTACTCACCTATTTGTACTCACCTATTTGTGCTTGCGGGGGTTGAGCTTTGGCTCTTTGGTCCCGCCTCTCAACTGTCAATACTGGTGTACAGATTCCTGAGCTACTGGGCTCTATCATATCTACACTTGAAACTGTGTATGGAGTCAGCCTCCACCACATCACTGCCTAATGCATTCCATCCGTTAACTACTCTGACACTGAAAAAGTTCCTTCTAACGTCTCTGTGGCTCATGTGGGTACTCAGTTTCCACCTGTGTCCCCTTGTTCGCGTCCCCCAGTGTTGAATAGTTTGTCCTTGTCTACCCGGTCGATTCCTCTGAGGATTTTGTAGGTTGTGATCATATCTCCCCTTACTCTTCTGTCTTCCAGTGTCGTAAGGTGCATTTCCCGCAGCCTTTCCTCGTAACTCATGCCTCTTAGTTCTGGGACTAGTCTAGTGGCATACCTTTGGACTTTTTCCAGCTTCGTCTTGTGCTTGACAAGGTACGGGCTCCATGCTGGGGCTGCATACTCCAGGATTGGTCTTACATATGTGGTGTACAAGATCTGAATGATTCCTTACACAGGTTCCTGAACGCTGTTCTGATGTTAGCCAGCCTCGCATATGCCGCAGATGTTATCCTTTTTATGTGGGCTTCAGGAGACAGGTTTGGTGTGATATCAACTCTAGATCTTTCTCTCTGTCCGTTTCATTAAGTACTTCATCTCCTATTCTGTATCCTGTGTCTGGCCTCCTGTTTCCACTGCCTAGTTTCATTACTTTGCATTTACTCGGGTTGAACTTCAACAGCCATTTGTTGGACCATTCACTCAGTCTGTCTAGGTCGTCTTGTAGCCTCCTACTATCGTCCTCAGTTTCAATCTCCTCATAATTTTTGCATCATCGGCAAACATTGAGAGAAACGATTCTATACCTCTGGGAGATCATTTACATATATCAGAAACAGTATAGGTCCAAGGACTGACCCCTGCGGGACTCCACTCGTAACGTCTCGCCAATCTGAGACCTCACCCCTCACACTGACTCTTTGTCTCCTGTTGGNAAGGGATGTCTGGGATGGGTGAGCCTAGGATGGGGACCTGGGGGGTCTGGGGTGTGAGGGGGGCTGGGAGGGTCTGGAACAGGGGGGGGGCTAGGGGGGTCTGACGTGATGCGGCTGAGGGAGTCCGTTGTTGGGGGTTAGTTGGGGCATGGGATGGGGGAGCTG
>WNGS01169418.1:7500-12060 GCA_020271785.1 Procambarus virginalis
ATTGATGATTTATGAAGATTAAGCCACCCAAGGGGAGGCGCGAGCACGGAGAGCACGTAAGTGGTAGGTTTCTTACAGTGAATGTGATCTTCGGTCGCGAAAGAATATACTGTGCTGAAATCTCATTTAGATCGTCAGTCCTTACTATGTGGCTGCTATCGCGGGGGAGGACACTGCTTCACAGAGTTATGAGGGTGTCCAGCTGCTGGACACCTTCTTTGACCAGAAGAGTGGCAGTGTTGATGGCTTCAGGGTGATTACTGTAAGATTCAGGAACTCTTAAAGCTCTTCAAAGGTCGTTGGTTGCTTCACATTCCAGGAGATAGTGAAGTAGTGGTTTTTGTGTGATGTTTGGCCGAAGATGCATTCCCACTCTCTGGGTTTATTAATCTCCCAGTTGCATCTGTAACCTAGCCGTAGTCTATACAGCCGAACTTCTATTTACCTGTGGATTACTTTGGGTGTTGTTTATGTACACTAGGCAGGGTACTTTTGTGAATCACTGGATGACGAATTGCCAATTTAGCTCTTTCATGGGCTTTCTCATTTAATGGGAGTCCAACATGGGGTGGGATCTAGTTTAGGATCATGTGGAGTCCTTTGTCTTTAGCTACTGCTCTTAGATACAAAATTGTTGTAATTATTTACACGTTGTCTTTCCATTGCGTTTTTCCTAATATATGAGGCATAGCTTTTGAGTCTATGTGTATGATTGCATTTTGAGTGTTTTGTGCAATCTCACATGCGGATGCTGTTGTATGGCAAACAGCTCAGTTTAGGTTTGTTACGAATCCATATATTTGATTCAAACATTATCATGATAAACATGTATGTCCATTATTTCTTTCCTCAGTTATTTAAATAAAACATTGTATCCCGTTGTGTTCCAGTATGTATATGTTTGAGTTAAATGTAGCATGCTGTAGTGTGTCTGTATGTAACATTTTGTTAATGCTATTGCATGTTCATTCCTATGGGGGGGAGACCGTGGCATCTCATGGGGGGATGACCATATTTGAGATGTTCCAGTAATGCTGCAGTGTATCAAGCTAGCGTCACTGATTCACCCCGGTAATTATTCCTCTTTATTGATTGTACTTAATAGTACAATCGATGCAGTCTTGTAAGCTACCGTGTTTCCTCATCCATAGTACTATCCTCAGCCGGTACTGGAAAACAACAACGAGTCTACCCTGGCCACGGGCCAGCCAAGCCACAGACTCACTAAATGCTTCCTCATGAATGCCCACAATCACAGTCCAGCCTGGTGCTGGCAGATACCATCATCCTTGCGCTGCTGGGCCACTTCACGTACAAATACTAGGGTAGCGAGCCGTAGGCAGGAGCTTAGTGCAACTCGCTGGTTACTCTCCTCCTCAGCACCTTAGTCAATCGTCTCTTCTGTTAGCCAGTCCCAGGTACGGTGAATCCCGTCACTGCCACTCCACAGGCAGACAGTAGAACACATCACAGTTCTTTTCCGGCGGCGGCTCACTGCTTTCGTAAAGCAGACTGGTGTAGAGAGACATGGCTGCCCTGGGTATATTGACTGTCCTCGTATCACAGCAGCCCTACGTCGACTCTGTGGATACAGACACGTCATCAGTACAACAAAACACTAGGAAACACCACTTACGGACCCTGACATAAAAGTACACCTTTTCGCTCAATAGATGGCGCTGATTTTCTAGGCGCCACCTCACCAGAGGTCAGCCCCAGCTACCTCTCGAGCTACTAGGACACGAATCTAGCATTTCTGGCTGATATTTCCCGTCATCACTAGATGGCGCCTTCCAAGTTGTGGGGGTTTCGGGAGCGGACTCACAGATGGTGTTGATGTCGTTGCTCCATGCTCCGGCGGTAGAGTCGGGTTCGTAACACCCCCCTGACACTCCCCTCACTCTGCCCCCTGACACTCCCCTCACTCTGCCCCCTGACACTCCACTCACTCTGACCCTGACACTACCCTCACTCTGCCCCCTGACACTCCCCTCACTCTGCCCCCTGACACTCCCCCTCACTCTGCCCCCTGACACTCCACTCACTCTGACCCCTGACACTCCCCTCACTCTGCCCCCTGACACTCCCCTCTCTCTGCCCCCTGACACTCCCCTCACTCTGCCCCCTGACACTCCCCTCACTCTGCCCCCTGACACTCCCCTCACTCTGCCCCCTGACACTCCCCTCACTCTGACCCCTGACACTCATCTCACTCTGTCCCCTAACACTCCCCTCACTCTGCCCCCTGACACTCCCCTCACTCTGACCCCTGACACTCCCTCACTCTGACCCCTGACACTCCCCTCACTCTGACCCCTGACACTCCCCTCACTCTGCCCTCCTGACACTCCCCTCACTCTGACCCCTGACACTCCCTCACTCTGACCCCTGACACTCCCCTCACTCTGCCCCTGACACTCCCCTCACTCTGACCCCTGACACTGCCCTCACTCTGCCCCCTGACACTCCCCTCACTCTGACCCCTGACACTCCCCTCACTCTGGCCCCTAACACTCCCCTCACTCTGACCCCTGACACTCCCCTCACTCTGACCCCTGACACTCCCCTCACTCTGACCTCTGATTCTCCCCACACTCTGACCCCTGACACTCCCCACACTCTGACCCCTGACACTCACCTCACTCTGACCCCTGACACTCCCCTCACTCTGACCCCTGACACTCCCCTAACTCTGACCCCTGACACTCCCCTCACTCTGCCCCCTGACACTCCCCTCACTCTGCCCCCATGACACTCCCCTCACTCTGGCCCCCTGACTCTCCCCTCACTCTGCCCCCTGACACTCCCCTCACTCTGACCCCTGACACTCCCCTCACTCTGACCCCTGACACTCCCCTCACTCTGCCCCCTGACACTCCCCTCACTCTCTGCCCCATGACACTCCCCTCACTCTGCCCCCCTGACTCTCCCCTCACTCTGACCCCCCCCTGACTCTCCCCTCACTCTGCCCCCTGACACTCCCCTCACTCTGACCCCCTGACACTCCCTTAACTCTGCCCCCTGACACTCCCCTCACACTGCCCCCCGACTCTCCCCTCACTCTGCCCCCCTGACTCTCCCTCACTCTGCCCCCCTGACACTCCCTCACTCTGCCCCCCTGACTCTCCCTCACTCTGCCCCCCTGACTCTCCCCTCACTCTGCCCCCCTGACACCCCCCTCACTCTGCCCCCCTGACACTCCCTCACTCTGCCCCCCTGACTCTCCCCTCACTCTGCCCCCCCTGACTCTCCCTTCACTCTGCCCCCCTGACACACCCCTCACTCTGCCCCCCTGACACTCCCTCACTCTGATCCACTGACTCTCTCCTCACTCTGCCCCCCTGACTCTCCTCTCACACTGCCCCCTGACTCTCCCCTCACTCTGCCCCCTGACACCCCCACTCTGCCCCTCTTGACTCTCCCCTCACTCTGCCCTCCTGACACTCCCTCACTCTGCCACCCCTGACTCTCCCCTCACTCTGCCACCCTTGACTCTCCCCTCACTCTGCCCCTTGACACTCCCTCACTCTGCCCCCCTGACACTCCCTCACTCTGCCCCCTGACACTCCCCACTCTGCCTTCCTGACTCTCCCCTCACTCTCCTGCCCCCTGACACCCCCCTCACTCTGCCCCCCCTGACACTCCCTCACTCTGCCCCCCTGACTCTCCCCCTCTTTCTGACCCCTGACTCTTCCCTCACTTTGCCCCCCTGACTCTCCCCTCACTTTGACCCCTTACACTCCCCTCACTCTGACCCCTGACTCTCCCCTCACTAAGCCCCCCTGACACTCCCCTCACTCTGCCCCCTGACACTCCCCTTACTCTGCCCCCCTGACTCTCCCCTCACTCTGCCCCCCTGACACTCCCCTCACTCTGCCCCCTGACTGTCCCCTCACTCTGCCCCCCTGACACTCCCCTCACTCTGCCCCCTGACACTTCCCTCACTCTGCCCCCCTGACTCTCCCCTCACTCTTGTGGGAATTTTTACCCACCATATCTAATAATCATCTAAGAAATGTATTATTTCTATATCATATCAAATCATATCTATATCATATCTATATCAAATCTATATCATATCAGAATCATATCAGAATCACTATAGATTCACAACATAGCTTGATCCTAGATGATGCCACTATGATCACGTACGCCATAGGGCCCTATAGATGCCTACGTGACTTTGTGCATGATCTCTCAAGGATCCAGAAGCTTCTAGAAGGATTTGTTAATTAAAAATTTATTGGAACATGACGTAGTATCGGTGAGATAAAATCGAATCCTTATTAAGAGTCAGTGGTATTATCAAGTACTACTTATATCTTTAAATCCTATATCATTTTATTATATCACATCTTATCTCAATCATAAGTCTAGACTGTAAAAATAATCAATCGATTTGATTGTAAGTAACCCCCTTTTTCAAGGGGGATGGGGGAGGCATCTCGGGAGAGAAGCGCCCACCACTGCCCGCGGGCAGAACACGTATGTTTACACAACAGTGTACACGTGACGGTCCCTTAGCGAACATTTTCAGCTCAAGGACACTTATCTAATATC
>WNGS01169418.1:16813-37266 GCA_020271785.1 Procambarus virginalis
ATTAACACCAGTGAACACTCTCTAGAACTGGGGGGAGTACCTGGACTATATATCAACCAGGAAAATCCTAGAACATTTAAATCTATAAGGGTAGAGTGGAGCATTTAGTGACGCGGTCTCCACCTTCATGCCTAATCTCATCCCTAATCTTCATTGTTATCTTCTGCAAAGCAGTCCAATCCCGTAGCAACGCTATTCGTACGTCAAAACAGCAACGCTACTCGTACGTCAAACAGCAAAGCGTAATCTAAAATCGCGTGCCTAAACTCGCCAAGAGAGTTCTTCAGTCTAGCACACTTTGTCAGACAGGCACCCGCTTCAGCTAAGTTTTATTGAGTGTTATTACTGTTGCGTATTAGTTGGCCAATTAAAGCTAGTAAAACATTAATATTCTATAAGACTGATAGTCGGTAAAAGGGCGAGGCAACGCCTCATTTTTCTGTGAGTTTATTATTAAGATTGTGGTACAGCAGAATCTTATCCAGCTGTAAACCTCATGAGTGTCCAGTGTCAGAGAAGATTGTCACAATAATTAAACTAATACACATGAGTGTCCAGAGGTGTAGGAAGAGATTGCAACAGCTGACTGATATGTAATCATATACATGGATCATAGACTATGGCATACTTGTATATAAATTAAGTTAACAACTGCTTGCTTAGGTGTGAGTTTTAAGTAATCAGATAAGTTCATGTAATTGAATATAAATTTAGTACTCAGTAACAGTATTTAGACCATATTTAGGTCTTTTTTCATACTTTACAATTTACAATATAAGTTGGTTAAGGTATAAATGTATTGGCTGTTAATTGGTAAGGTGCTTAGGCTAGACTGTTTTTAAATCTCTGATTTAAAACAGAGCCAGTGTTCAGTTATATACCTGAATTTATATAATCTGTATCCTTGTATAAAAGAGCAGGTAGTTGAAACAAAATACTAATTTTAATTATTGGTCGTTTATTAAATTAATTACCTCCATGCCTCCATCAAAATGTCTTCCTTGGGGAGAATTGGAGGCTTTCGTAGGGACTGGAGAGATGACGATGGTAATCACAATGAGTTTACAAATACCTATTTTACTGGAGCAACTGCCAAGGATAAAAAATTTATGGTTGATTTAAAAAGTAAAGGTTTGTCGATGTGTTCCCCCTCCTATTGGATATATCATCCCTAGACCAATACATATTAGATAATATAGATGTGCGACTAAGATTGGAACTCTCCCCCATGCTTGTGGTCCTAAATACAAGCGTTAACGATGGCTCTAAGTATCGCTTGCATATGGATTATGCTAAGTTATGGGTAACACGGGTGTTCCCCTACCCAAGTGCTTACCTAGCCTTAAACAGCTCATTGTTAGCATCCCCTGACCCCATAACTTATACTTTCAATAGAACCATTTCTAAAACATATGTCCTAGCAGGGAATCAAACTAGTCTCTTAATTGATCAACCGTGGGCTCAAGTAATTCCTCATAAGATATTCATGGTAATAATTCCAATGAATTATTACGCTGGTCTTCACCAAGGTAATGGATTATATTTTGAAAATGCAAAGCTGAAAAGTATTGCTATGTATTTGAACAATAATGCAATTTACCGAATCGGGGGCGATTTCGATAACCATTATTCCCGCCTTTATTACGAAACTTTGAAGACATTAGGCTTAGAGCGTGATTCACTACTGCTCTATGACTCTTTTAATAAGGGAAGATCAATATTCGCCTTTGACTTAACCTCCATTCAAACGAAGGATTCCCTCCCTGTGGAGAAATCTGGCAACTTGCGTATGGAGCTTGAATTTGGCGGTGGTGTTACATATAACAGACTGGTTATACTGTTTGGGAAACGACTGGGGTACTATCCATCGATGGGCAAAGAACTGTTCTATGCGACGTTCGAGCATAAAAAAAACACAATGAATTGTTATGATATAAATATTAATTTAAAAGATAATCTAGGGGATCGAGCGGACTACCTGGGCTGTTACAACGCTGAGGAGATAAAACAGTTAAATATCTCCTCAAGAAAACCTATTGTTTTCATAACTAATATTTTACCATCACACAGCAGAATCACTATGGGACATTGGGTAGGAATTTATGTTGATAAAGTTAAGCATCGGATGTTTTTTTTTGATAGTTATGCAATATCACCAGCTACTTACGGGCATCATTTTCAAGGATTTATTAAAACTAACAAAATAAGAAAGGTGTTTGGAATGCGCTACAGACTCCAAAGTGATTTTACTCTTGCCTGCGGGCTCTATTGCATCATATTTGTTCATAGAATAACCCACCTGGGCTTGCCTTCAACAGTACATTACTTACATAACGTATTTTCCAGCGTTACTTTAAAATTAAACGATAAACGAGCCCTCTCTTATGCGAGACGATATTTTCCTATGAAACATCATTGTGTTAGGACATTTTGTAGAGGTATAGGAGTTGGTTCTTATAGGTGGTGTAGAGAATATTTTTGTTAGCTAGGCAACCTACCTAACAAGGAGTGTAGCCTCCTATAAAAAGCCCTCCCCCCCCCCAAGCCCCAACCCACTCAGAAGACTGTCTTCCTCCTACGAAATGGAAGGTGTCTCTCAAAATAAACACCTGCTGGGAAAATTGAAGTCCTTGAAGGACCTGGTTAGTATTACCCTCACTTTCTGCTAATAGATTTATTTTATGTTTATTTCCCTCAATACAAAAAAGTTTGTATATCCTCTATTTCTCCTCTTATGTTTTCTTCAGTACAGTTCTTGGGACCCGTCCACACTTGTAGAGTAGTAATTCTACGTGGAGGGTCTGCCCCAAACAAGATGCTGTTATGTAGTCTAATTGACGATGCCTGCTGAAGAGGACACAAGGCTACTCCTGCAGGGGGAGAGGTATGTACTAGTTGTTCTTAGAGAAAAAAAAATAGAATATTTTTATAATATATATATAATCCTATAAAAAACCTTTAATCACTATAAATTATTTCCACCATCTCTTTCCAGAACACTTCCGATGAGAGAGAGAGGAAACTCAGCCAAAAGGTGTCCACCCAACTCCCCCCCACACCTCCAAGAGGGGGAGGATGGGGGTCAAGACCTTCCCCCACTCATCAGTGACGAAGAGACGTCAGAATTCTACTCAGATGAGAATGGGGAGGTGGAGGGGGACGAGGGATAAGGGGGGGGGGTAGAGCTGTAGTAAGTGAAATATGTCAGGAGCACACTGTAAACTACAATTATTAACTAACATAATTACTTATACATTTTGTGTATTTTTACCTAATAAAGCATTTAATCAATTATTTAATGTTTTTTTAACCCTGTTAATATATTGTATAAAACAACTATTATTTCTTTTCACCCTCATTTATTTTGAGTATATATCCTATATAGCTCCCAGTCATATATGCATATAGTCCTGAAGGGACCATTCAGTCTTGTTCGATTATATTTCCTTTAATTAGCCCTAAATAATGACAAGGTGTTTAAGGAGATACCCAGAGTAAGTGAAATATGGTGCGAGCTCACCGTAGACTAAATTTGAGGTGTGACTGTCTGGCACACCGCCTCTGATTCCATTGTATGATAAGTGGGCCTATCTGGCTCCCCGCCTCCGAGTCCATTGTTTAATAAGTACCTCCCATTGTTTGTTAAGTGGGTCTATCTGGCTCTAAATATACTACTCCCGAGCATTGCGGGACTACGACTGGTAACAAATTATGGGGGCCTAGTCCGGGAACAATTGTTCCAACATTATACTTTATATTTATTTTATTAATTTGTGCTCCTTGTAATTTATAACTTGTATTAATTGTAAATGCCTTCCTAGGTAAAAGTGTGAACTTGGATAGTGTGTCATACCAGCCAGTGCTGTTGTGTGTACTACAACTACTCTGCCAGTGTTGTTCAACACGCTTCACGATTTGAGGTGTCATTATTGTTGCTTGCGCAGGGCCAAGCAGTGTTCAGTATTGTTGTAATTATTATTATATTTTTAATTAGTGAAGTGTTCAAATTTTTGTGAGTAATCATGGAAAATCAAGTGGAATTGTTGCTGTCAGAGCCAAACTTTGAAAGGATTAAAAACCTGACAAAGTCTGCCTTGATTTATATGGCAGGTAAATTAGAATTAACTGCTAACAACAGAATGGTTAAAGCACAGATAGTGAAAGTGATAGTTACCCATTTAGTGGAAGATGGTCAACTTGGGGAACACATTCTGGAAGAACTAACTGAAGGGTCAAGTGATCAGTTAGCATTAAAACGTCTTGAATCTCAGCTTGAATTCGCTAGGTCTGAGGCTCAACAGAAAAATTAGAATTAGAGGCAGAGGCTCAACTGAGAGACCTGGAGGCTCAACGGAGACAACAAGAAGTAGAACTTGAGGCACAGAATGCTAGACATGCAGCTCGGTTACAGTTAGAGGAAGCTAAGAAGCCACAAGCAGAGGAACAAACTAGACAATTAGAAATTAAACGACAAATGGCAGAGGATACTAATAGAGTTGAGGCCCAGAGAATTGCAGCTGGACATGATAATGCTAGTAATATTCCCAACAGTACCAACCCTCAATCTAGGATTAATAAATATGTCGAGTTGCCCAAATTTAATGAATACCCTAAGGTCTGCTTCTCTCATTTTTCAAAGATTGCAGTTAGTATGGACTGACCAATGGATCAGTGGGTTGCCATAATGCAAAGTCCTTTAAGGGGAAAGAGTCAGGAGGTATTCACATCACTTCCTGATGCTAATAGCGTTGACTATCAATTTGTTAAGAAGAGCATGTTAAATGCCTATCAATTAAATGCAGAGGCACACAGACAGAAATTCCGTAACTTAAAGAGGGCACATGATCAAACTATTGCTGATTTTACTAGGTTAAAAGTAAACTATTGTGAGAGAATGGCTTAAATCACTTTCAATTACAGAGTTTGAAACTCTTAAAAGTCTTCTCATTACTGAAGAAGATTTATCTTGTTTCCCAGATAAATTATTCACTTTTATGGCTGAGCAAAATGTCCAATTTTGTCATATACTGACATATATGAGCTCTCCAAGCTCGCTGATGAGCATGATTTGCTTACAAGGACACAATTTAGAGCCCAGTCTAATAATTTTCAGAGTTGAGTAAATTATAATGCTCATAAAAATGTTTATCATAACAAACCCAGTAATAATTCCCCAGCTACTCCCATGAACTTGTCTCTTCCAAAAACTAAACTTGAGAAAACATTGATGGGGGATGAAAAAATCCCTGTAATGTACATTCTAAACCTGCAGTGGGTTCAACTGGTGTGACTACTTGCAAATTTGGCACTCATTGTAAGAGGAGAGATCATGTGGTAAATTCATGTTTTAGTATGCACCCTGAATTAAGACCTACTGGTCAAATCATGAGTAGAGGGTTGCAAGTTAATAATTCTCATTGTATTGAAGTCAATCCCCATTGAATGACTGAATTTAAACCATATATGTCCACAGGAACATTGTTGTGTAAAAATGGAAAGT
Organism: Procambarus virginalis; assembly: GCA_020271785.1. Lineage (NCBI taxonomy): Eukaryota > Metazoa > Arthropoda > Malacostraca > Decapoda > Cambaridae > Procambarus > Procambarus virginalis. Next base: position 22,314 of record WNGS01169418.1, read on the forward strand.
GTAAGACTACAATTACTCCGTGATACTGGAGCTTCCCAGTCTCTCATTTCCCATAATGTACTATCTGATGTTGATGCAAGGGATACTGGTGAGGTTGTATTACTACAAGATATTGCAGGTAGTGTACAACAAATGTCTTTGATACAAGTTGATCTTGATTCAACTTTTACTTCTGGATAGTGCACTGTTGGAGTGAGTAAACAGTTACCCACTCCAGGAGTGGACATTATTGTAGGTAATGATTTTGGGAACCGTAAGGTTGAAGGGACCAAGTGTCCAATAATGTTGCATAACCCCTAACAGTGTACTAGCTGAGCAGGATGCAGAGGATGACATTATATACCCTGCATATGTTGTGACCAGGTCAATGGGAAAAAAGGGTGATGTGAATCCTGCTACAACCAAGGTGGGTGTTCCCAAGACCAGGACCCCCTTCAGACAGGGAGTGGGAGGTGATCTTGTGGATTCATTCATGACTCAGTTGGATGACGAGAGTGAGTCATTTGTGGAAGCCCCGCCAACCCCTAGCCTTAAGGAAGGTAAAGGTGAGGAAGCTCATTTAACTGTGACTTGCCCACTTGTCTCGGCCTCTGAACCAGTTGTCGAGAGTGAGACTGTAGTAGCCTTGACTCCACTTTATTCTGGCCAGACAGGGTTAGGAAAGGATGTTAGGTTGCCAGGTACTTGCCTGCTCGCTTCTGAGTTTGAGTATATGACCTTGAGTTCATTGCAGAATACTGATCCCAGTTTATCTGAGTGTAGTTCTGAGGCCGCTGCTAATGTAGATGTATTGGAGGACGGGACGGGTTTCTATTCTCATTTCAAAACGATCAAGGATCGTCTTGAAATGAAAAGATTGAGACACAAGGGAGCTCCCTCATCAGATTATTGTGAGACGAGGACCCAACTAGTTGTCCCGAATGATTATCGGGAGCATGTCTTGCAGGCTGCTCATGATGACCCTATGGGAGGTCACCAAGGTATAAATAGTATGTATTATAAGATATGTAAGTATTTTTCCTGGCCCAAATTAAAGAAAGATGTGGTTAGGTACTGTCATAATTGTTTAACATGTCAAATTGTGGGTAAGTCCAACCAAACTGTGCCAAGAGCACCATTACAACCTGTTGTAGTTCAAGAGGAGCCTTTTTTGCATGCGGTTATGGATTGTGTAGGTCCTTTATCCAGAACTAAATCTGGTAATATGTTTATGTTCACCCTTGATGTGCATGACTACGAGGTTTCCTGAGGCGAATGCTTTGAGCAATACTAAGGCTAAAAACTTTATCTTATATGTTTGGAGCGGTTTTTCTCCTTGTTTGGTATGCCGTGTGTTATTCAGACCGATAATCGAGGAAACTTTTGTTCTAGGGTTTTCAAAACCTTCTGTGAGTCTTATGGAATTCAGCATAAATTTTCTAGTCCTTACCATCCATAAAGTCAAGGTGGAATTGAGCGTTTTCACGTCGAAGCAAATGCTGAAGACTACAGGGGAGACTTATTCACGTAATTGGGACGAAAATCTTTCTTTTGTCCTAATTTGCAGCAAGAGAAGGATTGCAAACATCTCTTGGCTGTTCTCCATTTGATCTTGTGTTCGGACACCAGGTTCGAGGTCCATTGAAGATGCTTCAGGAGAAGATGCTTGGTGATGTATCTGTTCAGCAGAGTGGTAGTTACTTGAGTGATGTCAAAAGTAAGTTGTGTCGCACTAAGGAGCTGGCTATGAAACATCTGGGGGAGGCTCAGCAGGTGATGAAGGAGCGATATGACAAGAAACATAAGACAAAGCTCAGGTCGTTTGAAAGTAGTGATTTAGTATTGGTGTTGAAACCTCGACTAGGGACTTCCAGGTCTCATAAATTTAAGGGACCCAACAAAGTTGAAGAGAGTAAGGGACATTTATCATATAAAGTGTCTAATCCTAACATTTCAGGACTGTCTATGATTGTGCACTTAAACCGGTTGAAAGCTTATTGTGGGCCAAGTATTGTGGCATGTTTTGGTCAGAAGGAGTTACCACCCTAGGAAAATTTTAATGTGGGAAAAGATGTTAATCTATTTGTTTCAGTTCCAGTTCCGGAGGGCAGGAGGTGCTATGTCAGTTGCAGGAAATCAGCGTGATGAGTTCCAGGTCCTGCTGGAAACGCATTCGAATCTGTTTTGGGAGGTACCCACTGAGACTTCTCTCATCACCCACGACATCCAACTGCTTGGCGACACTGCTTTACTGCCAGGAGCACAATCACAGTAACCTCCTCTCACGACCTCTGCTGCTGGAGTGAGGTGAAGACGTCTGCAGTGAGCCTCATACATTGCCGACAAAATCCGGACATCTCATGTCTAGTCACTCATTTACATATTTATTCTCTGCCCATGTTATTAAATTATTCATCAACATTAGCCAAGCATTTAATATATATCCACATGTCTATATTTCCTTTGACCTCTTAGTTGGGTTTGGTTTGGTGAATAACTCTCATAAAGACTCGTTTTTCAGACTACCTGGGGTCACTATCTGGTATCGTCAGGGGAATTTTGCATTAGTGCAATATTACAGTTATTTTAGTTTGTACTATTGGTAATGCATCAGGGTTTGCTTCATCAACATTTCCTTTCAGCTCATGTTGATGAGCTGAAAGGCTGAATGTGAATAAATCCTGAGCTGAATGTGAATGCTCTTCACATTCAATCAGGATTTATATACCATTCTCTATATATGGGCCCCTCCCAGCCTGAGGGTGGGGTACTGGGTTGGCTCTGTTGTACTAGGAATGGGAAGGGTGGGAGGAATGATTGGAGAGGCTCTGGGAGTGGAGGGCGGTGAGGTAGTGGTAGTTATTCATAAAAGGAAGTGTGGCAGGGGAAGCTTGTTCATTGGGTGTAGGATATGAATATATGGCTTTGGTACATAAATTCATATGGTTGAGAGGGGAGAGTTATGTAGCAGTGTGGGGATAGGGATAGATGTTGTAGTGGATGGGTGTTGGGCTGTTGTTAGGTTTGGCCGGGGGGGAAGGATATGGGTGTGGGGCCTCAGTTGATTACTCGTTGTCACCTCTTGTTAGTGGTTGTAACGGAATGCCTTCCTGCCTATTTTTGCAGTATTCTATCAGTCTCTTGCTTGTTCCTCATGCTAATACTTTTGACTTGTTATTCTCGAGGCTGACGCTTCTTCCGTCTTCCTCCACACCTCCGGTTTCTCTTTCTACCTTCCTCCTCCTTATTCTTTTCCTTGAGTTGTGCTATCTTTCTCTTTATTTCGTCGTTTTTCATGTCAAATTCAAGGCATACCTTTCTGTAGTGTTCTATATTTCTTAGCAGCTTAGCATCTCATCAGGATTGTTCGTGCCACATCATTAAAAATAGCTGTTTTAGTGGTGTAATCCTCCAGTGCTGCAGATCTGATACATATGATCCCAGTCTATAGTCTAATAAGTATCTCAGCCTCATATAGGCATAGTAGGCATGGATGTGTGTGGCTGATTCTCTTTATTTTCACACACATTCAACCTTGGTCTCCTCCGTTGTCTCTGGAAGGCCTTGAATAATCATAGTTCTCTTGTATGGATTATCCTCGTTGTTTGCTCTTTATGTTGGATAGTTTGCTATTTGCAGAGCAACAGCCACCATTTTATGTCAACTCTTATTCTTTGTGACTACTTGGACCCATGTGTTCAAACCCTCTAATTTATCTTCTATGGTTTGTAACCTTTCCGGCATTGCTTGTCGTTAGTAGCTTCCTCTTTTACTTGAGTTTTCCATACTGCTTCTCCCAGCTTATATAAATTATCAGCACCTTAGCCATTCCCAGGGTAGAGCTCCTCGAACCTGCCTTGGCCCCGTGGCAAGTAAGGTAAGCCGGTCGTTCCTTGGGTCTTCCTCCGGTCGTTCCTTGGGTCTTCCTCCGGTCGTTCCTTGGGTCTTCCTCCGGTCGTTCCTTGGGTCTTCCTCCGGTCGTTCCTTGGGTCTTCCTCCGGTCGTTCCTTGGGTCTTCCTCCGGTCGTTCCTTGGGTCTTCCTCCGGTCGTTCCTTGGGTCTTCCTCCGGTCATTCCTTGGGTCTTCCTCCGGTCATTCCTTGGGTCTTCCTCCGGTCATTCCTTGGGTCTTCCTCCGGTCGTTCCTTGGGTCTTCCTCCGGTCGTTCCTTGGGTCTTCCTCCGGTCGTTCCTTGGGTCTTCCTCCGGTCGTTCCTTGGGTCTTCCTCCGGTCGTTCCTTGGGTCTTCCCCGGTCGTTCCTTGGGTCTTCCTCCGGCCGTTCCTTGGGTCTTCCTCCGGTCATTCCTTGGGTCTTCCTCCGGTCGTTCCTTGGGTCTTCCTCCGGTCGTTCCTTGGGTCTTCCTCCGGTCGTTCCTTGGGTCTTCCTCCGGTCGTTCCTTGGGTCTTCCTCCGGTCGTTCCTTGGGTCTTCCTCCGGTCGTTCCTTGGGTCTTCCTCCGGTCGTTCCTTGGGTCTTCCTCCGGTCGTTCCTTGGGTCTTCCTCCGGACGTTCCTTGGGTCTTCCTCCGGTCGTTCCCTGCTACCAGCCGTTCCTTGGGTCTTCCTCCGGCCGTTCCCTGCTACCAGCCGTTCCTTGGGTCTTCCTCCGGCCGTTCCCTGCTACCAGCCGTTCCTTGGGTCTTCCTCCGGCCGTTCCCTGCTACCAGCCGTTCCTTGGGTCTTCCTCCAGCCGTTCCTTGGGTCTTCCTCCAGCCGTTCCTTGGGTCTTCCTCCGGCCGTTCCCTGCTACCAGCCGTTCCTTTGGTCTTCCTCCGGTCGTTCCTTGGGTCTTCCTCCAGCCGTTCCTTGGGTGTTCCTTCAGCCGTTCCCTGCTACCAGCCGTTCCTTGGGTCTTCCTCCGGCCGTTCCTTGGGTCTTCCTACAGCCGTTCCTTGGGTCTTCCTCCAGCCGTTCCCTGCTACCAGCCGTTCCTTTGGTCTTCCTCCGGTCGTTCCTTGGGTCTTCCTCCAGCCGTTCCTTGGGTGTTCCTTCAGCCGTTCCCTGCTACCAGCCGTTCCTTTGGTCTTCCTCCGGTCGTTCCTTGGGTCTTCCTCCAGCCGTTCCTTGGGTGTTCCTTCAGCCGTTTCCTGCTACCAGCCGTTCCTTGGGTCTTCCTCCGGCCGTTCCCTGCTACCAGCCGTTCCTTGGGTCTTCCTCCGGCCGTTCCCTGCTACTAGCGGTTCCTTGGGTCTTCCTCCGGTCGTTCCTTGGGTCTTACTCCGGTCGTTCCTTGGGTCTTCCTCCGGCCGTTCCTTGGGTCCTCCTCCGGTCGTTCCTTGGGTCTTCCTCCGGTCGTTCCTTGGGTCTTCCTCCGGCCGTTCCTTGGGTCTTCCTCCGGTCGTTCCTTGGGTCTTCCTCCGGTCGTTCCTTGGGTCTTCCTCCGGTCGTTCCTTGGGTCTTCCTCCGGTCGTTCCTTGGGTCTTCCTCCGGTCGTTCCTTGGGTCTTCCTCCGGCCGTTCCTTGGGTCTTCCTCCGGTCGTTCCTTGGGTCTTCCTCCGGTCGTTCCTTGGGTCTTCCTCCGGTCGTTTCCTGCTACCAGCCGTTCCTTGGGTCTTCCTCCGGTCGTTCCTTGGGTCTTCCTCCGGCCGTTCCTTGGGTCTTCCTCCGGTCGTTTCCTGCTACCAGCCGTTCCTTGGGTCTTCCTCCGGTCGTTCCTTGGGTCTTCCTCCGGCCGTTCCTTGGGTCTTCCTCCGGTCGTTCCTTGGGTCTTCCTCCGGTCGTTCCTTGGGTCTTCCTCCGGTCGTTTCCTGCTACCAGCCGTTCCTTGGGTCTTCCTCCGGCCGTTCCTTGGGTCTTCCTCCGGCCGTTCCTTGGGTCTTCCTCCGGCCGTTCCTTGGGTCTTCCTCCGGCCGTTCCTTGGATCTTCCTCCGTCGTTCCCCGCTACCGGCCGTTCCTTGGGCCGGTAATAATAATAATAAAAAAACTAATATTGAGTTAACTTCCACTTAGTAACTTACACTTAACTAATATTTAATTTAACTTCTCGTTAATAATACACAGTTAATCTGGATCCTCCGAATTAAAGAATAAGCTAAATTTCACAAAGCTATATTTGTCATAATTAATCTGTGCTCTTCTCATCACAACAAATCTCTCCACATAGACTTACATAATTAATATACTCATCCTAATAACAAGGGAAAAGGTGAACAACAATTAATCTTATTCTTTAATCTATGCAGTTAGCTTATTCTAATATATGCAGTTCCTGTGGTGTTGTGATTGAGACACTCACCTGGCGTTCCGCGAGCGCTTTGTCCTGGGTTCGTATCCTGGCCGGGCGCGCAAATCCTTAACTGGAGCCTCTGTTTAACTCAACAGTAAAATGGGTACTCGGTTGTTAAACGATTCTTTGTGGGGTTCGTATTCCGGGGAACATAGGATTAAGGACTTGCCCGAAATGCTATGCATACTAGTGGCTGTACAAGAATATAAGAACTCTTGTAAAATAAATAAATAAATAAATAAATCTTACTGTCAAAGCGTACTACGCTTTGGAGAGTGGGAGGCACAGAGCTTCTGCTCCGTCCTTTAGAATCCAAGGGGAGATTCCATCCAGGCCTATAGTCTTTGTCACATCCAACTCTAGCAGATGCTTCTTCAACCCCCCTTCCCTTCTGGTAATCACAAACTAACCTAGTGGTGTTTGGTTAGATATTCCCTCTCTTTTCTGTGGGACTTCTTGCTCTCCTTTGAAGACCTCCTGGAATTTCTTATTGAGTTCTTCACACACTTCCTTGTCGTTTGTAGTGAATCTTTCTGCACCTATCCTCAGTTTCATTACCTGTTCTTCACTGTTGATTTTCTCCCAATGTGACTGTGCAGCAATTTAGGTTGAGTCTTTGCTTTGCTTGCTATGTCATTTTCATATTGTCTTTCGGCCTCTCTTCTCACGCTGACGTATTCACTGCTGGCACTCTGGTATCTTTTTCTGCTCTCAAACGTCCAATTATATCTATAGTTTCTCCACAGTTTTGTACTTAGATGCTCTGCTAGCTTTCATCTCTGATTAAACTATGGGTTTCTTGTCTGCATTGATTTTTTTCCTTTTGGACTTGGACGAACTTGTCTGCTGCTTCCTTACACTTCTGCGTGATGTAGTCCATCATGTCTTGGGCCTTTTTTCCTCTGAGCTCTGTTTTCCATGTTATATCTGATAGAAATTTTCTTATCTCCTCATAGTTTTCCTTTTGGAATGCCAGCGTTTTGTTTTGTGTTCCCTTCTTTGAGTACATTAACCCTTCTTCGACCAGATACTCAAACATCTGTACACTGTGATCGCTCAATCCCACAGGGGCTTCCAAACCGATTTTCCCTTATGTCGAAGTCATTCAGATTGAAGACTAGGTCAAGTCTCACTGGTTCATTGTTTCCTCTAATTCTTGTGGGTCCCCCCAACATGCTGACTTAAAAAAATTTTTGTCGCCACTTCCAACAGTTCAGCTCTCCATGTTTCCTCACCTCCATGCGGTTCCTTGTTCTCCCAGTCTATCCTTCCATGATTGTGAAGTCCCCCATGATGAGCAGATTGGATCGATTTCTACAATCAGGAGTGGCTGCTCTCTCAATTATATTGCTAACTGCCATGTTTTTGTTGTCGTCATACTCTTGCCTGGGTCTTATGTAGTTTGGTGGAGGGTTATATATCACTGCTACTACTACTCTCGGTTCTACCATCGTCATGGTACCTGTTATGTAGCCTCTGAACCCCTGACAGCCTGGGATAACCATCTCCTCGAAACTCTATTCCTTTCTTATCAGTAGGGCCACTCCGCATTCTCCCCGTCCTTCCCTTTCTCTCCTAATTACAGTGTAGTCCTAGGGAAACACTGCATTTGTTTTGATTCCTGAGAGTTTTGTTTCGGTGAGTCTGATTACATCCGAGTTCCCATCCTGTGCTCTTTCTCTAAGCTCACTTTCCTTGCTTGTAATCCCATATGTGTTTGAGTACATAACCTTGAAAACGACTCTCTTCTTAACATCCTCAGTTTCAGTTGATTCCACTGGAGTAGGATGTACTCACCTATTTGTGCTTGCGGGGGTTGAGCTTTGGCTCTTTGGTCCCGCCTCTCAACTGTCAATCAACTGGTGTACAGATTCCTGAGCCTACCGAGTTCTATCATATCTACATTTGAAACTGTGTATGGAGTCTGCCTCCACCACATCACTGCCTAATGCATTCCATCCGTTAACTACTCTGACACTGAAAAAGTTCCTTCTAACGTCCTTGTGGCTCATGTGGGTACTCAGTTTTCACCTGTGTCCCCTTGTTCGCATACCACCAGTGTTGAATAGTTTATCCTTGTTTACCCGATCGACCCCTCCGTGGTGCCTCCTTGCCGTGGTGAGGGGCTCACGTACACCTCCCTGGGACCGGTGTGGGTTGCCTGTGCCCCCTCTTTGGGTGGTGTACATGCTGAAGGGCACCATGTAGGGGCCTTGTGAGCCATCGGACCACCCGCTGGAGCGGTCGCCTGTGAGAGGCCGCCCTGAGTGGATGGTTGGGTGTCCAGGCTGGGGCGATAAGGGAACTGGGGTCTTAGCACCAGTGTGGGAGAATGAACGAAGTAGTAGGACTCCCCTGTTGAAAAGGGGGAGCACCGCTGGGGACGACACATCCTTCCTGCACTGGCCTGCGCTCGGCTTCCCTGGCTGCCCTGGTAGGTGGTATCCCTTTGTTCCAGGTCCGATCTCTTTTGTTTGGTTTGCTGTATGGATAACGACTTGACTTCTCTTACCCAGGCTCAGGGGGTGGGCGACCAGGCCCCTGAGTCGAACCGTCCTGGAAGACCGGGATCTGTAGCCCCCGCTACAGAACCCGGTTTAGGCCCAAATCGGACTCTTCCTCCCTGCTCCCCTCCCTCCTCTGTGGTTGGGTCGAGCCCCAAGCCTGCTGTGGTGACTGTCTCGTCCCCTTGCACGGCTCCATCCCTTCTTGTGACTACTGCACCTTTCGAACCGTCTCTCTCTGAGGGTTCTCATCGCCGTCCCCGCCATGGTCGCTCTCGTATGCTCCCTTCCCATCCTACTTCGTTCCATGCTTTGTTTGGTCCTGATACGTGGTTTAAGTACTTTGACCTCCTACCTTTGGATTCCACTCCTCCTGATGATTTTTCTCTTCATAGGCATCTTGTCGATTCCGTGGATGCCTCTGTCATCTTCAACCCCACTCGTCTTGGTACCCGTGTCGTTGCTGCTCCTTCTCAGAATGCGGCCACCCGCTTGGCTGCCTTATCCTGCCTTGGTGAAACCCCTGTTCGGGTCTCGAAGAATACTCGATTAATAGCCAGTGTTGGCACTGTTCTCCTCCCGCACCATGTTGGAACTGGTGTTAGGGATCTCAAGGACTGCCACGAGGATATCAAGCATATCCTCGAGGCCCAGGGTCATTCTGTACTCCAGGTGGATACATTTACTCGTCCCCCTCGTGGTCATCGCCGTCTGCCCCTTAGGGTTGTGAAGGTTACCTTTGATGGTAGGTCCCTTCCGCCCTCTGTCATTCTTGCTGGTGTCAGATGCTCCGTTCAGGAATATATTCCCTCTCCGAGGCTCTGTGGTAAGTGCTGGAGGTTTGGGCATGGTACCCTCAAATGCTCTAGTCCTGTCTCTCTCTGTCCCCTGTGTGGAAGCGAGGGTCACTCTAAGTTGGAGTGCACTTCTCCCCAGGCCCGCTGCCTCAATTGCGGTGAGGCCCACCCTACCTTTTCCCGTGCGTTTATTCGTTACAAACTTGAGGCGGCTGTTCTCAGCTTGAAGCACCGAGACCGTTTTTCTTTTCCTGAGGCTCGGCGCCAAGTTCATCGTCTCCCCTCTTTCGCTGGTGTCTCCTATGCTCGCGTGGTACGCTCTTCCTCTCCTCGTCCTTCCCACCTTCCTCAGTCTCACAACCGTTTCCGAGCCTTAGCCCCGGACACGCCCACCACCACCACCTCCACTGTTTCCCTCCGTTCTGTTCTGAAAGGTCCCCCCTCCTGGTTCTCTGTCTAGGGCTCCCCTTCTTTCTACTCAGTCTGTCACATCTCCTGTGTCTTCTTTTTCCTCTCCCTCTAGTCCTCCTTCCCGTTATTTCCCTCCTTCTCTTGGTTCTCCACGCCGCCTGACTGTGCGGGCCCACATCCATCGCTCTCCTGATGGTTGTGTTGTTCGCTCTCGCTCTTTTTCTCCTATCGAGACGTTGGAGTCTGTTGCCCAGTACATTGCTGCTGGGACACCTGTATCTTTGGGTCAGAAGCGGAAACCTGGCTCCTCTCCTTCCTCCTCCCCTGTCGGTAAGAAGGCTTCGCTTTCTTCTTCACCCCCTATCTCTGATTCTATCGTTCCTTCCCCTCCCGCTTCGGTGGTGGAGCCCCCTGTTCCTACTGTAGGGGTTTCTTTAGCCCCCAGTTCCATCTCGGTTACTGCCCTTGCTGAAGTGCGCTCCCCTCTTTCTGCCCCTCATCCTCGCCTTCCTCCTCCTCTAGACCCTGCTCGTCCACCTCTGGTCTGTCCTCCCTCTTCTTTCCCTCCTTCTTTACTCAGTTTACCCATGCCCCCTAACCCTGACTTCGCTGACCCTGCTCCTGACTCTGCGCTTTTTAGCGTGCTGTGTTCCTTCTTCACCTTTGTTTCTTCTTCGCTCTCCGTTACTCTCCTCTCTCTCTTTGCTGATGTCTTTTCTTCAATGGAACATCCGTGGATTTTACGCCAATTTCCTTGACCTCCAACTTCTCATTTCACAGTTTTCGCCCCTTTGTGTCTGTCTCCAGGAGCCGATGCTTGGTGCTCGTCCTGGTCGCTTCCGTGGCTATTCTTTTCTCGCCCCCTCCCCAGCTGGTCCATAATTCTTCTGTTCTCTTGATTCGTTCCGATGTTCCCTTTGTCCCCCTTACTTTTTTCCTCTCCTCTCCACTGTTCTGCCGCCCGTGTCTTTGTACGTAGATGGTACTCGGTTTGTTCCTTTTGTCTCCCCCCCCCACTGTCCCACTTTCTCTTCTCGATCTTAAACAACACCTAGACTCCTTGCCGGAGCCTGTGCTCCTGCCGGGTGATTTCAATTGTCGTCATGCCCTTTGGGGTGATGTGCTGCCAAACACCCGGGGTCGCCTCCTTGAACCTTTCATCCTCTCTTCTTCCCTATCCCTTCTTAATTCTGGTGAGCCCACTCATTTGGACTCTCGGACTCGCTCCCTTTCTTGTCTCAATCTTTCTCTGTGCTCGTCATCCCTTTCCTTAGATTTCGGGTGGCGGGTCCTTGATGACCTCCATGGCAGTGACCATTTTCCTATCCTTGTTCTTTTTTCTCTTTTCGCCCTCCTCTCTCCTTCCCTAGGAGGCGGTTTGCCAAGGCTGACTGGCGCCTCTTTACTCTCCGTGCTACTATTTCCGACCTCTCCGTTCTGCCTCTCCCTCGCGCCCTCCTTCTTTTTCATGACACTGTCTTTGACGCTGCCCTCCACTCTATTCCTCGCTCTTCCTCTTGGGGAACGCGGAAGTGCGTTCCCTGGTGGAAAATGGACTGTGCTCGGGCTGTTCGCTGTAAGCGTGCAGCCTGGAAGAGACATCGCCGCTGGCAGACGGTTGAGTCTTTTTTTTGTTTCGGAAGGCGAGTGCGGTGGCCCGTAGAACCATCCGTGCGGCTAAACGTGCTTGCTGAGCGTCTTATGTCTCCACCGTTACGTCCGAAACTCCTCTTCCACTGGTTTTGAAGTGTATCCGCAAGATTGCGGGTAAGTTCGTTCCCTATGTCTCACCGGTACTTTTGTAGGTTGTGATCATGTCTCCCCTTACTCTTCTGTCTTCCAGTGTCGTAAGGTACACTTCCCGCAGCCTTTCCTCGTAACTCTGGGACTAGTCTAGTGGCATACTTTTGGACTATCTCCAGCTTCGTCTTGTGCTTGACAAGGTACGGGCTCCATGCTGGGGCCGCATACTCCAGGATTGGTCTTACATATGTGGTGTACAAGATTCTGAATGATTCCTTACACAGGTTCCTGAAAGCTGTTCTGATGTTATCCAGCCTCGCATATGCCGCAGACATTATTCTTTTTATGTGGGCTTCAGGAGACAGGTTTGGTGTGATATCAACTCCAAGATCTTTCTCTCTGTCCGTTTCATTAAGTTCTTCATCTCCTATTCTGTATCCTGTGTCTGGCCTCCTGTTTCCACTGCCTAGTTTCATTACTTTGCATTTACTCGAGTTGAACTTCAACAGCCATTTGTTGGACCATTCACTCAATCTGTCTAGGTCATCTTGTAGCCTCCTACTATCATCCTCTGTTTCAATCCTCCTCATAATTTTTGCATCATCAGCAAACATTGAGAGAAACGAGTCTATACCCTCTGGGAGATCATTTATATATATCAGAAACAGTATAGGTCCAAGGACTGACCCCTGCGGGACTCCACTTGTAACGTCTCGCCAATCTGAGACCTCACCCCTCACACTGACTCGTTGTCTCCTGTTGCTTAGGTACGCCTATATCCAATAGAGTACTTTCCCTTTCACTCCAGCCTGCATCTCCAGCTTTTTCACTACCTCTTGTGTGGTACTGTATCAAAGGCTTTCTGACAATACAAAAATATGCAGTCTGCCCACCCTTCTCTTTCTTGCCTGATTTTTGTTGCCTGGTCGAAGAATTCAAGTAACCCTGTGAGGCAGGACCTGCCTGTGTGTGTGTGTGTGTGTGTGTGTGTGTGTGTGTGTGTGTGTGTGTACTCACCTAGTTGTACTCACCTAGTTGTGCTTGTGGGGATTGAGCTCTGGCTCTTCGGTCCCGCCTCTCAACCATCAATCAACAGGTGTACAGGTTCCTGAGCCTATTGGGCTCTATCATATCTACACTTGAAACTGTGTATGGAGTCAGCCTCCACATCATCACTTCCTAATGCATTCCATTTGTCAACCACTCTGACACTAAAAAAGTTCTTTCTAATATCTCTGTGGCTCATTGTGTGTGTGTGTGTGTGTGTGTGTGTGTGTGTGTGTGTACTCACCTAATTGTACTCACCAAATTGTGCTTGCAGGGGTTGAGCTTTGGCTCTTTGGTCCCGCCTCTCAACCGTCAATCAACTGATGTACAGATTCCAGACCCTACTGGGCTCTATCATATCTACATTTGTAACTGTGTATGGAGTCAGTCTCCACCACATCACTTCCTAGTACTTTCCATTTATTAACTACTCTGACACTGAAAAAGTTCTTTCTAATGTCTCTGTGGCTCATTTGGGTACTCAACTTCCACCTGTGTCCCCTTGTGCGTGTGCCACCCGTGTTAAATAATCCATCCTTGTCCGCCCTGTCAATTCCCCTGAGAATTTCGTATGTGGTGATCATGTCTCCCCTAGCTCTTCTGTCTTCCAGCGACGTGAAGGGCAGTTCGCGTAGTCTGTCCTCATAACTCATGCCTCGCAGTTCTGGGACTAGCTAGTGGCATACCTCTGAACTTTTTTCAGATTCGTCTTGTGCTTGATTAGATACGGGCTCCATGCTGGGGCTGCATACTCCAGGATTGGTCTTACATATGTGGTATACAAGGTTCTGAAGGATTCTTTACACAGGTTTCTGAAAGCAGGTCTGATGTTAGCCAGCCTCGCATAGGCCGCTGATGTTATTCTTTTGATGTGGGCTTCAAGAGACAGGTTTGGCGTGATATCAACTCCTAGATCTTTCTCTCTGTCCGTTTCGTGAAGGACTTCATCTCCCATTTGGTATCCAGTGACTGGCCTAGTTCCTCCTCCTAGTTTCATTACCTCACATTTACTTGCAAACATTTACTAGTTTCATTACCTTACATTTTAAAAGTTTTCTGGCTGTCCAGAAATATGCAGTCTGCTCAACCCTCTCTCCTTCCTGATTTTTGTTGCCTGGTCATTGAACTCAAACCTTTTAGGCATGATTTGCCTTCTTTGAACCCATGGATGATGTTGTGTTACAAAGTTCTTCCGCTCCAGATGTTCCACTAGCTTTTTTCGCACAATCTTTTCCATCATCTTGCATGGAATGCAAGTCTGTAGTTCAGTGCCTCTTGCCTGCCACGCTTCTTGTATGTTGGGACTACATTAACCGTCTTCCAAATTTTTGGCAGTTCACCTGTTACCAGTGATTTGTTGTACATCATGGAGAGTGGCAGGCACAGAGCTTCTGCTCCTTCCTTTAGAATCGATGGGGAGATTCCATCCGGCCCTATAGCCTTTGTCACGTCTAAATCTAGCAGATGCTTCCTCACCTCCCCACTGGTAATCACAAACTCCTCTAGTGGTGTCTGGGTTGGTGTTCCCTCCCTTATCTCTGGGACTTCTCCTTGCTCTGATGTGAAAACCTCCTGGAATTTCTTATCGAGTTCCTCACACACTTCCTTGTCGTTTGTAGTGAATCTTTCTGCCCCTATTCTCAGTTTCATTACCTGTTCCATCACTGTTGTTTTCCTCCTGATGTGGCTAAGCAGCAGTTTGGGTTGAGTCTTTGCCTTGCTCGCTATGTCATTTTTATATTGCTTCTCTACTCCTCTTCTCACCCTGACGTATTCATTCCTGGCGCTCTGGTATTTTTCTCTGCTCTCTAGTGTTCTGTTGTTTCTATAGTTTCTCCATGCCCTTTTACTTAGCTGCTTTGCTAGTTTGCAACTCTGATTAAACCATGGGTTTCTCATTTCCACTTCATTTTTTTTTCCTTTTGGACTGGAACGAACTTGTCTGCTGCCTCCTTACACTTCTGTGTGATGTAGTCCATCATGCCTTGAACCGTCTTTCCTCTGAGCTCTGTTTCCCAAGCTATTTCAGTTAGAAATTTTCTCATCTCCTCATAGTTTCCCTTCCGGAATGCCGGCCTCTTGCTTTCTGGTCCCTTCCTTGAGTACATTAACCCTTCTTCGACCAGATATTCAAACAACTGTACACTGTGATCACTCATACCCACGGGGGCTTCAAGACCGATTTCCCTTATGTCTCAATCGTTCAGAGTGAATACTAGGTCGAGTCTTGCTGGTTCATCATTGCC
>WNGS01169421.1:0-14488 GCA_020271785.1 Procambarus virginalis
TTTTGGGTATTATAACTTCTTCCCAATTTCAAATATATTTGCAATTTCTTCATCGAAAGATTCCGGACTGCAAACTCTCAGTGCTCTGAGAAACATACCAGAAAAAAACTGCCCGCTTGACCTGAACATGATGATTTGAATAGAAATGTACATACGAGCACACATTGGTAGGTTTCCTATACACATTGAATTTGAAACTCCTACCAATTCTATGAATCATGATGTCTAAAAAAGGCAGAACACCGTTCACTTCGTTCTCAATTGTGAATTTAATTATCGGAACCAGCGAATTAATTTGATTGAGAAAATCAGTTTCGTCATGGTTAACCGGCCACAGGCATAAAATATCGTCAACGTACCTATACCAAAGCAAATTTGAGGGTAAAATCCTGGGAAGGATATATGTTTCAAAACATTCCATATACAGATTGCTCAAAACCGGGGAGAGGGGATTACCCATTGCCATCCCAAATGTTTGTTTATAAAATGAATCATTAAAGCTGAAATAATTATCTTTAATGCACAATTTTATAAGTTCAATAATGGTGTTAGTAGGCAAAGTTAAATTATACCTTGGGAGTAGATCCCGTAAGAATGACAACAGATCATCAACAGGAACCCTAGTGAACAGGGACGTCACATCAAAACTCACAAGTTTAAAATCATAATTTAATTTCAAACTAGACAACTTGTTAACCAAGTCCAAGTTGTTTGTTATGTGTGAGTTGGAAATGGAACCTACTACTGGAGACAAGACTTGGACAAGCCATTTGGAAAGTCTATATGTCATAGATCCAACAGAACTAATAATAGGTCTTGCAGGATTATTGGGTTTGTGTGTTTTAATAAGCCCATATAGATATGGGAGAGAAGGGGGAACGGCTTAAAAACTTAGGTATCAAATCCTTATCGTTCTTGAGCACGGTTTTAAGAGTTTTGTTGAAATGAGCAATAACTCTTTCAATAGGGTCACTATTAACAGGTAAGTAAGTGTCTCTGTCCTCCAATAACTGGTTCATTTTTTGGACGTAGTTTTCTTAGTCCTTGATGACAACAGCATTGGATTTATCAGCTTTTGTGATATGTAGAGAATTATCTTTTTTGAGGGTTTTGAACGCTCGCATAAACCTCTCTGGACAGGCACAGTACCCTTAAGGAAAGAACCGTACACCATTCCCTTGCAAATATTGACGTCATCAGCTGAAATCTCACTAGATTTCTCAAAATTGCAAAAACTTTTGGCAATATTTACATAATTCACATCTCTATTTGATATGGAGAAACTCAGACTGTAACCTAGAGCAGTCATCGTATCATTATCAAGTTGTTTACTAGAGAGATTAATAACAAAGTCAGTGTTGGCGTGTTTATTCCAATCACTTTGTTGAATGAGCCTATTAAATTTTGAATCAAGCTTTGTACTTACATTCGTGCAGTCAGATCTCATGGCGGTGTAACAATAATCCATCATCGGGCGATTCCATTCCAAAGGTACAGCTTGAGAAAATGAATACAACAATGATCACAAAAACACTGATCCAAGTATGCAGAATAACCACATGTGAAAAATAGAAAATGCTTAACGCGTTTTCGGCTAATTCGCCTTCATCAGAGCAAAGTAGAATGAAGATAAGAAAACATTGCTGATCAGACCTTTATATCCGCCTGGGCAGATCACCTGACCACCAAAAATAAGTGGAGGAAAGGAATTATAAGAAAGAAGGTAACTGCAGAAGTTGATATGGACTTAAAACCTGCCATGTTTTAAGTTGATGGCATATTTATGCAGGTACCTGATGTCTTACGTTTACAGCAGTTGAAGGAGGCATTTCAGCGAAATTCCTTGTTACTTTTCACTTATGAGATGGAGAGTGATGGGATGCTGCCCTTTCTAGATGTAACAGTCACGGAAAGGAATGGTGGCTTCCACACTGCAGTCTACACTAAGGAAACGAACATAGGAATGTGCCATAATGCTAACAGTGACTGCCCGGTCAGGTACAATCGGAGTGTTGTCAACGCTTACGTCGACCGAGCTCTAACTCACGGCTCTGATTGGAAGCAGGTCGACGAGGAACTCTGAAGAGTAAGTCAGATCCTAGTGAATAATGGCTTCTCTAACGGTTATGTTGAAGACATCATTAAAAGGAAGGTGACACGCCATGCAATCTTTGAAGAAACAAGGAACACAACACCGAACGCAACTAGAAAGCCTATCAAGTTAAGAGTTACGAGAATGGATCTGGTTACCGGAGTTCATAATTGCAATACAGACTGAATAAAAGACTGCTAAACACTTCAGAAAACAAAATAATATCTGGAAGTGAAAATTTCGAACCCCCAAGTAGTAATACACAGTGGTAACAAACGTCAGAAACATTTGCAATGTCCAGACACCGGAATAAATGTCAGAAGTTTTAACAAGGAATCTTTCAGAATGTTGTGCCTTTATGAATCCAACACCGACTTTGGGAAACACAAAAATGTGATTTAAATGATGCAGAGATTTGTAGCCGGTCAGTTACCAAAAAATCCACATATGAGCTAGAAACTTTAGCTAAAATATTTAAGAAAGCAAAGATTGGTAGAGAAAATATTTTTTTTTTAAATAAAAGATGTAATGTTTTACGTTTAAAACACAGAAAAAAATAGAAAATGTAAACTAATATAGACTGTTACATGTAAGGAGATGAAGCCTATATTTCCATTCATGAAGAAGAAAACCCTGATGGTACCCATGAATGTAAGGAAACACAAGTTTGCAGAGCTGAAAATAGTTATAATTGTCTGGGTTATTATGTGATGGGTGGAGGCAAACTCATTTTACTGCTTCACAAAATGTGACAAAACCCTTCTTGAAATTTGTTGAAGTCTTTGAGAAGATGTTTCACCCGTTCCCTTAAACTGTCAATCTCTGGCCTAAGGCACAGGCAGAGCTCACACAGGGCTTGAGGCGAGGTCATGATACTTGCCATTGTTGATGAAGAGGTTGTCAACCTCTTGGCATGTTTGCTTCACGTCATGTCGAGTGGTGACATGACTGAAGCATATATATAATTTAAAGTATATAACAGTGGGAAACCCCATTATATCTACGCGGACCAGGAGTAGAAAACATTAATGTAATTTGCATAAATTTAGATACTGGAAACACCTTGGTAAATACTAGTCTGTAAATTTGAATGTCGATTTATTGATTATTGGACTTTGCATCTTTAAACTTCTTCTTATAAAATTTCGTCCATTTTACAAGCCTAATTAAATTATCTTGAAGCGATTTTTCTATATTTGAATGTATTTACAACTAAAGTTTTATTCCGTTTCCAAATCTGCAAATGTTTCCTTTCGGTCATGTGTCAAAATTGTTTATAAATAATTGTACAGTAACAAAATCGTTTATAAATAAGTGTACAGTAAAGAGTAACAGTAACATGTAGCAGTAAACAGCACTCCACTAACAATGGTTTCCATCCCTGACTTATCTCCATTTGTGTTATCAGCATTCGTTTAAATAATCGGTCCTTAATCAAACTAATGATAATCACTAAATCCTATAAAGTTAGTTCCTGTAACTGTGTTATCTCTCGTGAAGTACAGTGTCAAAGGCTTTACAAAAGTCCCAATATGGAATGACCCAACAATTCCCTCAATTGCTTGAAATTAGTGGAAAATAATGAGAGTAAATTTATTAATCATTATTGACACTCAATAAATCCACGTTGTGAATCCTTCATTGTTCTCTATTTTTTATGATACACTCAAGGGTTTTGTTCCCGTTATCGATTCGAATTGTTTTCATACAAAACGGTAAGCAGATTGGACAACCGTTGGACGCAAGAGGTGTGTATTCCATTTTGAAAATTGAGACTACAATTGCAACCGTCCACAGCTCCGCTATTCTGATCGTCTCTTATGATTTATTATGTATGCAATCAAGGGCTCACTAAGATCTTCTTTACATTCTTTACGATTCTTGAGAAATACTTCGTCGGATCTTGAAAATTGTTTGCTCTTCAAGTTTTCTATTTACTAACTTCCTGTCTGGTAAGATCTGAACTAGTCAACTTCATCTCCTAACTAAATGCGTAGATTGACCAGACCACACACTAGAAGTTGAAGGGACGACGACGTTTCGGTCCGTCCTGGACCAGGTCCGGACCGTCCTGGTCCGGACCTGGACCATCCAGCGACTTGAGAATGGTCCAGGACGGACCGAAACGTCGTCGTCCCTTCAACTTCTAGTGTGTGGTCTGGTCAACATACTTCAGCCACGTTATTGTGACTCTTCGCCTGTAAATGCGTAGATTTCTTTGGCTGCTGGCATTATATGTTCACCTAGTTGTATTCACCTAGCTGTGCTTGCGGGGTTTGAGCTCTGGCTTTTTCAGCCTGCTTCTCAACTGTCAATCAATCAACTGATATTTTTTCTTTTTTCTTTTTCACATACACACACATCCAGGAAGCCGCCCATAGCATCTGTCTAACTCCCAGTTACCTGTTTACTGCTAGTTGAACAGACACATTGTAACAAACTAGGTTTGTTGTAGGAATTATGCAGTATGGTTTCTCATAGACAATGTGGGTTTGGAAAGTTTGGAGTCAAGTGGTAAGTTGACCTGACCCGACGTCACGGAGTATCTCCCATGGGATTAGCAGTTGAAATCACAAAATGGCTGGCGCCTTTGTCTTAAGCAACGTATAATGAATTATTTTACAGAGTTCAGTTATTTAGAGAAATTCAAGTCTTTATTCAAATTGTATTCAATAGTATTCCTGTTTAAAGTATCAAAAGTATCCTCAATTGTCGGAATACTGAGTAAGTCACCATCAGTGACGTCTCTAGCTGGGACTATCCTTTGACGCGGAGCAATTTGGGCGACCCGAGGTCACGGGTCACCAAAGCCTTCCACATTTAGTAATTTTCAAAGGTCAAATAGCCATTTTATAATTGGAAACAGCCTTTCCCTAAGATGCCTGTTCAATTACCTTCAGTTTAAAAGAGTTCAACCTTCTGGGTCGTTCACGGAGATCAGTTGTTCAACTTAAACCCTGCTAGTAAACTTAGTGAGCCTGGCGTAGGAATACCCTTGCTCTGACCAGCTGTGGAGCAGGCAGAGTGAGGGAGAGACAGTGTGGGCAGGTCAACAACTGGGAGAGGTCCCCCATCTCCACTTCTTCCCATGATCAGCATCACATCAGCTGGTTGCAGTCAAAGGTAGAGTCTGCTGTAGTTTTGTATAGGGAATTAGTTCATAGCATGCCTCTAGGGAGTGTTCACTATAGGGAGTGTATTTATTTAGATTTTGTTTAGCTTTTGTTAAAATAAACCAATTAGTAGTAATTTGCATTTCATTATTTCCATATGTCTCATTGTCCTTGTCACGTGGTCTCCACGAGGCTGAGTTTAGTTGGGCCGTAAGCCTAATAAAGCGTAAGAATTCAGTAATCCCTTTGTTTGCTATAATTTCCCACGCTTAACGTTGATTATTCCCTCCTATTCCAAATAACTGGGGATCAAGCCCTAAGGTTTATGGAGCGCTTAATCGGTCCAGACCCCGGTTATTGCTCCCCGGGTAAATGGTCTGGTGGTGGCAGCAGAAGGAGACTCTTGAGTTTGCTATAGGTCTAGTACCACGTCTTGAGGCTGTAGAATCTTAGCCGGTCAAAACGGCTAAGACCAAGTGGTGTGGGATTCGGTTTAGAGTAGCTCTGAGGTTCCCTTAGTAGAAGAGTAGTAAATAGAATACGGGAAGAGGGGTAAAGGGGTTTGAAGAGGAGAGCAGATTAGAGACAGAACCTCCCCCCCCCCCGTGTTACAACATCAGGGTGTAAGAAACTCTGCCCATTTGTTTTCGCCATCGTCGGGGATCGATCCCCGGACACAAGGATTACGAGTCCCGAGCGCTGTCAACACAACCGTCAGGCCAACACCTTCTGCAGTAAAATCAGACAAACAAAAAACACCATTTTTTTTTCTTTATTCGTACCTTACTTCTCATATTTTTCAAAGGCCTAGACACTGATGTGTGGATACATCTGAAGAAGAAGAAATTAGGTTTTGTCTTTACCTGGGCTGTTGAACATAGTGTATAACTTCTTACAGCTTTACCTGGGCTGTTGTACATAGTGTATAACTTCTTACAGCTTTACCTGGGCTGTTGTACATAGTGTATAACTTCTTACAGCTTTACCTGGGCTGTTGAACATAGTGTATAACTTCTTACAGCTTTACCTGGGCTGTTGAACATAGTGTATAACTTCTTACAGCTTTACCTGGGCTGTTGTACATAGTGTATAACTTCTTACAGCTTTACCTGGGCTGTTGTACATAGTGTATAACTTCTTACAGCTTTACCTGGGCTGTTGAACATAGTGTATAACTTCTTACAGCTTTACCTGGGCTGTTGTACATAGTGTATAACTTCTTACAGCTTTACCTGGGCTGTTGTACATAGTGTATAACTTCTTACAGCTTTACCTGGGCTGTTATACATAGTGTATAACTTCTTACAGCTTTACCTGGGCTGTTATACATAGTGTATAACTTCTTACAGCTTTACCTGGGCTGTTATACATAGTGTATAACTTCTTACAGCTTTACCTTATCTGTTGTACATAGTGTATAACTTCTTACAGCTTTACCTGAGCTGTTGTACATAGTGTATAACTTCTTACAGCTTTACCTGGGCTGTTGTACATAGTGTATAACTTCTTACAGCTTTACCTGGGCTGTTGTACATAGTGTATAACTTCTTACAGCTTTACCTGGGCTGTTGTACATAGTGTATAACTTCTTACAGCTTTACCTGAGCTGTTGTACATAGTGTATAACTTCTTACAGTTTTTCTAGCCTAAAATTTTAATGTAAATTGCAAATTACGTTTGTAGACAGATTTCCTCAATTTTTTTTTATACAAAACTTATTTTTATATACAAAGGTTCTTTTAGTCCCATAGTTATTCATTTCACGTCATTGTTACATTGTTTGTTCAATTTATATTGTACAGTACATCCTATAGCATCAATTTTGATAAGTGTTCGAATTTTCTACAACATCGTTATCCTGTGTCACGTCACCCATCTCTGAACACCCGTCACCCACCTCTGAACACCCGTCACCCACCTCTGAACACCCTTCACCCATCTCTGAACAACCGTCACCCACCTCTGAACACCCGTCACCCACCTCTGAACACCCGTCACCCACCTCTGAACAACCGTCACCCACCTCTGAACACCCTTCATCCACCTCTGAACACCCGTCACCCACCTCTGACCACACGTCACCCACCTCTGAACACCCGTCAACCACCTCTGAACACCCGTCACCCACCTCTGACCACACGTCACCCACCTCTGAACACCCTTCACCCACCTCTGAACACCCTTCACCCACCTCTGAACATCCGTTACCCACCTCTGAACACCCACCACTCCAAGAGAAGGCCACCTTGCAAGGTAAAATCAGCCAAATCAACTCTCCTAAAAAAACTTGTCAGTCCCTCAAAGCCAGTTTTGAGTATATTAAACAGTAACAGGTTTGTTTGGTGCACACAAAGTTGTCCTGCTATATTATATAAAATTGTTTTTAGATCGCTGTATCCTAGTTCACACTCCTTTTTCGATTATATACCTTTTCATCTTCCTGTTCGTTAACACTAAGTTTAAATTCTGAAATAATATATCACCCTGAAGGCTCTATAATATATTTTTTAAGGAAGGAGTTGTCAAAAAATTATTAAAAGTCATCTGCTTCAGCATCACGTCTTGTTTCTTTAGTCTCGTTTATTCTTCTCAAAATAAAGTCACCTACAACGCATACATATCTAGACCAAGAACCCCTTCATATTTCATCACACTTAAGATTTATTTGTAAATCATCGAAACATGGTGGCATATATTTAACTCCTATTAGTATATAATTATTTTAATGTTATTTAATCTAAATAGTTTCATTGTTTCACCCCCTGGCCTTATATTAGTAATTTTAAATGAGATATATTGTTCCTCTCCCTCCCTGAATAACCTGTCATCATTGTAAGAAATTTATATTCCTTAAATTAGCATTTAGCTAATACAGTAATTGCGTGTCTTCTACATCTATCCATGTTTGGGTTAGGCCTCTATGTATTGTGTGTACACAAGTGCATTAAAAGCATCAATTGTAATAGATGAATAGAAGTATTAGAAGAGCATTTTGTAATACTTCTACTCATTGTGTTTGGGTGCAATATTTAAGACATTGTTCTCCCATAATACTTTAAAGTAAAACTCTTTACAATTACTTCACAACTTTCGTTGCAACTTTGGTTCCTGTCTCCATAATGGTACGTGCTTCCCTCTTGCAGTTCACCTTCACATCCAAACCTCAAGTCGCTAAGAGTTTAAAGTTTTCATAACTACTTCTAACGAGCCTTAACTGCTTTTTGCAATATGAACGAACTGTTTCTTCCAAGGAGTTTATATTTCTTATAGTTGGAAAACACACAGACCACACAACCAAACACATCACAACCTCTGTATTGAAGGATTTTACTATGCATAAAGTTCTCTAATGTTTATTAATTATGGTATTATACCCGTTCTGAGGGAAGTGGCATATATTTAAAAATATTATAAATGGTTCAAGAACAACAACCCAAAATTCTGTCATTTGTTGAGCACTAGCAAGGAGCATTTTTTATTTAGCAAAAAAATTTAAATGTTCTATCTTCCCCCCCCCCACCCATTGTTTCCGTTACAAGTAACATGTATACTACATGTCCCCACAATGTGTGTCAGAGATCTACTCTGTTCTGTGTAGCTTTCTGGATTCCTATTTCTTCTCTTTTTGAGCTCTTTTATTCACGTATGAAATCTATAGAGTGTTCGCAATAGTTTTGGGCAGGAGTCTCCAAATACGGCCCCTACAAGATTTTATCCTGCCCATATCAACTAAAGAAAAAAAAAATATATATATATATATATATATATATATATATATATATATATATATATATTGTGACGGTAACGTGTTGGAAATGGTGGTCGGCAGTCTTCCAAATAGCAGATGTCAATGCTGGGCCACATACATGTAAGTTATAAAAAAAAGGAAAAAAAAGAGTGACTGCTTGTCTGATAATCTGTGGTAAGGTTAGATACACGAAAACACAAATATAAAAAAATGCACTTTACTTAATCTAGAAAACAAAATAAAATAAAGACAATTCCTTGGCATTTAAAATAATGTAAAAGTAAAACACGTAAAAATATATATAACAAACTGAAAAGGGGGAACTGGTTACGTTAACAGGAATACAAAGATAAATGGTGCTGGGAATATATGCGCAAGCTATCAACCTCTATTTGATCACACAAGGTGGGTCAAGTAGGTGTTCACAGCAAGAGCACTAGATATATTCTGACTGGAGAACTGCTGGCGGTCCTGACATTGGCTTGCGAGGAATGTGATTGGCGTGGAGCTGGAGTGGTGTGTTGTTAAACGGCCAATGAGAATGCAGGACGGCCGCAAGTCGGTAGTTTGGCTGGGAGTAGCAGTTGGCGGGTCGACCAGGTGTGCAGGAGTGGGGGGAGGAGGGAGTTGCAGGTGCGTGTGGCTGTCTTGATATATACGTTTAAGCCACTGAATAACGTATCTTGAATAATATGTTGAACGTGATTCTAGCAGAAGGAGCAGGCTAAATCTCTGGGAAGAGATTATCGTCACAACTCTCCCCCGAAGCCTGCGGTTCTGGTGGAGTCACGTTCACGGGAGGTAGAGTGGGAGGTGGAGCTGCCTCTACCTCATGCACTCTGGAGAGGGCGTCAGCGATGATGTTATCAGGCCCCTTAATATAACAGATCTTCAGATTGAAGCCTTGAAGGTATAAAGCCCATCGCAGCAGACGTTGGTTATTGAATTGGGCTTGATGTAGGAATCTTAGAGGGTTGTGGTCCGAATAGATGGTAGTGGACCTAGCACCGTGCAGATATGGTGCAAAGTGTTGTAAGCTCAGGACGATGGAGAGGAGTTCCTTCTCTATAGTGCTATAGTTTTTCTGATGAGGCTTCAACTTGCAACTGTAGTAGCTGACAGGTAGAACCTCCTCACCTCGCTGCTGCATTAAGACACTTCCGATGCCGGTACCACTGGCGTCGACATGGAGGATGAAAGGCTTCTTGATATCTGGTGAGGCGAGAATAGGATTAGAACAGAGGAGGAATTTGAGTTGTTCGAAGGCAACGGTTTGCTCCCTGGTCCAATTATACCGTTGCTTGGGACTGGTTAAGGTGATTAAGGGGGTTGCAACAGTGCTAAAGTTCTTCACAAACCTACGGTAATAGGAAGCAAGACCAAGGAAGCGCAGGAGCTGCTTCCTGGTAGTAGGCTGTGGATACTGTTGGATTGCTTGAATGTGGATATTTAACGGAGCCAGGCTGCCACTCCCTATAACATGACCCAGGTACCGCACTTTACCTTTCGCGAAGGTGGACTTGCCCAGATTGATGGTGAGGCCGGCTTTCAGGAGCTTGTAGAACAATCGTTGTAGCTGGAGCAGGTGTTCGCTCCAGGTGTTGGATGCTACAACGATATCATCCAAATAGGCGTAGGTGTTGTCCAAGCCCTGGATGACGCGGATGACAGCTCTCTGAAAGGTGGCCGGGGCATTGCAGAGTCCAAAGGGAAGGCGGTTGTACCTGAAAAGCCCGAAAGGGGTTATAAAGGCAGACAGTTCTTAGCTCGCTCCGTTAAGCTCACCTGGTAATAGCCCTTGAGTAAGTCCATCTGGGACAGGTAGCGGGCATTACCAATGGCATCAAGGATGTCGTCTATCCTAGGTAATGGTATGTAGGCATCCTTCACGGTGACACTGTTTATTTCCTATAATCCGTGCAAAGACGGATTTTGCCGTGAGGTTTGGGTACCAGGATGCATGGTGAGGCCCAGGGGGACTCACAGGGGGTAGCCAGTCCATGGTCCAAGAGATACTGTACCTCAGCACGCATGACTTCCGTTTTGCTAGGGCTGATTCGGTAGAACGGTTGGCGAATCGGCTGGGTGTCAGGTAGCAGTTGGATGTCGTGCCGAGTCACAGTACACTCTTGGGGATCATCTCGAAACAACTCCTGATGTTCTCTGATGAGTTTGATGAGTGAAGCACTATTATCGTCCTGAAAATGATTGTGAAGGTCAGTAAGGATTTCCGAATTAGAAAGCGCTGTCTCAGTGTCAGTGTTTTCGGAAGGAGAAGCAGGGAAGGTCTCACTGTGGCTGTATGGACCTGTAAATGAGGTAAAGTTGGTTAACACAGTGGGAGGAACCCCATGATAGGGCTTGAGCAGATTGATGTGGCACAGCTGGGTCTTCCGCCGCCTATCGGGGGTCTCGAGAACGTAGTTGAAGTTGTTCCGGCACTCCTTAACACGGTAGGGTCCTGAGAACCTGTTCTGTAAAGGAGAACCTGGGATAGGGAAATAGGCAAGAACTAAGTCTCCCGGTTTAAACTTCCTTACTTGGCAGTGCTGGTCGTAACGAGTCTTCATCCTCTCTTGGGCTTTCTGTAGGTTGTTGCTAGCAAAGGAATGGACCCTCTCTAGAATGTGTCGGAGGTTTTGAAGATACTGGGGCACATTCTGATGCTCACTGAAGGTGGCATCACGTAGAGAATCCTTGAAAGCCTTGAGAGGTGTACGGCACTTACGTCCGTAGAGCATCTCATAAGGAGATACTCCTAGTGACTCGTTGGGAAGACTTCTGAAAATACACATAATGAGATCAAGTTGCCTATCCCAATCCTTTGAGGTCTCATTGCAAAACTTTTTTAAGAGTGCCTTGATAGTCTGATGACTACGCTCGAGAGAACCCTGTGAAGCAGGATGATAGGGGCTGGACAGTACCTGTTTGATGTTGAACTCCTCCAGAGTCCGTTTGAAGAGATCACTGGTGAAGTTGGTGCCACAGTCGCTCTGTATCTCCCTCGGAAATCCATACTGGGTGAAGATTTTCAATAAATTCTTCACCACTGTAGCAGCCGTAATGTTTTTCACTGGAACTGCTATGGGAATCTGGTGGTAGGACACAGGATAGTTAAGATATAGGCGTTGCCTGCACTGGTCCGAGGCAAAGGACCAGCACACACAGTCATAATAGTCTGTGGAACGGTTCCTCAGGCACCTGGATGGGTATCAGTGGTGCTCTGGGAATGGAAACGTTCGGTTTCCCGGCTAACTGACACACGTGGCACAGTTTGACATGATTCTTTACATCGTTAACCATACCTGGCCAGTAGTAGTCTTGTCGAATTCCATGGTAAGTCTTGTTGAACCCGTAGTGTGACAATGCTCCGTGGGCCAGGTGTAGAATCGTGGGCCGCAGGCTGGTAGGAATCACTAGTTGTTCAACGTCTGCCCAATCGTCCTCGTCCTTCAGTTTACTGGGTCTATACCTGCGATAGAGTAATTCGTTCTCCATAAAGAACCCAGGAACACTGTCGGATTGGGTCTCAGCCTGAAAGAATAATGGTGTCAAGGTAAGATCATCTCTCTGTAACTTACGGAACTCCAAAGCGGTCAGATTTGGGGGTAGTTTCGAAGGGTCCTGAGGGACAGCGGTAGCAGTAGAGTCAGCTGGCTGTGGTCGTGCAGCTTGAGCACGGGTGGTCACCATAACAGGAGGAGAACCTTCATCACTCTCTTGAACCTTTGCTGGAACATGCTCAAAAATCGGGTTATCCAACACAGAGTTGCTCACCTGGGATATGTCCTTGACGATCAGGTTGTTTGGTTGTTGGTCTTCTGCCAAGTCGTTGCCCAGGAGAAGTTGCACTCCAGGCATGGGAAAAGGCTTTTCCCTGACGGCGACTTGGACTTCACCGGTCACGAAGGGACAATCTAGGTAAACTCTGGCAAGAGGATAAGGAGTAGTAGCAGTAAGGTCAGTGATGAATACAGTCTCTCCTGTGTAGGCGACGTTGGGCACAGCTGATTTCAAGACGATCGATTGTAGAGCCGCTGTGTCCCGCAGGATCTTAAGTCCAAAACGTCCCTCTGAATCTGAACCGTGGGTAGTGATAGTTCCTGGATATAGATGCTTGCTAAAGAGAGAGAGATCATTAGCATGAACACCAACATTCATTACAGGCTTACCGGACTTAGGGTGAGTAGGTTTGGGCTTAGGAGGTTCTATGTTACCTTTAGATTGGGACTTACCACATTTTTCTATGGTATGTCCATAGAGTCGACAATACCTGCAGTACAGTTGAGAGGTACCTTGATCTGGGCTCGCTTTCTCGTAACTGTACCAAGACTTCTTACTGGTAGGTTCTGGTGTCAGCCGGTGGATGAGGCTGTAAGTGTCAGCTGACTTCGCGCACTTCACCAAATCGGTCTCTTCTTTGTCTGCTAAGTATAGGCGGACAGGAGGAGGTACACGTCTCAAAAATTCTTCAACCAGTATGAGGTTGACAAGCTCTGGAAAAGTAGAGACATGTGCTGCCTCCAGCCATTTCATGAAATATCTCCGTTTGGTGTTAGCAAATTCTAAGAAGGTGGTGGTACTTGCCTTGACGTAGTCACGGAACTTTCGTCGATAGCTTTCGGTGGAGAGAAGGTAGGCGTCCAACACAGCTTGCTTCAAGGTGGTGTAGTCGTTTTCTGATGCCAAAGTGCTGAGTGTGACGGCTGCTCTACCTGTTAAATGTACTCGGAGAAGGGTAGCCCATTGGTCGTCAGGCCAACTAAGTTGATTAGCAAGGGTCTCAAAAGTTGTGAAGAACACATCAACCTCCGTTTCTATGAACGGGGGCATTAACTTACTTGCATGGGAGACATTGAAACTGGGAGGAAGACTAGCTGCAGCTTGCTGGAGTTGAGCTTGGTGTGCAGCGTCCCTCGTGAGTTCTCGGTCACGACATTCTAGAACTGTTTCTGCCTGCCGTTTGTCGTGTTCACGTTGTATCTCGAGTCGCTCTTTGTATAAGGCCAACTCACGTTCACTTTCTTCTTTCTTCAGTGCGGCCTCTCGCTCTTTGAGGCGGATTTCTTCTTTCTTGAACTGGAGCTCGCGTTCTTGCTCTTCCCTTCTGATGGCAGCTTGCTTCCTGTTGTTGCTGTATGGCGGCTTGTTGTTGTTGTAGGGCGGCTTGCTGTTGCTCCTTCTCGAGCTTGCGAGCTCGATTTTGAGTTTCATTGCCGTCAAATCATGCTTATCTGAAATGGTATTTGTTCGTGAGTATCAGAATCTATCTTCCCTTCATCCAAAAGATAATCTAAAATTATTTATGTATGGCATACTTGTTGGCGTCAGGGGGAACTTCTAATTGATACTCATGTGCAAGAGTTCTCAATTCGACCCTCTTAGCATGACGTAAGTTCCCTATTTCACTTTCTGGATCTGCCTTGAAAGCGTGGATACGAAACATTGTAAAAAATGGCAAATAAATGAGACACGAATATACTGTGAGAATATGGTGAATGTCAGAAACAGGAAACGTGGCAACTGTTACCTATC
>WNGS01169421.1:21439-36332 GCA_020271785.1 Procambarus virginalis
TGCACTGTGTTAGATAACGTTTCTGTTCACTATAGATCCCTAGGCACCAATATGTAAACAAAAAGCCTCGTGGCCCTCCCACGTGCCCTGTGTTGGAGATTGTTCACTGTATTACACAAAGTTCTAGTGAAAGCACTGTATTTTTATCTTTCCTAATCACGGTTATACACTTAGTGATACCCTAGATCTGTGATCTGACCCCGTATCCTTAATAATCCCGAGAATATTGAGATATTCGTAGAGCGCGGCCTTCTCGCGACCCTCCTGCTGCAGCTCGACTCGACACATACACCTGTGTGTGTGTGTGGACTCACCTAGTTGTACTCATCTAGTTGTGCTTGCGGGGATTGAGCTTTGGTTCTCTGGTCCCGCCTCTCAATCGTCAATGAACTGGTGAACAGATCCTTCAGCCTATTGGGCTCCATCATATCTGCATTTGAAAGTGTGTATGGAGTCAGCCTCTACCACATCACTTCCTAATGCATTCCATTTACTAACTACTCTGACACTGAAAAAGTTCTTTCTAATGTCTCTGTTTCTTATTTGGGTACTCAGTCTCCACCTGTGTCGTCTTGTACGTGTACCACCCGTGTTAAATAAACCATCTTTGTTTATCCTGTCAATTCCCCTGAGAATCTTGTATGTGGTGATAATGTCTCTCTGAGCTCTTCTGTCATCCAGCAATGTGAGGTGCAGTTCCCTCAGCCTTTTCTCGTAACTCATTCCTCTTAGTTCTGGGACTAGTCTAGTGGCATACCTCTGAACTTTTTCCGGCTTGGTCTTGTGATTGACTAGGTATGCGGGCTCCATGCTGGGGCCCGCATACTCCAGGATTGGTCTTACATATGTGGTGTACAAGATTCTGAATGATTCCTTACACAGGTTCCTGAACGCCGTTCTGATGTTAGCCAGCCTCGCATATGCCGCAGACGTAATTCTTTTTATGTGGGCTTCAGGAGACAGGTCTGATGTGATATCAACTCCTAGATCTTTCTCTCTGTCCGTTCCATTAAGTACTTCATCTCCTATTCTGTATCCAGTGTCTGGCCCTCCTATTTTCACTGCCTAGTTTCATTACTTTGCATTTACTCGGGTTAAACTTTAGCAGCCATTTGTTGGACCAATCATTCAGTTTGTCTAGGTCATCTTGTAGCCTCCTACTATCATCCTCTGTTTCAATCCTCCTCATAATTTTTGCATCATCAGCAAACATTGAGAGAAACGGGTCTATACCCTCTGGGAGATGATTTACATATATTAGAAACAGTATAGGTCCAAGGACTGACCCCTGCGGGGCTCCACTTGTGACGTCTCGCCAATCTGAGACCTCACCCCTCACACTGACTCATTGTCTTCTGTTGCTTAAAACTCCCTTATCCAGTGGAGTACCTTCCCTTTCACTCCAGCCTGCATCTCCAGCTTTTTCACTAGCCTCTTGTGTGGTACTATATCAAAGACTTTCTGGCAATCCAAAAATATGCAGTCTGCCCACCCTCTCCTTCTTGCCTGATTTTTGTTGTATGGTCGTAGAATTCAATTAACCCTGTGAGGCAGGACTTGCCATCCCTGAACCCATGTTGATGCTGTGTTACAAAGTTCTTTCGCTCTAGATGTTCTACTAGCTTTCTTCGCACAATCTTCTCCATCAGCTTGTATGGTATGCAGGTTAGGGACATTGGCCTGTAGTTCAGTGCCTCCTGTTTATCCCCTTTCTTGTATATCAGGACTACATTGGCTGCTTTCCAAATTTCTGGCAGTTCCCCTGTTGCCAGTGATTTGTTATACACTATGGAGAGTGGCAAGCACAGTGCTTCTGCTCCTTCCTTTAGTATCCAATAGGAGATTCCATCTGGGCCTATAGCCTTTGCCACATCCAACTCTAATAAAAACTTCCTTACTTCCTCACTGGTAATCTCAAACTCTTCTAGAGGTTCCTGGCTAAAAATTCCCTCTCTTATCTCTGGAATATCTCCTTGCTCTAAGGTGAAGACCTCTTGGAATTTCTTATTCAGTTCCTCACACACTTCCTTGTCATTTGTAGTAAATCCTTCTGCCCCTATCCTTGATTTCATTACCTGTTTCTTTTCTGCTGTTTTTTCTCCTGATGTGGCTGTGCAGCAATTTAGGTTGAGTCTTTGCCTTGCTTGCGATGTCATTTTCGAATTTGTTGACCAGACCACACACTAGAAGGTGAAGAGACGACAACGTTTCGGTCCGTCCTGGACCATTCTCAAGTCGATAGTGTGTGGTCTGGTCAACATACTTCAGCCACGTTATTGTGACTCATCGCCTTCATTTTCGAATTGTTTTTCTCCTCTCTTCTCATCCTGACATTTATTCCAGGCACTCTGGTATCATTCTCTGCTTTCAGATATGTTGTTGTCAGATATGTGTGTGTGTTGATATGTGTGTGTGTTGATATGTGTGTGTGTGTGTGTGTGTGTGTGTAGATATGTGTGTGTGTGTGTGTGTGTGTGTGTGTGTGTGTGTGTGTGTGTGTGTGTGTGTGTGTGTGTGTGTGTGTGTGTGTGTGTGTGTGTGTGTGTGTGTGTGTGTGTGTGTGTGTGTGTGGATGTGTGTGTTGCTCGATCAAAAGAAATATAATGAAGGAAACAGCTCGTTTCCAAAGAAGCAAACAACCATTGAATGTCTCAATCACAGTGACCAACCACTTGGGCTGGATGGTAAAGCGAACGTCTCGCTTCATTGAGGTCGGCGCTCAATCCCCGGCTATCCATGTGGTTGGGCACCATTCCTTCTCCCGTCCTGTCCCAAATCCTTATCCTAATCCCTTAAAAGTGCTTTATAGTCGTAATGGCTTGTCTCTTTCTGCTGATAGTTCTCTTCTTTTCCATCACAGTGAAGGAGGTCGTGCGTTGGGGGCGGTTGACCTCCCAGAGCCCAGTGCCAGCTCCAGAATGAAGGAAACGAAGACCAACAACATTCCTGATGGGGGGGGGGGGACACAAACGCATGATTTAGCCTGGATGCTGCTTGCCTGCTCGCTCTCTCTCCTCCTCCTCTCGGCCACATAATTAGGCCACGCACACATTTTAATGAGTTTATTGATAACAAAAGCGAGACATATGACTGACTTAAAATAAAAAGGTATCGAGAGCAAATTACTAGGTCCATTCCTATTGTACATGGTTTATGTTAAACCAGTAACACGAAGCTCTAGCAGTTGGACAAATCATGTCATATCAGGTCTTTCTGTAGACCTTCATCACTCGGCCAACCCTAAAGTCCTACACTCCTGTGAATTTCAAGCATCCTTTAGAAGGTGGAAATGTCTTCAGTCTGGTACTCTTAAGCTGTCTGATGCTGAATCTGTAGTTGTCCGGTATCTGTACTGCAGCTGCCTGGTAACTACTGTATCTGCCTGGTAACTTTACTGCATCTGTTTTGTAACTTTTCTGTTGTTGTACTGTAAGTTTACTGCCTCTGTTTGGTATCTATACTGCTGCTGCCTGTAGATAAGCAACCTGTGCTGCTTATCCTTTCTGAAAAAGGCTGGTATCTTTAGTGCAGCTGCCTGGTACCCTTACTGTAATAGGCTGGTATCTTTAATGCAGCTGCCTGGTATCTCTACTTCAGCTGCCCAGTACCTTTACTGCAGTTGTCTGGTATCTATTTTGCACCTGCCTGGTATCCATACTGCAGCTGTCTAATATCGATATGGTAGCTGCCTGGCATCCCTACTGTCACTCCATGGAATCTTTACTTCCGGTGCCTAGGGCATTTAATGGTGATGTCTGGTACCTTTATTATAGCTGCTTGGTACATTTATGGCAGCTGACTAGTATTTACATTACG
Source organism: Procambarus virginalis (assembly GCA_020271785.1). NCBI lineage: Eukaryota > Metazoa > Arthropoda > Malacostraca > Decapoda > Cambaridae > Procambarus > Procambarus virginalis. The sequence goes on from WNGS01169421.1 coordinate 25,256, forward strand.
GCTGCCTGGTATCTATACTGCAACTGCATAGTACCTTTCTGCAGTTTCCTCCTAACTTTACTGCTGCTGTCTCATACCTTTAATATAGCTGTCTATATAATTTTTAATTTGCTTGCTCTGAGGCAATGACTTACATGACTTTACGGCAACTTTATAATGTGCCAAAAGGTCTCAAATTACGCACTGACAAGGTTGGCTCCGAAGATTGTAGGAACTTGTTTACACCTGCACACATTTATGCTTCTGGTATCTCTAAGCAGCTGCCTGCTACCTTTATTACAGCTGCCTGATATGTTTTCTGCAGTTGCCTGCTACATCTCCCTGGTACCATTACTGTCGGTATCCAGAGAGATTCCAAATATGAGATTAGAGATTCCAAATATGTATACTGCAGCTGTCTGTTATTTCTATTACAACTGCCTAATATCTTTATTGTAGCTGCCTGGTACTAATTCCAAAGAAGCCTGGTATCTCCACTGCCTGATACCTTTACTGAATCAGACCTGATATTTAATCCAGCTGAATGGTATCATTACTGCAGCTATTCGATACCTTTACTGCAGCTGTCTGATATATATGTTGCAGGTGTGGGCAGCTACGACAGTTACCTGATATCTTTACTGTAGCTAGCTGTCTGTACCTTTAATACAGTTGCTTGGTACTGTTACGATTTCGTTATTCCCAGTGACAGAATAACGAACTCGTAACTTTCTATTATAAGTTGAAATAGAATTCAGAGTAATATGGATGTTAGGCGTTGCCTTATAAATATTAACATTACATTACTATGTAAATGTTGTATTAAAAACATCCATATATATTCTTAGTGTAGTGTTGAATGGTCATATGTAAAGACACACTGAGCCAGTGGTATGAGATGTGTTTTTAAGCGGCTTAAGCGCCATGACCTGAGGTCGGGATGAGTTATTACCAAGTCCTACGGGCTTACCATAGCCTGTGCTACTTGGAACTTTGTTCCAGGTAGCAAATCCTTAACAACAACAACACAATACCAAGTTTAGGAAAATGGGAAGTACTAATTAATAGCAATACTGAATTACTGAGACCAGAGAGATGTTATCAGGAATCTAGGTTGATTATTAATACTTAATGGCGGATTAAGGCCAACTTGTTGAACTTCCAGTTTAAGTTGGACTAATGGGATGTAATACAAATAATGTAGATAGCTTTGCCTCTAACATGGCGGCTACAGCCATGCTGTTTACCCTTCAGGTCAATTGCAAAGTTTATGACTTACCTACTAGATTCAGTAAAGAAAACCATTGCATGTAATTAGGAATTCATTTTGCTAACCATTGTGAGAGTTGGGTTTTATGTTCTAACATAGAGAAATGAATGATGTTTCATCATGCATCTGGCAGCCCATAGTGTACTAGACCTACCAGTGGTCATGTTTAATGTTCTACAATTTAAATAGGAAATTGTAAGGTTCCAATTGTGTTAAATGATTGTTACTAAAATTACTAGCTTAGATCTGCTTAACAGTTCTAGGCAAATGATTAAGAAGATGGACTAGTATGTTAATTACTAATTAGACCACGTCCGAACACATTGCATGCTCGAACACGGTAACAGTGCCCATTAAAGGATGGAGCACTCAGGCCTCCCTCTCATTCATTCAACTGGCAAGGTCGAGGATGGTGGTCTGATCAGTGCAGCCATATTGGCTATTAGATTAAGTTCCCTGTTTGTGTAAGTAGGGTGAGTTTAAAGTGATTTATGTTAGTGCGTTGTGCAAGCCTATTTCATTGTCCACTCTAGTGCGTGGAACTTGTATATTTTCATTAACAGATAATTCCTTATCCGTGTCTGTGTGTCCTTCGGAGCGACCCACGTGGTGTAACTAACGTGTCTGTTGATTACGTGTTTATTTGTGTGTACAGCCTTGCAAATAAACTGGGGTTTAGACGTTCCCAACTTTCCTTATCCTCGGTCTATGCCATATGTATGGAGGCGCGAATTAATGGGATTCTGTGCTATTCTCGAGCTTTATTATACGGGCACGTGACAGGTACCTCCTGGCCTACCATGTGGATACCTTGCGGAGATTCCGAGGGTCAAGGTCTCCGCGGCCCGGTCTCTGACTAGGCCTCCAGGTTGATGGTCTGGTTCACCAGGCTGTTGAACGCATCTGCTTGATGCCTGACTTATGAATCACAGCCTAGTTGATCAGGTATTCTTTGGAGGTGCTTATCGAGTTCCCTCTTCAACACTGTGAGGGGTCGGCCAGTTATGACCCTTATGTGCGGTGGAAGCGTGTTGAACAGTCTCAATCCTCTGATGTTGATAGTTCTCTCTCAGAGTATCTATTACAGAGTACCTCTTCTTCGTCTATTTGGTATTTTTTATGCAGATGCCTAATATATTTACTATAGCTGTCTGTTACCTTTATTACAGCTGTCTGGCATCTCTACAGCAGTTGTGTGGTTTCAATATTGCAGCTGTCTGCTACCTTTACTGCAGATGTGTTGTTACTATTGCAGTTGTCCGTTATCTTTACTGTATCTGTCTTTTATCATACTGCAGGTGTCCGGTATCTTTAGTGCACCTGGCTGGTTCGTTTCATTACAGCTGGCTAATATGGAACCTTTCCTGCAGCTGCCTGATATCTTTACTAGGGCTCCCTAGTAACTTAACAACAGGTGTCTGATACCTGTTATTACAGCCGTCATATTTTTCTGCATCTTAACCTGCAGATACCAGATACCGCCTGGTATCTTAACTGCAGCTGGCTATCACTTTTACTGTAGTAAACGCAACTCATCCTCCGAATTGACATATGACAGTACGATTTAATATTAAGTACATTTCCTTACTATCATACATAGTACATAATTGCACTTATGGGGTTGTTATATTTATTACACTCGCTTTTTGATATGATACGCATAATAGTAATATGAAGTTTACAAGTTCAAGTTGCTATGCCCAAGTTTTAAATATTAGGAATTTATTTTTCAGTTTTATTAATCAATACAGATTTTATACAAAATTTGAAAATATCCTGAGTTACTTTACAATTTGTTGATATATTTCTGTTTTGTTTTATAAGTTTTATAAAAACTCTTATCTCAATATAGCTATAGGTTATGGACTAATTGTAATTAAGAAGCAATAAAATGTTTATCTTCAAACTCTAAGAAGGTTAGGGGGGGGGGAGGTTGTAGTTTTCTATTCAGCTTTTCAGGTAGACTCAAAATTCACAATATATTTGACATTACGGTTTAATACTAAGCGAAAATAAGTACAATTCCTGACTGCTATGAATAGTTCATAATTGCACTTACTTGTGCATTTACCTCACCGGTTTGGCGGAGGGCTGAGTTAACGTGTATCTCTACACGATACACTACAGGTATCTCTACTTGCAGTAGAGATACCGGTATCTCTATTGCAGGTACCTATTAGTTTTTACTGCAGGTACCTGGTACCTTACTGCAGGTATTTAGCACCTTTACTGCAGCTACCTGGTACCTTTGCTGCCGCTGCCTGGACTCCTTACTGCAGCTTCCGAGTACCTGTATGGCAGGTACCTGTTAGCTATTCTGCAGCCACTAGGTACCTGTACTGTAGCCACCCGGAACCTTATTGCATCTACCTACTACCTGTACTGCAGCTACTGGAACATTTACTGCAGCTTCCTGGAAACTGTATTACAGCCACATGGTACCTGTATTGCATCTACCTCGGAGGTGTACTGCAGCCACCTGGTACTTGTACTGCAGCCACCTGGTACTTGTACTGCAGCCACCTGGTACTTGTACTGCAGCCACCTGGTACTTGTACTGCAGCCACCTGATATCTGTACTGCAGCTACCTTGTACCTGTACTGCAACTACCTGGTACTTGTACTGCAGCCATCTTGCACCTGTACTACAGCTACCTGGTACTTGTACTGTAGCTACCTTGCGCCTGAACTGCAGCTACCTGGTACTTTTACTGCACGTTCCTAGTAGGTGTACTGCAGCCACCTGGTACCTGAACTGCAGCAACCTGGTACCTGTATCATACGTGAACTGTATGATATCTATCTTCTGTGAACCCCTAGTTGGTGGAGTAAAACTACACATGTGTATCAATATCAAGGCACTCTGTTTAATGTGAAATAAGGGTGTGTCTTGCCAAGAAACAGTAAGAGAAGTGTGTGACCGCACTGTCACCACAGATGTTATGCACAAACCCTCCCACACTGTGTATAAAAAACTCTGCCACCACACAAGGACCTGGACGGAGGTGTAAAACTACTCATAAATGTGTATAAAAAGGCACTCTGTTTAATGTTAAATAAGGGTGTGTTTTACCATAAACTGTTAATGGATTGTGATCAACACTGGAGACTCTTCAAGCCAGAAGCCGACAAAGTCTAGAAAACACCATTCCCACTTCAGTAGTGAACAACACGCAAGCAATTTACTTACTTAGGTGAGCTCGTAAGCTCATTGTTGTAACCGCACTGGCAATTTATTGGGCTATGTCACACAAACAGACGCAGAATCCAATCCAATCTCTCGTTACTACCACCAACCTCCCCTTATTTTATTTGGATGCATGTACGATGCTCTGTCTTCTTGTACAAATATTTTACCTGGTTGTAGGGCAGAACATTTTGTGTGTAATTACCTATGGGTAGTTACAGGACCACGAGCGTAGCTCTCATCCTGTAACTACACTTACAGGATGAGTACCTGTAAGCAGCGGTACCAGTACTGCTGCTACATGGTACCTGTACTACAGCTACATGGTTCCCGTACTACAGCTTCCAGCTTCCTGTACTGCAGGTACCTGGTAGCTGCATCGCTCTAGTACCTGTAACGCAGCTGCTAGGTACCTGTACTACAGCTGCCAAGTACCTGTACTGCAGCTATCTGGTACCTGTATTATATCTCCCTAGTACCTGTACTGCAGGAACCAGATGCCAGTACTGCAGCTACCTGGTACCTTGCTCAGCACCTAACAGGATACCTGTAACGCTGCTACCTGGAACCAGTACTGCAGCTACCTGGTCCCTGTTCTACAGCCACCTGGTTCTTGTACTGCAGCTACCTTGTACCTGTACTTCAACTACCTGGTTCCTGTATTGCAGCTACCTAGTACCTGAACTTCAGCCCCTGGTACTTGTACTGCACCAACCCGGTACCTGTACTGCAGGTACCTTGTAACTGTTATGTAGCTACTTGGTAGCTGTACTACAGCAACCTGGTACCTGTAATACAGCTACTTGGAACCTGTACAGCAGCTGCCAGGTATCTTTACTGCAGCTACCTGGTACCTGTAGCTCTTTGGAACCTGAACTGCAGTTGCCAGAGGCCTGTACTGCAGCTACATGGTTCCTGTACAACAGCTTCCTGCTACCAGTACTTCAGCTACCTAGCAGCTGCATCGCTCTAGTACCTGAAACGCAGCTGCCAGGTACCTGTACTTCAGCTGCCAGGTATCTGCAGCTACCTGGCACCTGCAGCTCCCCTGGTAATTGTACTGCAGTTGGCAGGTGCATGTACGGCAGCTACCTGGTACGTGTACTGCATCTACCTGGTACGTGTACTGCATCTACCTTGTACCTGTACTGCAGCTACCTGGTTCCTGTACTACAGCTACCTTATACCTGTACTGCAGTTACCTTGTACCTGTACTGCAGCTACCTTATACCTGTACTGCAGCTACCTGGTACTTGTACTGCAGCAACCTGGTACCTGTAATGCAGCTACCTAGGAACAGTACAGTAGCTGCCTGTACCTGTTCTGCAGCAATCTGGTAACTGTACTGCTGCTACCTGGTACCTCTACTGCAGCTACTTGGTACCTTCACTGCAGCTGCTTGGAACCTTTACTGCACCTACCTGGTACCTGTACTGCAGCTACCTGATACCTGTATTGCATCTACCTGGTACCAGTACTGCAACTACCTGTTACCTCTACTGCAGCTACATCGTACCTGTACTGCATCTACCTTGTACCTGTACAGCAGGCACCTGGTTCATGTACTGCAGCTACCTAGTACCTGTACTGTAGCTACCTGGTTACTGTTCCTGCAGGTACCTAGTACCTGTACTGTAGCTACCTGGTTACTGTTCCTGCAGGTACCTAGTACCTGAACTGCAGCCACCTGGTTACTGTTCCTGCAGGTACCTAGTACCTGAACTGCAGCCACCTGGTACTTGTTCTGCAGCTACTTTGTCCCTGTGCGGCAGCAACCTGGTACCTATACTGCATTTACCTGGTACATGTAATGCAGCTACTTAGTACATGTACTGCAGCTAATTAGTACATGTACTGCAGCAACCTGGTTCCTACTCTTCAGCCATCTGGTACCTGTACTGCAGCTGCCTGGTACTTACACTGCATCTATTTAGGCACTGTTCTGCAGCTACCTGGTATATGTACAACAGATACCTGGTACTTGTACTGCAGCCACCTGGTACTTGTTATGAAGCTACCTTTTACCTGTTCTTCAGCTACCTGGAACTTGTACTGCATCTAACTGGTACCTGTACTACAGCTACCTGGTACCTGTACTACAGCTACCTGGTACCTGTACTGCAGCTAAATGGTACCGGTACTGCATCTATTCAGTCAAATTTTTTCAGCTACCTGGAAGCTGTACAACAGATACCTGGTACTTGTACTGCAGCCACCTGGCACTTGCTATTAAGCTACCTTTTACCTGTACTGCAGCCACCTGGTACCTATTTTACAGCTACCTGGTACTTGTACTGCAGCTAACTGGTACCTGTACGGCAGCTACATAGTACCTCTTTTGCGTCCACTTGGTTCTCGTACTGCAGCTACGTGTTTCCTGTACTAGAGCCTCCTGGTACTTCAACTACAGCTACCTGGAACCTATTGTGCAGCTATCTGGTACTTGTACTGCAGCTGCCTGGATTCGTTACTGCGGCTTCCTGGTACCTGTACTGCAGCCACCTGGCACCTGTTCTGCAGCCACCTGGTACCTGTACTGCATCTACCACGTACCTGTACTGCATCTACCATGTACCTGTACTGCATCTACCATGTACCTGTACGGCAGCCACCTGGTACCTGTAGTGCAGCTATCTGGTACCTGTACTGCAGCTACCTGTTACCTGTACTACAGCTCCCTGGTACTTGTAATGCAGTTGCCAGTTACCTGTACTACAGCTGCCAGCTACATGTACTTCAGCTACCTGGTAGCTGCAGCGCTCTGGTACCTGTACTGCAGCTGCCAGGTACCTGTACAACAGCTGTCAGGTACCTTTACTGCAGATACCTGGTACCTGCAGCTCCCTGGTACATTTACTGCAGCTGACAGGTACCAGTATTGCAGCTGCCTGGTACCTGTACTACAGCACCCTGGTCCCATTATCGTAGCTACCAGGTGTGCGTACTGCAGCTCCTTGGAACCTGTACTAAAGTTCACTGGTACCTGTTGTACAGCTCCCTGGTACCTGTTGTACACCTGGTACTGCAGCTGCCAGGTATCTGTACTTCAGCTACCTGGTACCTGTACTACAATTTTCTGATACCTGTACTACAGCTACCTGGCACATCAACTACAGTTCCCTGGTACCTGTACTACAGATGTCTGGTACCTGTAGTGCAGCTACCTGGTACCTATACTACAGCTGCCATGTACCTGTTCTGCAGCTGCCAGGTACCTGTATCGCTGCTCTCTGGTACCTGTTCTGCAATTCCCTGGTACCTGTACTGCAGTTATCTGGTACCTGTACTGCAGCTGGCACGTACCTGTACTACAGCTGCCAGGTACCTTTACCGCTGCTCTCTGATACCTGTTTTACAGTTCCCTGGTACCTGTACTGCAGCTATCTGGTACCTGTACTGCAGCTGTCACGTACCTGTACTGCAGCTGTCACGTACCTGTACTGTAGCTGCCAGGTACCTGTACCGCTGCACTCTGGTACCTGTACTGCTGCTCCATGTTACCTGTACTACAGGTCCTGCGCCTCGCAAGTCCTACTCACCGCCAGAGTAGATGGAGAAGACACCAAGGAAGTCTTGCAGGTCGAGCGGTCTGAGTTGTTTACCAGGCTTGGAGAAGGACTCAGGCTTGAGGCAATCCTTGGCGTGCTTCACCCCTTGATTGAATAGATAGTCAAGGATGCCAGCCTCCTTCAGACTCCACAGACTGCAAACAATATTGGGAAACAGGTTACAAATTTTAGGTGTAATAATCAGTGGGAATTATTGGTAATGGCACCAATAATGGGGCTTTAAGCCACTCATACACATGGTTGTATTTCACCCAGTAAGCCACTTTCTGTGACTTTCTGGGTGAAAAAATTAGTTTTTTTTTTTTTCTGGTAAGCCCCCAAAAATCAAGAATCAAATCAAACATGAATATTTCTAGGCCAATATAATAAGTGTATATATACTATATTAGGCCTCAGATAGCGAGCATTAGGCCTTGGATGGTTAGGTTAGGTTTTATTAGCAACATAAAAATATACTTTTCCGTGTTTTCCAAATTCAATACTACAAAAGTCTACGTTCTGGTGGTCTATCACAGCATATTTGTACTTTTTTCTACATGGTTACTGTAAATACTTTCGTCTTAGGAGGAGGGGCTGGGTAATTCTGGACAAACCAGCCTGAATTATGAGGCAAGAAAGATGAAGTCTTGTAGTTTCGTAGTTAGTTGTCCTGCAGGTTATTGCTTGCAGTTCTGTAGACTGTAGTTTTGCAGTTCTGTAGACTGTAGCCTTGCAGTTCTGTAGACTGTAGTCTTGCAGTTCTGTAGACTGTAGTCTTGCAGTTCTGTAGACTGTAGTCTTGCAGTTCTGTAGACTGTAGTCTTGCAGTTCTGTAGACTGTAGTCTTGCAGGTTGTAGTCTTATAGTTTGTTTCTCGTAGCTTATACTCTTGATATTTGCAGTCTTGCAGTTTGTAGTATGAAGTTTGTAGTCTTGTAGTTTGTAATCTTGCAATCTGTAGCATTGTAGTTTGTAGTCTAATACTGTTAAGTCTCATAGTTTTTAGTCTTGAAGAATGTGGTTCTGTAGTGAGAACTGTCGTAGTTTATAGTTTTGTAGAATGTAGTTTTGTAGTGTAATGCCTCTTAGTTTATAGTCTTGTAGTATGTAGTTTTATATTGTAAAGCCTCGTGGTTTATAGTTTTGTAGTGTAAAGCCTCGTAGTTTATAGTCTTGTAGTGTGTAGTTTTGTAGTGTAAAGCCTCATAGTTTATAGTCATGTAGTATGTAGTTTTGTAGTGTGAAGGGTGGAAGTTTATAGTGTTGTAGTACTTAGTTTTGTAGTGTAAAGTCTAGCAGTTTTCTGTCTCACATCTTGTATTTTGAAGCTTCGTAGTTTGTAGTTTCGCAGTTTTCACTCTTGTAGTTTGTGGTGTAAAGTTCGATAGTTTGTAGTCTCGGAATTTGTAGTCTTGAAGCGTTAAGATGGAGACCTCATCTTCAGAAGGATATAGTTGCTCTGAAGAAAGGGCAACACCGGGCAATAAAAATCATCCCAAAACTAAGTCAACTCATGTATCAGGAACGGTGTAGGGCCACAGGCCTAACAACACTGCAAACCAGGCATGACAGGGCAGATCTCATTGAAACCTTAAATACAGAACAAATTAGAGGATGTTGATCCGGACATTTTCATCAAAAGATCAAATGTAATCCAAACAAGGAGAAACGGTTTCAAGCTCAACAAGCCACAATGTAGGACTGAGAACAGGAGATGCTTTTTTTACCCACAGGGTTATTAACCCATGGAACCGCCTACCCGCCTAAGCAGTTAATGCCAAAATTGTTAACTTTTAAAGTACAACTGGAAAAGATCATCAAAACAAATGGGGGAGACCTTCGACAAGCAGCCGACTTCCTGTCCTCGTCGAGGCCACTAGTGTTAGTGGCTCTCAGGAAAGTTTCAGGTAAAGTTTCGTAGTTTTTGGTCTTGTAGTTTTGTTGCCAGGAATTGTGATGTCTCGTAGTTTGTGATCTATTAGTGTGATGTCTCGTTAATTGTGATTTCTTAATGTGATGTCTCGTTGTTTGTGATTTCTTAGTGTGATGCCTCGTAGTTTGTGATCTCTTAGTGTGATGTCTCGTAGTTTGTGATCTCTTAGTGTGATGTCTCGTAGTTTGTGATCTCTTAGTGTGATGTCTCGTTGTTTGTGATCTCTTAGTGTGATGTCTCGTTGTTTGTAGTGTCGAAATTTGTAGTCTCATATTTTGAAGTTTCGTGATTTGTAATATTGTAGTTTGTAGTCTTGTAATGTGAGATCTCGTAGTTTGTAGTCTTATGAAGCTGAATGTGTCTCTTAGTCTTAATTAAACTGTTCATTATATCTCTCCCTGGAAAGATTTACAGGTCTCTATACATTATACACCCATCACTGTAAAACAAATGTATAACACTGAAACTATGAGATGTATAACACTAGAAGCTATTAGTAGTCTTCTTAAAAATCTCCAACCAACTGAATCCTATGCCTTTACTGGTGGTTCTGTGCAATTAGGCACTAGTAGAACAGGTTGTGCATGTGCAGTACATGAAGGGAATGAAATGATCATGTCTAGTACACAGAAATTGAACGACTCGGCAAGCACGACTCAGACTGAGCTATTGGGTATTTATCTAGCCACTGAGTACCTAAAGCTCAATGGGGGTGGATTGATATTTTGAGACTCTAAAAGTGCTCTGCAGTCCTGAAATAATTAATCACAATTTATGTCTGAAGTAGCTTCGAATATTAAGTGGAATGAAATTTTTGTCAATGATAATACCTATTGTATAACATTTGTGTGGATCCCATCCCATGTTGGATTTGGGAAACATGACTTTGTAGATTGATTGGCCAACGAGACTTGCAGGAAGGAAAACACTGATTATGACTTAGGAATATCGAGATTATTAGAACATACAAATTAATGAAATTATTTCAGATTTAGAAGAACTAAGAAATGCCCAGAGACCTTAAAGCTGCAGTATTAAAATCTATGGCAACTTTTGTAATAATAGGTATTTGTATGGTCAGCACAGTAACCGGACCAGACAGTGTGATACAGTAACACTGGTTCGATCCTGGGCGCCGGCGAGAAACAGTGTGCAGAGTT
>WNGS01169422.1:13198-34208 GCA_020271785.1 Procambarus virginalis
TAACCAAGACACGTGCACCAAATAATGTAAAGTAAATTATTTAAGAGCTCAAGTTGACCTCTTGTTTCCAACTGAGGAACCCAGGGTCGTAACACTCCCCCCCCCCTTCAGAGAAAAAAAATGTGGCTACTAGAATAGTAGTCATATTTTTTGTAAGAGTATACAGAGAATAAAAGGAAAAATCTATGACATAAAAGAAAATCAACCAAAAACAAAATTTTTCTGCAAGAAAAACACAAAGGAATTCTCTGAAAGAAAAAGCACACAGAAATATATATTCTGAAAGAATAACACACACAAAGAAATTCTCTGAAAGAAAAAGCACATACAAAAAAAAAAACGGGGAAGTAATAAATTTGACATGGAATATTTAATGTCACAGGAGAACTAAAAAAAATAACTAAAGCATAACAGTTGGTATATGGCTTCCTGTGACTCAGATGAATGTTACTCAGGTAACCGGGACAGAGTGTCGGCTATCACGTTGAGCCGGCCCGGTAGGTGGACAATGGAAAGACTGAAGTCCTGTAGGTATGCCCACCTGAGGATGCGTTTATTTTTTTCCTTCATCTGATTTAAGAAGACTAGCGGGTTATGGTCCGTGTACACTTCCACTATATTACCGGTGAGGTAGACTTCGAACTTTTTACATGTTAACACTAGCGCCCACGCCTCTTTTTCTACCACTGAATAATTGCGTTGCACCTTTTCAAATTCCACAGAGAAATAATATACTGGGTGCTCCACTTGATCATCCCCCAATTTGCAACAACACTGCACCAGCACCCGAGTCAGACGTGTCAACATGAATTTTAAATGGTCAGTCGAACCTTGGGCTAGCGAGCACTGGGGCGGAAGCTAAGATCAATTTCAAATTTTTGAACGCCTCTGCACAGTCTAATGACCACTAAAATTTAACGGTCTTCCACAACAAGTCTGTGAGAGGAGTGGCAACACTGGAAACGTTCTGACAAAAGCGTCGATAGTACGCACACATACCGATAAATCTTTGAACGTCCTTCTGGATACTCCAGAATGGCACTGATTTTATCTTGCCGAGGTAACACTTTTCCTTGGCCCACTTCATAACCAAGGTACGTCACTGTGCCTTGGCCAAATTGACACTTTTTTGCATTTAAGGTTAGATTTGCATTTTTCAAATCTGTGAACAACTGGCATAACCTAGCTATGTGGTCAGCCCAATTACTATCAAAGAGCACAATGTCATCTAAATACGCCCGACAATTTGGCACATTAGCGAGCAGAGAGTTCATTAGCCTCTGGAACGTGGCAGGGGCATTACGCAAGCCGAATGGTAACACTTGATACTCAAAGACACCATCGGGTGTTACAAGCGCAGTTAGTTGCTTAGCACGTTCAGTGAGCAGGATCTGGTAATAACCCCTTGAGAGGTTGAATTTTGAGACGTACATGGCGTTTCCTATTTCGTCGATGCAGTCTTCGAGAAGGGGCAGCAGATAGGCATCCACAATGGTCACCTTGTTGAACTGCCGATAGTCAGTGCATAATCCCCAGGAGCCGTCTGGTTTGGGGACCAAAAGGCAGGGCGAGCACCAAGAGCCCCTGGCTCCGCCAGATGAGGCCGTGTAGGAGCAGGAAGTCGACCTCTTTCCGTACGATGGTCTTCTTTTCCGGACTCATCCGATAGGGTTGAAGGGGAATGGGGATGTAGTCCGTCAACTTGACATCATGGTAAATGGCATCAGTCTGGGTCGGGACCTCCCTGAACAGACTGGAAAATTCGTCAAGCAATGACTGCACCTCTTCACGTTGGGCCATCTGCAAGTGGGACAGTCCCTCCTCCCCAGCATTCACAGAACTAGAATTATTGAGAATGAGATTAGTTGGGTCCCCAGAACAATTATCCCCTCCCTCACTGGAAAAGGAAACATTGGTTAGAAGTTCCAGCCCTGGAACTTCTTCAGCCGATTCAAGTGTACGAGCATTACCTGGTTACGCTTGTCAGAGTGCCTCACTTTGTACATGAGATCCCCAGGCTTTTCTGTCACAATGTAGGGCTTTCGTACTTGTGGGACATAGTGTTCCATAGTCGAGGCTTTAATACCAGGACCGGGTCACCAGGCTGAAATACCCGCAACTTAGCCTTAGCATCGTGTTGTTCTTTCATATTTCCTTGGGCCTTCCCAAGATTCTTTAGTGCAGCCGCCTTGCAGTCCTTGAGTCTGGTGGTGTTGCGCAAAGAAAGCCGAACCTTCGGTTAACGTTACGTTCGCTAACAGATTCTCCTGTAACATTTGCAAGGGTCCACGAACTTTATGGCCAAAGACTAACTCAAAAGGAGAACAACCCAGTGAACTTTGCAACCTCTCTCGAGCAGCAAACAAAACATACGGCAAGTTCTCATCCCAGAAGTTGTGGGAACTCTCGCATGATGTCTTCAACATCTGCTTCAGAGCTAGATGGAACTGCTCAATTACCCCCTGACTCTGTGGATGGTATGGGCTGCAAACCTTATGAGTTATTCCATGGTCCTTACAGAATTGTTAAAAAATATCAGACTTAAAATTAGTACCATTGTCAGTTTGCACGACCCGAGGCAGTCCAAAAGTGGAAAAAAAATTGCAACATACGAGCAACAACAGTCTTTGTTCGGATGTTCCTTACTGCAAAAGCCTCTGGGTAACGGGTCGTGATACACATCATCGTGATTAGGTAAATATTACCAGACTTAGTTCTAGGTAATGGACCAACACAGTCCATTACCACATTAGAAAATGGTTCCTCCAGCACGACAATAGGCCTTAGAGGAGCTTTAGGTGGTGTCTGGTTTGGTTTCCCAACAAGTTGACAAGCAATACATGAATTACAAAGTTTTGCCACATCGCTTTTCAGCTTGGGCCAGAAAAAATAATTGAAGATTTTGTGATAAGTAATATTAATACCTTGATGTCCCCCCATAGGATCATCATGAGCAGCTGACAAAACTCTCTCTCTATAGCAGGTCGGCAACATAACCTGGTGGGCTACGTCCCACTCATTTGACAAGGGAGCACTCTGGGGTCTCCATTTTCTCATCAAAATCCGATCATTGTAGTAGTACCCAGTTGCTGCGTCTACAATTTCCTCCTTAGAGACGGCTACTTCGTGGCATTCTGCAAGACTGGGGTCAGCTTTCTGTAACTCACTCAAGAAGGCGTCCAGGCCTTGGTCAGATGCCATTGGCCGAGGCTCAACAGTGTTCTCCTCCACCTCCTCACTACTCTCGGTAGGCGGCGGTGGCTGGCTCTCCACAATGTCCTCGGCCACGTCATCAAGTCGAGCCATGAATGTGTCTGCAAGGTCCACTTGGCTTTCACCACTCGGAAAGTTCCTCGTGTTCTCGGGATTTACCACCTTGGCAAGCACAGGGCTGCCCTTACATTTAAGTCCCATAGACCTGGTCAGCGCGCACGCAGCGTACACAACATTATCCTCTGCGGCGAGTAGATCCAGGGAAACCTTAGGCGTAGGCATCATAATAGGCAGTCTGGAGTCCCCTACCTTATCCCCTGCTAAATCATTACCCAATATTACATCAACATTAGGGAAAGATAGGTAAGAAGTGACTCCGACTGTACAAACACCCTTGTGGAAATTGGATTCCAGGGTAACTTTACGGAGAGGTACTGCTCGAGTATCACTAGTGACACCCTCGACCAGTACTACCTCTCCAGTGTCGAGTGTTGGCACCTTGCAATGCACTCTCTAAAATTAAAGTCTGGATGGCACCGGTGTCTCGGAAGATCACCACATCCTTCCAGGAAGAACCTTCAGACAAAAGTAGTCTCGATAAAAATTGGGTAAGCAGGTCCAACCGCTGTGGGTTGGAGGTCTTACTCCCTAGCCCTTCAGAAGGCATCAAGCCCTGTGTCACAACAAGAGCATTGAGTCTTTTTTCTGGGTACAGTTGCCAACAACGGCTAGTAATGTGGTTTGGACGTTTAGAGTGACCACAGATTCGTCGGGGAGAAGAGACATTTCTAGCAGGATTGCCCTTCGGTTCACCCTTCGGTGCCGTGGGGCTAGACATTTTAACAGGGTTAGTTATGGCTGAAACAGAAGGTGCATTAGTTATAGGGTTAGACTGAGATGGTCTGGACTGGCTGTGGGTATAAGTTTTGTTACTCTGTGGGGTATAATTATTTTTATTGAGCCTTTTGCCCGCCAACTGGTAGTTTTCTGCCATCTTGGCCAAATCCACGATTTTAGAATCTACCTCTGTCCTTCCTATAATGTAATGTGCTACATTCTCTGGCATATTATCTATAAAACTTTCCACTAAAACTAAATTTTTAAGTGCCTCGTATGTTTCAACTTAAGCCGAGCGAATATATTTTCCAATCAATCTAATTTGGTTACTAGCATATTCAGTGAGAGGTTGGTTGTGAGTAAGCCTACGGTTGTGATAAGCTTGGCGGTGAGCTTCAGGCGTAATTTCATATGCCCTCAAAATTCGTTCCCTGACTTTACCATATTCAAAACACTCGTCATCAGGCATGTTTATGAAAATATCTTGTGCTTTACCCCTAAGCCGCCCCTGTAAAATTTTCACCCATTCTTCCCTTGGCCAGTTCATGGACATGGCTAGTCTCTGAAAATGGTTGAAAAATCTTTCAGGGTCTGATTCTGAAAATTCAGGTAAGTTATGCTTTTTATCAGAATGCCTGGGGTTTGAGTCCCCAGTAGGTGGTGGTGATTCTTGCCGCCTCATTTTTGAGCCTTTGCTCTTCAACTTTAGCATTTTGTTCTGCCAGTCTTAACTGGGCTAATTTTACTTCTAACTCTATATTTCTACTAGCTACCCTTTCCACTGGACTGGGCTCGCATATAATTGTATCACTTGGCAATAGGTCTTGGTCTATACAATGCTGTATAGGCCCGTGTCATATAGGCCCGTGTCATCTGCCCTTCTCTTCCTTATTTCTATGGTCTTCCTAAGACTCATAAACCTGGTGTTCCTCTTCGTCCTATCATTTCTTCACGGGGCTCTGTCAGCTATCCTCTTGTCTCCTGGCTCGCCAAAACCCTGACGCCTTACCTTGGCACTTTTTCCCCTGCCCATCTTCGTCACTCTCAGGTCTTCATAGAAAGACTGCGCCTGCAACCCTCTTGTAAGATGCTTAGTCTTGATGTCGACTCTCTGTTTACTAATGTTCCGCTCGATGACGTTCTCTCTTTCCTTAGACAGAAAGCGTCAGAGGGCCTTCTTCCTCTCCCTCTTCCTACTGACGTTTTCCTCGATCTCATTAGACTCTGTGTTGACTCTAACTCTTTCTCTTTCAACGGTAAATATTACACTCAAACTTTCGGGGTTGCTATGGGTTCCCCTCTCTCCCCTGTTCTTGCTAATTTCTACATGGAATACTTCGAAACTGTTCTTCTTCCTTCTATTGATACTCGTCCCTCTCTTTGGCTTCGCTATGTTGATGACATTTTTGCTTTATGGCCTCATGACCTTAATCTTTTCCAGCCTTTCCTCGCCTCTCTTAACAATCTGGCTCCTTCTATCCATTTCAAAGTTGAGTGGGAATCTAATTCCCTCCTTCCTTTTCTTGACGTTCATGTTCACAGCTCTGTGTCTGGTTCTCTTTCTCTGTCTACCGTAAACCCATGCATAGTGGCATGTACATTCACTTCTTTTCCTACCATCCTCCTTCTGTTAAGAAAAGTGTCCTCGTCTCTCTCTCCCTCTGCGCTCTACGCATCAGCGACCCTCAGTTTCTTGATTCTGAAATTGCCTGTATCTACAAATCATTCTCTCGCCTTGGTTACCCTTTGCATTTCATCAACTGTGCCTACTCTCAAGCTAAACGAAATTTCTTTCATCCTAAACCTGCTTCCAACACTAGTAGCACTGTACTATGCCTTCCCTTCATATCTGAACTCAAAACTTTTACCAATACCTTTCGTCCTCTTGACATTAAACTCGCCTTTCGACAAACTAACACACTTCGTAGCAATCTAATTCACACTGCTCCTCCTGCTTCTAATGCTGCTGGTGTCTACTCTATTTCCTGTTCGTCTTGTCCTCTCCAATACTTTGGTGAAACTGGCCGTACACTGAATGACAGACTTAAAGAACACAAGAGAAGTGTTAAGTCTGCAGACACTAACAATGCTCTCTTCTGCCATGTGAGGGATTCTAATCACCCCATTGATTGGTCTTCCTCCAAAATAATCTTTCCTGCCTCTACTCTACACAGACGCCGTCTTGTGGAATCGGCTCTAATACACAAGGTACCCAACATGAACTTGAGTCCTGGCTTTGTTGCTTTGGACTCTTCCCTTTCACAGTATATACTCAAATGCTCTAATCTTTCTAACAAACGTGACCTAACATAAGCCTACCCCTCATATTTTCATTCTTTCTCTTTCCTTTTCTTTATCTCTTCTCCTACGCTCCCTTGCTATCCTCTTCTTATTCCTATCTCCTTCTCATTCGGTGGTTATAATAGGAGCTGCCTCGTATGGGCCAATAGGCCTTCTGCAGCTCTTATTATTATTACTATCCCCTCTACTACACCTTACTTTGCTCCTCAGCTCTCTCTTGCCTATTTATTGCCTGTCTCTACTCCCTCATCACAATCGACTTGAGAATGGTCCAGGACGGACCGAAACGTAGTCGTCTCTTCACCTTCTAGTGTGTGGTCTGGTCAATATACAATGCTGTAAAATTTCACTCCGCAAGGTCCACTTTTCATCAGTGTCGTTTAACTCGAAACCAAATTCTTTGCCTAACAATACTAAATTTGATTTGGTGAGCTTCTTAATCTCTACCACTGAAGGATCCTTTGCCAGTTCCTGCATTTTAGATGCCATCACTAATAAATTGAGCTCCTAGCAAAATAAAAAATAAAAAAATAAAAATTGGAAAAAACAAAAATTTGCACCGCCCCAAACACAAGGCCACACTTACTTCAATCATGAAGGGATCCAGCTGGGTGTCCAGTCAGTGCAAGATATATCCTTTGATAGATGAGCTGGGCCCTAGGCTAACACACAACCGTTGTGAGGAAAACAAGAATTTTTAGTTTTGGCACTCAAAAATCTAATTTTTTACAATTACAAAGCTCATCCCGGATGGGCCCCCACTTGTTATAAATTATATGTTCTTATATGGGGGATCTAGTATTATGGAGTAGGGTCAGCAGTAGAATAAAGATGTA
The DNA here is from genome assembly GCA_020271785.1 of Procambarus virginalis. Lineage (NCBI taxonomy): Eukaryota > Metazoa > Arthropoda > Malacostraca > Decapoda > Cambaridae > Procambarus > Procambarus virginalis. The sequence continues at coordinate 20,386 of WNGS01169422.1, forward strand.
TCACAAGTAATGGAGATCATATAGGCCCGGCTCCCAATAAAAATATAAACAGTGTTAACTATAGTGGCTTCCAGAAAATGGCAGCCTAGAGGTTGATCAATGATCTCCTACACAGGAAGAATGGATACCCCTTTAAAACTAACTTACTTATTTATTAACCCCTTAACAACCCCCCATATACATTAAATAACAATAACAAATATTACTTTACCACACTAGCTTACATTAAAAGCCTTGGTCCACTTGGGCAGGACACAAGGTTTTACAATTGGTCAAGCTAGGGTAAAGTCTACTAGTGAAGAACTTGAAGCTTTAGGGGGCATTCCAATCCAGTTTGGCTCCAAAAATGCAGAAATGAAAACTCGTTCGATTTCAATCAAACTTTTTTGACACGTTCTATATGAAAAGTGTTTCATCTGGTCCAAGTTTCAGCATCGTAGCATAAATAGGAAGGGAGAAAAAAAATATTGAAGTAGGTGTGAAAATTATGCCAAAATGGTCAAAAACGATTATGAATTAAAAGTGTCAACTGAAATCATAGCTATGACTCTTTGCTATCACAATAGCATATATTAAACAAATATTATAATTAGTTTAATTGGAAAAAATTTCAGAGAAAAAAAAAGGATTTTTTTTTTCAATTTTTTTTTTTTTTTCATTTTTTTTGGGGCGATTTGCATCAAACTTACAGACCTTACTGTACGTATGCCTATCTGTAAGGATGCCAATTTTGGAGAAAATTGGTTGATGTCAACCTCAGCCACAGATTTTAGAACCTTAGACTTTATTAATTTCTGTTTTTTTTTTCAATTGACACAAACGTTTACAAAACCTTTTCATTTTTTATTCAATTTATATGAAAGTTACACAGTATATAATGTATGGAATCTCTCTACATGTGCAAGTATTCATGTTTCTCTAAGTTCATTTATTGATTTTATAATAGCAATAAACATGCCATATTTGCATAATTTTGGGGGGGAACTTTGAACATTTGTATTAGGAAAACCAAAGATGTTTTGGAAATTCTTTTACTTGCAAACCTTTATTATATGCCAATGTGTCAGAAAAGGGTCACAGAATAATTATATCTGAAACGTGTGTGAAGAAGTGTCGAATTGAAAATGTGAAAAAAACGTTGAAAAAAAAAACTCTCTTTCTATTTACGCTGAAGTACTGAAACATGGGACAATTGCAGCCCTTTTCATATACAACTAGTCAAAAAATATTGGTTGACATTGAACAACTTTTCTGCAACCAACCTATCGCCCCCTTTAGGCAGCTTAGGGTAGTGAGCCCACGTGGAGTACCCTAACACAACACAACACTTAGGGGTACCCAAAACACTACACAGTATCTACACAAGTCTTAAAATTCCAGAGTAGGCATGGTTATACACAAAGGTACTTATCTTAGTAGTTACAGGAACTTAAGGTAAGGGAAAGGGAGAAGGAGACGAATCGAGGCAGAGCCCCCCACAGGTAGGTGTTTACACCTTACAGCCTGAACAGAGAAGGAAGCCGCAGCCTCCAACATGAGCTCTCCCCAGCTGTTGCCGGGGAGACAACAGCTGATCGTGCCGCTTGTAAACACTACAAATCTTCATTGACGTAAAACTGGTTACCTTAATAGTTCTAAGAATAGTTAATAATTACTACATGGTTATACGTAATCCACAACAAGCTCAAGAGTCTGAATGCTCTGTGAGAAACAAGATTCGTCTTACGTCTGGCAAGGAAGATAGGAATGAACCACGACAAGCGCACCAAATAATGTAAGGTAAATTATTTAAGAGCTCAATTTGACCTCTTGTTTCCAACTGAGGAACCCAGGGTCTTAACAGGGGGCTTCACGACCAAACCCGTCTAAGTTTAAAGCAGCCGAATTTTTCCAGAGTACACTTGTAATTCCTTAAGCTAGAAGGGTTAAGTAACAGTCGCCTTTTAAGCTGGCTTGGTTGTCCTCTTACAGTATCTCTCTCACTCTCCTCATTTTGATCCTCTTCAACGTATGTAATAATTTCTCTTTGTGTACGTGGATTAAGAACAGGACGGTTGAATTCCTGTTTTATTCGTTCCATGTCACTGTCATTCAAAAATTTGCGAAATATTTGATTAATAAAATTGTCATCCATTTTTTTATCTAGTAGGATAAATTTTATGACGGACTAAAAATAAAATGAGAAGAATTTCTAATTTAAAAACAAAATATAGAATATTAAATGACCGAAGCATTAGTACAAGAAATTGACCGGGATCTTCAACCCTTGCTTCGTGTTTCTCAGAGTTTGGGTGAAGAAAGTAGGGGATTTACTAATACAAATAAATATTTAAAATCCGTCGTCAAAACCCAGATGCGATTCATCAGTGCTTCGTCAGAGATGGCTTGATTAAAGTGAGAAGGACTTCAGTAGGTAAAATGTTTATAATTGCTAATGAGGATAACCTCAACACTTTCCTCACCCAATGTGGTTTGTCTCACCTTATTATCACACTCGATGAGTCAACATAATTAACCCCCTTGTCACCTAGTGCGGGCTAGGTATCCTAAGTCTCTTTGTTTCACTTTTTAAATTAATTTTTAATTTACATTTTACTAGTTCATTTCTTGGACTTAATTAACTGAGTGCTTTAATATTTCTTTAGGTCTAATTAATTATACGTTCATAAATAAACTATTTATAGGCAATAATCTTTAGCTTAAATTTGCCTATGTTTATTAATCAACTTTTTTCTTTGATTTCATTTATTACCTAGGTTGCTTAGCCTCGCCATACTCCCTTACTCCATTGTACCCCTGGTTTTGCCTATGTCTCATAATGCAAATTATTACTTAGTGTACCTGAGAGTACTTGTAAGCTCCTTGTAAGTTACCTCATTTTTTTTGGTTCATTTTGTGTATGTTTTGTATAGTCTTGTTTATATTGTTTTGTTTCTCTTTCCCCCTTTTATTTCAAATTTCTATTTTGTAATTGCCATTCTTGCCTTGTTTTCCAACAACCAGCCTTTTTATGCAGACAAGTATAGACCCAGAACTAAACCTCTTATCCACTATTAATGACAATCATTACTTTAATGATCAAAATTGCAGATATTATACAGCACATGATGTAAACAATGTATTAACACATAATCACAATATCTCTGTAATTAACTTGAACGTTAGCTCTCTAGGTAAATACTTCGATGGTGCTAGTGCCTTGATTGAAACTATTGACAACAAATTCTCTTTTATTATACTTACTGAAACATGGTTAAAAGAGGATACTACTCAACTCTTTAACATGCCTAACTACTCAGCAATTCACAACTGTCGACCAATTCAGAGAGGTGGTGGTACTGCTCTTTACTACCACCAAGAACAAACATGCTTAAAAGTAATTAGAACTAGAGACTGCTGTGGGGAGTATATCTTCGCCAGTTTCAGAGTCAAGGGTGCTGAGACTGTCCTGTCTGTGGGTGCAGTCTATAGAATTCCTAACACAGATGTGTCCGAATTCAACTCAAACCTTAGAAATCTAATACTAGATAACAGGCTGAACAAAAACCATCTAATTATCGCAGGGGACTTTAATATTGACCACTGCGAGCCTGAACACCCTACTGCTGTTAGCTTCCTCAACTGTATGAATTCCTGCTTCCTCATACCCCTAATCACTAGACCTACTAGAATCACTGATAGTACTGCCACGACTCTAGATCACGTCTGGACCAACATAACCTCTCCGCTTACTTCAGGTATAATCACCGATAGCACTACAGACCATTACCCCACATTTCTATTAACTAACATTAACAAACCACCTCTAGAGACAAGGGAGTTAAGCTTTAGGCTGCACAATGAAACTGCTATAGACAATTTTATAACTGCTGCTGATAATGTCAACTGGGAGTCCAAGTTAGGTTACAGGGGACATCAACCTAGCAGTGCAATCTTTTCTTCAAAAAACTCTTAGCCTTTATAACACCCACTGTCCTATGCTTACGTAACAAGTCACAACCAAAAGGCTTAACAATCCTTTGCTTACAAAGGGAATACTTAAATCCATTAATAAAAAACATGACCTTGAGAAGAAGTATAGGTTAGGAACCGTCTGCAAAGAATTCTCAAAGAGTTACTTGTTATTGCTATCTAAAATAATTAGACGAGCCAAAACTAAATACTACGATGATAAATTTACCCAAATAAAGAGCAACATTAAAAAAACTTGGAGCACAATTTCACAAATATTGGGATCAAAGAAGATTTTAAATATCAAACCAACACTCCTTTCCAATAACAATGGTCAGCTTTCAGCCTCTGATTCTGCTATTGAGTTCAATAGGTTCTTCTCTTCCAATGGGTCATTCCTTGCAAATGATATTCCATCTTCCAGTACTGATGTTAAGGACTATCTTACAGGTAACTATCCACAGTCTCTGTACCTAAAGCCTACTAATTCCACTGACGTTAATGAGATAATCCTTTCCCTTAAAACCAAGTCTAGTGCCCTTGAGGAGATACCAACATTAATTTACAAAAAAGCCTCAAGATCTTTAGCCCCTGCTATTGCATTGCTCTTCAACAAGTCACTTGAACTCCAAACCTTTCCAGATATTCCAAAAAAGTGAGAGTAACCCCTGTCCACAAATGTGGTGATCTCACAGATGTTAACAACTACAGACCCATATCAATCCTGCCTAACTTGTCAAAAGTATTTGAAAACTAATCTACATGCAGCTTTACTCTTTTCTAGCCAAACACAATATACTTAGCTCTTGTCAATATGGCTTCAGACCTCAAAAAAGCACAAACGATGCACTTATTAGTATGATTAACTTGATTCATGCAGCTCTTGATAAAAATGAGTTCCCTGTTGGGTTATTTGTGGACCTGAGTAAGACTTTTGACAAAGTCAACCACCAAAACTTTCTTCTTAAATTAAATCATTATGGAGTCAGAGGACACTCCCTGCAATACCTCAAATCTTACCTTACTGACAGGCTCCAGTATGTTTCTGTGAATAATTCAATTTCTCCCACCCTACCCATCAACATCGGTGTTCATCAGGGCAGCATACTTGGCCCTCTCCTCTTTCTCATCTACATTAATGACCTTCCAAATGCCTCCCAACACCTCAAACCAATTCTATTTGCTGACGACACAACCTTCATTTACTCCAGTCCTGACCCCATTGCTCTAAATGCCACAGTAAATACTGAGCTAAATAAAGTTCATCTTTGGCTAACTGCCAACAAACTCACCCTTAACATTGACAAAACTTTCTATATTCTGTTTGCAAATAAATCCTCTAATCAAATAAATCTCCAAATAAACAATACCCAAATTTGTAACAAATTAGTTGGCAAATTCCTTGGCGTTCTCATTGACCCCAAGCTGAATTTCCAGCGACACATTCTAAATATATCAAAAAAAGTTTCAAAAACTGGTGGCATTCTTTCTAAGATCAGATATTATGTACCCCGCCCTGCCCTGGTGACTCTCTATTACTCCCTCATCTATCCATATCTCAACTATGGTATTTTTGCTTGGGGTTCTACTACCCAAAATCATTTACGTCCTCTAATTACTCATCACAAAGCTGCTATTGGGACAATATCCAACTCTGGCCCCAGACATCACTCGGTACCCCTATTCAAATCTCTGAATATGTTAGATATTAAGTCATTGCGCATTCTCTCATGTGTATTATACATATATAAAACGCTGAACTGTAATGCCAATTCTGACCTCAAAAGCTTCACTGAAGGTTGTAACAGAACCCATGAGCACCACACCAGAAACAAATACAGTTTTGATATTCCATGAGTACGACTTAATCAAACTAGAATTGCTCTACAAATCAAGGGACCCAGAATGTGGAATGATCTTCCCAACCATGTTAAAGACTGTACCTCTCTCAATCAGTTTAAGATAAAAACGAAGCACTACCTAATAAATTCCCTGTAACCTACCTTACCCCTCTATTGTCAACCCATGTCTGTTTTTTAAACAACGCTGTTTGTCGACCTAATTGTATTTGTGCTGCTTTTTCTGCCATGTTCCCCCCTTTCTTATTTTTATTTTTATTTGTTCTCAACACATTTTATACTTTAAACTCAATTAGTATTAAGTTTTAGTCTTTAATGTTTTTCCTGCTCGAAACACTTTACGTAATAGTGGCTTTAGGCATTGTATGTACTAGCTCTATCTATAACTCCATCAACTTTGTATCTTACCTTGTATATCTGCACCTTACCTGAAAAAATTTATTTATTTATTTATTTATTTATTTATTTATTTATTTATTATTTATTTATTTGGCTGATATATCCAGAGATATTGAAGGTTAAAATCTTAAAGCTAAAACCTTTATTGCATCTGTCCATGACAACGTTCACCTAAAATCTTATAGTCAGTCCAAAGAATTTATAGAATTCCTTTTACATGGAGAATACAATTCTCCTCTTCTAAGTGCAGAAGAAAACGAAGCTCTGAAACAACACTTACCTTCGAAATATCCATTTAAACTCTATAAAGCACATGTTGACAGAGTAAATAAGCTGGCTCAAGAACTGGGGTTTGAAAACGAAACACAATTTCGGAAGTTTATAGAAAGTAATCCTTCACTGAAAGATAAAACATTAGTCCGTATTTTTAAAACCATGGGCAAATGGGCTGATGAAAATAAAAGTTTTATACTCTTAAGTGGGCTAACATTAGGCGTATTAGTACCTTATCTACAAAAATATAATCGAAAGAATAGTGGTTGTTTTAGATATTGTGTGGGACAAAAATCTCAATCCTTACAGAAAGAAGTTTATTTAAACCGATTTTGTCAATTCGCTACCAGTCAAGCTGACCACAGCAGTGGCAATACTGGAAGACATAACTCATCGTTTATCTAACACACGTAGTGGGACTGTAACTTTAATATACCCAGTACTACTGAAACCCAAAATATATTAAGTTTAGGATGTAATGGAATATGTAATCCTCATAACTATAATTTGCTCATACCGTTTGTCCAGGGAGGATATATACCTGTTGATTTTAAGGAAACTTTTTATATGTATAGGTGTGAACAGGCTATATTTTTGCAAAATGTTGCTGAAGGACTAGGTGATGGTGTTGGTCAGGTCGTTCAGGGTATTGGCCAATCTAATGTGTTGCATTTTGTACCTAATTCATTGAAAAAATGGGATGGATTATACTGATACTAATTATAATAACAATATTTGCTGGTCTAATTGTAAAACTTATTGTTCAAAAATTATAAGTATAAACCGTCAATCAATGCTTTGCTTTGATTCAAACCAGCATATGTTTGATATTTTTTAATATAGTTTTTATGAATTTATTATGACTAAAAAACAATAGAAAAAAAGTAGCAATGATATTAATACGAATTTAATTGCTATAATCCTAATTGCAGTCATTATAATAATTATTCATTTACGCAGAAAACGTATCACTGTCAGTAAGGCTATCAGACATGATCCGATACCAGAGTACTCCAATGTATATCAAGAAACATACCAATCCATCAACAGTCAAACAACGAAAACAACAAAATTCTCTGAACTTCCTCATGAAACAACATTACAATCAACCATCAGTCCAACAACAACAAAATTCACTGAACTTCCTCAAGATACAACATTACCATCCACCATCACTCCAACAACAACAACAGAGTCTACTCAAGCACCTCAAAAAACAACATTACAATCCACACTCAGTCAAAAAACAACAAAGTCCTCTGAAGTACCTCAAGAAACAACATTACCATCCACCATCAGTTCAACAACAACAACAGAGTCCTCGGAAGATTCTGATATAATAATCATCCCAAAGTTGGAATCATTATTCTCCCCGTTTATCAGAGATATAAATACCTATAAAGGTCTCGTAATTATTCCTAAACCACCAATTTCGTATAATCCTAAGAATAGAATCGAAAGTGAGAATACAATCATTAAGCCTTTTATTAGCTTCCTTCTAAATTATAATAAAATCCACAGATATTTATATAATAATACCGTCCCATTTAACACAAATTATGTATGGCAAAATTCTAGTTACGACAAGGGATATTATACAAAAATTCAACTATTTTAATATTTGCTTGGAATATTCATGATTTCAAACCTAATGTTTATACAGATCAAAGTGAAATACAAGATGTTACATTACAGAACCATATATACCATATAAATGCAGTACGTGCAAAATCACACAATGAAAGAAAAAAAAATTGAACTGGACAAATTGTGGATATCATGTACGCTTGCGGGAAGTCAAGATATATTTATTCAGGGTTTCTCTAAGTATGATTTTCCAATTAAAGAAAATTCATTACCACCATTTGTGGTAATGAAACTTGAACTTCAAGATGGTAATAATGAGGAGGAATGTAAAATGGTGGCCAAGAACATCAATTCCTCAGAAACCTTTGCTAGCATTAAATTTAATATCAATGTGGAAGTCTCGGAAGAAGAACAAGAAACAGGAGGAAGAGCAGGAGGACTCCCTGATATGGTTCACGATTATGAGTCCAGAAACATAATAATCGAAAGAATGTAAAATTATAATTGTTGAAATAGGATAAAATCGGTGAGGGAGAATGTATGAATTTTCGACACCTAATTGACTCTTGAAATAAGTTTCTGAGTGAAAGTGTATATATAATATTTCAATAACATATTTGACTTTGGTTGAATAATTACTTTATTTTTTAATACTTTAATTAAAAATCATATAATTAAAAAAAAGATAAAATTAGGAATGAATCGACTGTCAACAATTATTATTTTAATAACATTATTAATTTTCCCAACAGTTATAGTAGTCATTCATTCACGGAAAAAATCTACAAATACTAAAAAAATTTATAAAAAGGAAAACAATGACAATTCCATCAGTCATGATCCAATACCAGAGTCCACTGAACTATCTCAACAATCCTCCTTCGGTCTAACAGAAGCTTCTAAAGTACCTCATGAATCATTAAAATCAGTCTGTAGAGTACCTCAAGAACCATTACAATCATCTTCCATCAGTTCAACAGAATCTTCTGAAAAACCCAAAGAAACATTAAAATCCTCCAGGATTCAAAAAATTAAGAAATGGCAGAAGCTCCAACAACACCTTCATCTTCTGGTCTAAGATTCAAACAGATTCCTCTGAACTGCCTCAAGAAACATTACAAACTGAGGCCTCTGAACTGCCTCAAGAAACATTAAAAACTGAGACTTCTGAACAGCCACAAGAAAATTTAACCCGTTCTCGACTCAAGTCCATTACATTCAGCGGTCAACCCCACAGACGCATTCATAAATTTTAACATGCTGTTCATTCAAAACGGGAATTTTCTCAAGTATAAATTAATATTATAATATATTAGCATATTGTGTATAAATAGGCATAAGTTAGGTTAGGTCAGGTGTTTAGGTTCTGCTGGCGATTATTTGTATTTGTAGTACGTGGATGAAGCATTTATAGCGTTGTGGTTCGAACAAAATTCGTCAGTGAAGCCCTTGTTCCGGATATGTTCGAACGTCAGCAGTTGTGAGTCGTGTGTAAACCGCTTTTCATTCATAAACAGGGGGTTTGGCGAGTGCATGGAATCACTTTTGGATCTTTGTTTGGAGGACGGGCTGATAAAATTACATCTGAGGTTTCTGAACTGCCTCAAGAAACAATAAAAAGTGAGGCCTCTGAACTGCCTCAAGAAACATTATAAATCGAGGCCTCTGAACTGCCTCAAGAAACATTGCAAACTGAGGCCTCTGAACTGCCTCAAGAAACATTATAAATCGAGGCCTCTGAACTGCCTCAAGAAACATTGCAAACTGGGGCCTCTGAACTGCCTAAAGAAACATTACAAACTAAGGCCTCTGAACTGCCTCAAGAAACATTACAAACTGACGCCTCTGAACTGCCTCACGAAACATTACAAACTGAGGCCTCTGAACTGCCTCAAGAAACATTACAAACTGAGACCTCTGAACTGCCTCAAGAAACATTACAAACTGAGGCCTCTGAACTGCCTCAAGAAACATTACAAACTGAGGCCTCTGAACTGCCTCAAGAAACATTACAAACTTAGGCCTCTGAACTGCCTCAAGAAACATTACAAACTGAGGCCTCTGAACTGCCTCAAGAAACATTACAAACTGAGGCCTCTGAACTGCCTCAAGAAACATTACAAACTGAGGCCTCTGAACTGCCTCAAGAAACATTACAAACTGAGGCCTCTGAACTGCCTCAAGAAACATTACAAACTGAGGCCTCTGAACTGCCTCAAGAAACATTACAAACTGAGGCCTCTGAACTGCCTCAAGAAACATTACAAACTGAGGCCTCTGAACTGCCTCAAAGAACATTACAAACTGAGGCCTCTGAACTGCCTCAAGAAACATTACAAACTGAGGCCTCTGAACTGCCTCAAGAAACATTACAAACTGAGGCCATAGAACTGCCTTAAGGAACATTAACAACCGAGGCCTCTGAACTGCCTCAAGAAACATTACAAACTGAGGCCTCTGAACTGCCTCAAGAAACATTACAAACTGAGGCCTCTGAACTGCCTCAAGAAACATTACAAACTGAGGCCTCTGAACTGCCTCAAGAAACATTACAAACTGAGGCCTCTGAACTGCCTTAAGGAACATTAACAACCGAGGCCTCTGAACTGCCTCAAGAAACATTACAAACTGAGACCTCTGAACTGCCTCAAGAAACATTACAAACTGAGGCCTCTGAACTGCCTCAGGAAACATTACAAACTGAGGCCTCTGAACTGCCTCAAGAAACATTAACAACTGAGGCCTCTGAACTGCCTCAAGAAACATTACAAACTGAGATTTCTGAACTGCCTCAAGAAACATTACAAACTGAGGCCTCTGAACTGCCTCAAGAAACATTAACAACTGAGGCCTCTGAACTGCCTCAAGAAACATTACAAACTGAGACTTCTGAATTGCCTCAAGAAACATTACAAACTGAGACTTCTGAACTGCCTCAAGGAACATTAATAACCGAGGCCTCTGAACTGCCTCAAGAAACATTACAAACTGAGGCCTCTGAACTGCCTTAAGAAACATTACAAACTGAGACTTCTGAACTGCCTCAAGGAACATTAATAACTGAGGCCTCTGAACTGCCTCAAGAAACATTACAAACTGAGACTTCTGAACTGCCTCAAGGAACATTAACAACCGAGGCCTCTAAACTGCCTCAAGAAACATTACAAACTGAGGCCTCTGAACTGCCTCAAGAAACATTACAAACTGAGACTTCTGAACTGTCTCAAGGAACATTAACAACCGAGGCCTCTGAACTGCCTCAAGAAACATTACAAACTGAGGCCTCTGAACTGCCTCAAGAAACATTACAAACTGATGCCTCTGAACTGCCTCAAGAAACATTACAAACTGAGGCCTCTGAACTGCCTCAAGAAACATTACAAACTGAGGCCTCTGACATGCCTCAAGAAACATTACAAACTGAGACCTCTGAATTGCCTCAAGAAACATTAACAACCGAGGCCTCTGAACTGCCTCAAGAAACATTAACTACTGAGGCCTCTGAACTGCCTCAAGAAACAAAAAAACTGAGGCCTCTGAACTGCCTCAAGAAACAATAAAAACTGAGACTCTGAACTGCCTCAAGAAACATTAACAACCGAGGCCTCTGAACTGCCTCAAGAAACATTAACTACTGAGGCCTCTGAACTGCCTCAAGAAACAATAAAAACTGAGACCTCTGAACTGCCTCAAGAAACATTAACAACCGAGGCCTCTGAACTGCCTCAAGAAACAATAAAAACAGAGGCCTCTGAACTGCCTCAAGAAACAATAAAAACCGAGGCCTCTGAGCTGCTTCAAGAAACATTAAAAACTGAGGCTTCTGAACTACCTCAAGAAACACTACAAAGTAAGGATTCTGAACTGCCTCATGAAACATTACAATCTATCATCAGTCAAAAGTTACAATCATTCTTCAATCAAACAGAATCATATGAATTATCTCAAGAAATGTTACAATCTGTGATCACTCAAACAATGCAGTCCGTCATCAGTCAAACAGAGTCCTCATCTGAAGTATCCCCAGGAACTTTACAGTCCATCATCACACACAGTACAATCTGCCATCAGGAAATCCATTTTGGAATCATTATTTTCCCCTTTTATCTAGGATATAAAAACTTATAAAGGTCTCGTTGTTATTCCTAAACCACCATTTTCGTATAATCCTAAGAATAGACTCGAAATAGAGAAAACAGTAATAAAACCTTTTGATGACTTCCTTTCTAATTATAATCAAGCCCACCGATATTTGTATAATAAAGAATCTTTTTACATAAATAAAGTATGGCATAATTCTGTGTATGATAAAGGGTATTATTCCAAAAACCCAATTGTTTTAATATTTCCATGGAATATTCCTGATTTCAAACCTGATGTTTATACTGATTCAAATGAAATAGAAGATGTCCAATTAAAGAACCATATAGAAGCAGTACATACAAAATCACAAAATGGAACGAAACTAATTTACATGAACAGACTGTGGATATCATGTTCCCATGCGGCCAGTCAGGATATATTTGTTCAAGGATTTTACAAATTTGATTTCCCAATGGAAGAAGAATCCAATTCATTACCGCCATTTGTGGTAATGAAACTTGAACTTCAAGAAGGTAATAATGAGTTAGAATGCAAAATAGAGGCTAAGAACGTTAATTCATTAGATACATTTACTAGCATTAAATTTAACATTAATGTGGAGGTCGAGGAAGAAGAAGAAACAGTTTCCTCTGAAGTACCTCTTGAAACATTACAGATTCTTCAGAAATACCGCAAGAAACATTACATTTCCCCATCAATCAAACAGGTTTCTCTGAATTATCTCGAGAGACATTACAATCCATCATCAGTCAATCACTCATCAATCAAGCAGAGCTCTATGAAGAACTTGAAGTACCACAAGAAATATCACAATCCATCATCGATCAAACATTGCAGTTAGTCATCAGTCAAATAGAGTCCCCTAAAGTACCTCAACAGGTACTACAATCCATAATCCAGCAAACATTACAATCCGTCATCAAGCAATCCATTTTAAAATTATTATTCACCCCATTTATTGAAGATATAAATACTTATAAAGGTCTCTTCATTGTTCCCAAACCACCATTTTCGTATAATCCTAAAAATATCGCTGAAACTGACAAAACATTAATACAACCCTTTAATGACTTTCTTTCAAATTATATTCAAGCCCACATATATTTTCATAAAAATGATTCATTTTACATAAATAAAGTTGGGACAATTTTAGTTTAGTTAGTTTTAGTTCATTTATTATGCACCCCATACCCATCCCGTGGGCGGTAGTGGAAATGGTTACAGAGGCACATAATGGGCTCAGGGACTGAGCCCCACAATTCATTTAGTTAAGCAAATTACAATCTTGATGAGCTAGTTACAAAATTCAATATAAGTCGTCACATCAACAATGGGTTCGAGATCGACCTCAAATACAGGTTCTAAATTAAGCAACTGACATATGTGGAGAGCTAGTGTCACATTTTATATGTTTGTCCTGCATTTTTAATTCTGATATGGGATATTATACAAAAAATCCAATTATTTTAATATTTCCGTGGTATATTTCTGATTTTACACCTGACATTTATACAGATCTAAGTGAAATAGAAGACAACAAATTAAAGAACAATTTTATAAAATTATATAAACAAGGAAAAATAATTGACATGAACAAGTTATGGATTTCATGTACCCATGCAACAAGTTTTCATATATATCTTCAGGGTT
>WNGS01169424.1:30530-55722 GCA_020271785.1 Procambarus virginalis
TACACCCAAGGTAAACCTGTCAACTACATACCAAGCTAAACCAATGGTCGAGCTACTGACCCTTAAAGCCAAGACTCAAGCAACACAGGCGCCAAACTCCCGATAGTATGCCTATTTCTCCTAGGTGAACAGAGGCAGTAGGTGAAAGGAAATGTACACTTCCGCCTTCCCGGGACCGAAACCGGGATTCTGGAGTGTGAGTCGACAACTCAACTACTGTAAAGAGTAGCGAAACTCGATCCTAGAAATTTGAATGATTGAGCCATATACACACATAAATACACATACACATATATATGTACACATGAACAACAATATACATACATAGACACATAAAATCAGCGGCATATGCCAAAGTTGCCAAGGGCCGAATTGGGTCACGAACCTTAAGGAAACGAGGCATTCGAGTGGCATGTTCACCTTGTTCAACACACACTCCTGAGTACGCAGGCTCGGAATGGCACTCCTGAGTACACAGGCTCGGAATGGCACTCCTGAGTACGCAGGCTCGGAATGGCACTCCTGAGTACACAGGGTCGGAATGGCACGCCTTAGTACGCAGGCTCGGAATGGCACTCCTGAGTACGCAGGCTCGGAATGGCACTCCTGAGTATGCAGGCTCGGAATGGCACTCCTGAGTACGCGGGCTCGGAATGGCACTCCTGAGTACGCGGGCTCGGAATGGCACTCCTGAGTACGCAGGCTCGGAATGGCACTCCTGAGTACGCGGGCTCGGAATGGCACTCCTGAGTACGCAGGCTCGGAATGGCACTCCTGAGTACGCAGGCTCGGAATGGCACTCCTGAGTACGCAGGCTCGGAATGGCACTCCTGAGTACGCAGGCTCGGAATGGCACTCCTGAGTACGCAGGCTCGGAATGGCACTCCTGAGTACGCGGGCTCGGAATGGCACTCCTGACTAAAAATTTCATCGGATTGGAACCAAAATCATGGATGGCGGTATATATATATATATCCTGTGTCGTCAGGAAGTCAGTATGTATCCCCCTGTGACGTCACGAAGCTTCTATGTATCCCCGTGTCGTCACGAAGCTGCTATGTATCCCCGTGTCGTCACGAAGCTGCTATGTATCCCCGTGTCGTCACGAAGCTGCTATGTATCCCCGTGTCGTCACGAAGCTGCTATGTATCCCCGTGTCGTCACGAAGCTGCTATGTATCCCCGTGTCGTCACGAAGCTGCTATGTATCTCCGTGTGTCGTCACGAAGCTGCTATGTATCTCCCTGTGTCGTCACGAAGCTGCTATGTATCTCCGTGTGTCGTCACGAAGCTGCTATGTATCTCCCTGTGTCGTCACGAAGCTTCTATGTATCCCCGTGTCGTCACGAAGCTGCTATGTATCTCCGTGTGTCGTCACGAAGCTGCTATGTATCTCCGTGTGTCGTCACGAAGCTGCTATGTATCTCCGTATGTCGTCACGAAGCTGCTATATATCTCCGTGTGTCGTCACGAAGCTTCTATGTATCCCCGTGTCGTCACGAAGCTGCTATGTATCTCCCTGTGTCATCACGAAGCTTCTATGTATCCCGTGTCGTCACGAAGCTGCTATGTATCTCCCTGTGTCGTCACGAAGCTTCTATGTATCCCCGTGTCGTCACGAAGCTGCTATGTATCTCCCTGTGTCGTCACGAAGCTTCTATGTATCCCCGTGTCGTCACGAAGCTGCTATGTATCTCCGTGTGTCGTCACGAAGCTGCTATGTATCTGTGTGTCGTCACGAAGCTGCTATGTATCTCCGTGTGTCGTCACGAAGCTGCTATATATCTCCGTGTGTCGTCACGAAGCTGCTATGTATCCCCGTGTCGTCACGAAGCTGCTATGTATCTCCGTGTGTCGTCACGAAGCTGGTATGTATTATGGCCTCGTGTATTGGTTATTAATATTCATCTTTACTGATAATAGAAGGAAAACAGAGATATGTAACCATTTAATAACCAGTGCTACCATCTGAGGCCTCATTGTCGTTCCCAGCTGCTGCCTGGAACCCCCACTGTCGTGTCCAGCTGCCGCCTGGAACCTCACTGTCGTTTTCAGCTGCCGCCTGGAACCTCACTGTCGTTTCCAGCTGCTACCTGGAACCTCACTGTCGTTTCCAGCTGCTTCCTGGAACCTCACTGTCGTTTCCAGCTGCTACCTGGAACCTCACTGTCGTTTCCAGCTGCTACCTGGAATCCCCACTGTCGTGTCCAGATTTTGTTGCAGTGAGTTGTGGGAGTAGATGAACAGTGTGGGTGTGAGGAGAGTGAGGGGAGGGGAAGTAGAAGGGGTAGAGAAGTGGGTAGGGGAAGAGGAGGCACTTCCTTTGACATTTCCCCAACTCGACAACTCTCTCCTCCCTCCCCCCCCCCATCCTCGAAAAACTCATTAAACAAAAAAATTCTTTTATATGTAAACTCATTATGGGAATTACAACCAAAAACACAACAGCTTAATTATATTTAACAATTAACATTTAAGACTCATCGCCCTATTTTCCAGTAATGAGCATAAAGCAAGAATTTCTAGAGTTCCTTCCAGACTCCTTAATTGTCTCTCGTCTCGTTAATGAACATGAAAAGTTGAAAGAAAAAAAAATGATAGCAGGACACATGAATATGACGCTACGTGTCATTAATCAAGAAACAACACTAAGACTGTATGACTACGTATCATTTAGAAGCCGAACCACTGGGACCAGCGGGGGATCGAGCTGGGGTACGCAACGAAGTCTTCACTCTACGGACCAAGCCAAACGCTTAGGTAACCACCCAGTTATCCACATATACTCTCAAAGCTCTACAAAATCACCAAGATAGCAACAAATAATGCCAATTACTTTCAGCTTGATTACTTGAACAGTCAGGGAAAAGTGGATTTCATTATTGGTGTTAATCAGAAAGAGTTCAGATCTCTTCAGATCGACAGCAGGTGCGACATTAACAGCTGAAGGAAATGCTTCGAACCACAACCTGATAGAATTGCCACCGTTAAAGATGCAGCTGTTTTGTACAACCAGAAATCTGTGACTCCAAGCAACACAGCTAACCCAAGATTTTTAGTGGACCGGCTGATTCCATCACCACGCTTAGAAGTATTGAAGACCCAACCACACACCAGAAGATGAGGAGGCGTCGACGTTTCAGTCCGTCCTGGACCATTGTCAAGTCGATGGTCTTGATAATGGTCCATGATCCACTCTCTCTTGGACGTATTAGTCGTGTGGAGACGCTGGTGTGTCATCACGAGGCAACGGCCACGGAGTGTGGGACCCAGTACTCTCTTCTTCTTCTTCTTGAGAATAGGTGCAGTTTGCATGAAGGGGTAACCCTCCCGATGACTGCACCAGGACAGACGTAAGGAGATGCGTTGACGGTTAGGATGAGAAGAAAGTCAAAAGCAGTAGACGTGATGGGCGTAGAGAGAGGAGAGGCAGCGAAAACAGAGTCGAATGTCAGAGGGAGACACCCCGCACCGGGGGGCGGGGCGTCGTGGTCACGGTGGCAGCTGACCCACGCACGGCGTAGCAGTGTGCGCAAGACGGGAACTAATACTTCTCCGGAAACTTGTATATCGGAAAGCGCAAGCAGTATGCTTCCCAAAACACCCACTCGTCATCGGGCAGCCGGCCACCAGGCGGCGCCCTCGGCTGAGACATCCTATCCGGCACCCGATGCACAAACTCCTTCACCCGCGACACCCAGAGAGTGGACGAGCACCACGGGATCGGAAGCACCCGGGCATCTCGATAAGGGCCCAACTCCGGACCCTCACAGGGCACGACCCCAGCAGACGGGACCAGACAATCCCCAGACCGGAGCAAGGAAGGAGGGGATACAGCAGGGGATGCAGGTGAGTCACCGACCCCACCACCGGGCACAGGACCCGAGGCCCCCCGGCGCACATCTTTCCGCAACATCACGATGAGGTCCCGATCATCAGGGACAACCCCCCACTGCGGAGATCCAACAGCAGGAGACACAGGAGGAGAGGCACAGGTAGCAACTTCGGAGGCCCTCACAGCACCAACATCCTCGGTGGGGGGCGCCAGATTACCATACTCCCCCACCTCCTCCCAAGGCACACCACGAAGGGGAGACACACTCCGAGCTCGCCGCGAACGCTTCGAGACAGGCCGCACCACACCACTCCCAGCAGGCCGCTCCGCAGGCACGGCCACCATCTTCACATCCACACAGGCCACACCACGAAGAGTCCACAGAGGCTACATCACCCACACTGTCCACATCATCCTGGGACACAGCCTCAGAACACCGACGCGCACGCTTCT
Source organism: Procambarus virginalis (assembly GCA_020271785.1). Taxonomy (NCBI): domain Eukaryota; kingdom Metazoa; phylum Arthropoda; class Malacostraca; order Decapoda; family Cambaridae; genus Procambarus; species Procambarus virginalis. The sequence continues at coordinate 34,818 of WNGS01169424.1, forward strand.
GCACAGGGATGGAAAGAGCAGAACTACAGTCGTCAACACACACAGACACGGCAGGCACCTCACCGTGCTGAAGCACCCCCTCCAACACAGCAGAACCCGCGGCCCCGGGAGCCGGTATCACATCCACAGGTGGGGGCGGGACATGGACCTCCACCGGGACATCCTGCACAACACGCAGCTCAGGCGACGGCCCGACACCCACACACACCGGCTCAACAGCCCCAGGGGCCACAGCAGGCACCAGATGTGTCGCACAGGCCGTAGAACTCGCCTCAACAGGGGGAGCAGCAGACAGGCAAGCAGGCGCCTCAGGCACAGCACCCACTCCATCCTCAGAACCGTCCGAACGCAACAGGGGCGGAAAATCCTCCGCACGAAAAACATGCACACAACCAGTTGCTCCCACGTCGCACGCTGCAGCCAGATGACCCTCGTGACCACACCGATAACAGGTGCGCGGTTGACCCCGATACTGGCAGCGGAGCGTGTACCCCAACACGGACATCGACGACGGTACACTACACTTCAGCGACATTGTCAGGGTGCGGGAGCCGTCAAGCATACCAACACAGTGCCCGGCAACGACCTTGTTCCAACGAACACTTAACACTGTCCCAAACCATTCGAAACAGGAGGTCAAAAAGTCGTTCTGAAATTCGAAGGGGGCACCATGCACCGCCACAGACGTCAAGGTGACACTAAGATTCACCACCTTAACGGAGCCAGCAGTATCAGGGAGAGGGTAAACACGCCCCTCACACCGCTCGAGAAACGCCTGAAAGGCAGCCTGGAGGCGGAACTTGACCACAGCACGGTTGCCCTGAAGCAGCTGGATGCCCACCAGGTCCGACAGCTGCACATAAAGCACGTCCACCAGGGCGACACCAACCAATGGATGGTCCACCGGCACCGTAAATGCCAGACCAGCCGACAATGTCCTCTTCACTGGGGGGCGAGAAGACCCCATGGCTAAGTCACACGTCACCCTGTCAGTGGCAAACCACCACCAGCAGGGCAAACCAGCAATCACCCAACGTAAACACTAGCCAGTGCGGAGAGACCTCAGGAGCGTCCGACCCGGCCGGTGGTCACCACGCAACTCCTGACCCAGTACATCAAAACCCTTATATCCAGGACACAAGAAATTGAAATTGTAGAATGTGTCGACATATGTTTCCAAGTGTGGCGTACAGGAAGTGCCTGGGAGAGTAGTGAACTCGGTAATGATCGACTCCCACTGTGAAGACATCCATTCCAAATTGGAGAGAAAGAGAGCGAGAGAGAGAGAGAGAGAGAGAGAGAGAGAGAGAGACAGACAGACAGAGAGAGAGAGAGAGAGAGAGAGAGAGAGAGAGAGAGAGAGAGAGACAGAGAGACAGACAGAGGCAGAGACAGAGAGAATACTATCGAGACCTCGTTAGCCTGTATAAACAGCACAGGGAATTAGACAAGCGGTGTGTACTCTCTCAACCACTGTTCATTGCCCAACCAGGTGCGCCAGGCAGCTTGTCACAGTCACTGCCATTGGGTCTGCCACTGTCCTCTACACTTCCTCCTAAACACCACAGATATGCTTATTCTGGGTCGAAATTAAATTAAAATATATCACCAACTCTACCATGTATTATTTCCAGAAGGAATATGTTTGCTTGTGCTCACTAAACATACATAATTCAATATGTAAATACCTACATATACATATCAGAGAGAGAGAGGTATCTGGTACCTCTATTATGGGTACCTGGTTGTTAAACTATTCGGCGGATCGTGTTCCAGGGAAAATTAGGATTAAGGACCTGCCCGAAAAGCAAAGCGTGCTAGTGGCTGTACAAGAATGTAAATCTTGTATATATAAATAAATAAAATACATCCACTGTTGCACAAATTCAGGAAAAGGATTTTGTTTTAAATATTCTATAAGGAAAGTAATATTCACTAGTTATTATATCCACATTACTGTATAATTTTATGCGTCAGGAAGTTCATAAGAGGAGAAAGTGTCTGAAATACCTGTTTACATTCCACCACGTTCCACGACTAATAGACAGAGGATTCTCCACCCTCGGGGAGGGGGCAGTACTGGATCACAGCATAAAGGAACTTTGTAATCACCTTGCTTGCCTGGGTCTTGAAGGATTACTGAGGCACCAAACTTGCTAATGGGCTCATGATACTTGCATGGGCGTCCACTCCCATGGTGAGGTGTTGAGACCTTTCTCTCCCATGGTGAGGTGTCGAGACCTTTCTCTCCCATGGTGAGGTGTTGAGGCCTTCTCACTCCCATGGTGAGGTATTGAGACCTTCTCTCTCCCATGGTGAGGTATTGAGACCTTTCTTCCCATGGTGAGGTGTTGAGGCCTTCTCTCTCCCATGGTGAGGTGTTGAGGCCTTCTCTCTCCCATGGTGAGGTGTTGAGACCTTCTCTCTCCCATGGTGAGGTGTTGAGACCTTCTCTCTCCCATGGTGAGGTGTTGAGACCTTTCTCTCCCATGGTGAGGTGTTGAGACCTTTTCTCTCCCATGGTGAGGTGTTGAGACTTTTCTCTCCCATGGTGAGGTGTTGAGACCTTCTCTCTCCCATGGTGAGGTGTTGACCTTTTCTCTCCCATGGTGAGGTGTTGAGCCTTCTCTCTCCCATGGTGAGGTGTTGAGACCTTCTCTCTCCCATGGTGAGGTGTTGAGACCTTTTTCTCCCATGGTGAGGTGTTGAGACTTTTCTCTCCCATGGTGAGGTGTGAGGCCTTCTCTCTCCCATGGTGAGGTGTTGAGACCTTTTCTCTCCCATGGTGAGGTGTTGAGGCCTTCTCTCTCCCATGGTGAGGTGTTGAGACCTTTTCTCTCCCATGGTGAGGTGTGAGGCCTTCTCTCTCCCATGGTAGGTGTTGAGGCCTTCTCTCTCCCATGGTGAGGTGTTGAGCTTCTCTCTCCCATGCTAAAATGTCGAGATCTCCTCACTCTGTACTGTACTTCTTCTCGTTGCTGTTGCAATGTCTGCAAACAATGATTTGAGCGAGAGATAATCTTCTCCAGGTCGTTGATATATTGCATACAGGGTACGTCCTCTCTCTCTCTCTCTCTCTCTCTCTCTCTCTCTCTCTCTCCTCTCTCTCTCTCTCTCTCTATCTCTCTCCTCTCTCTCTCTCTCTTCTCTCTCTCTCTCTCTCCTCTCTCTCTCTCCCTCCACTGTGACCTCTGGTTCCTTCATGCGAGGTACTGTCTATCACTGATTCTCCAGTCTGTTTGTCTAGCGTGAGTGGGAGTGTTGGGTGGGAGAGAATCAAATACATTGTGTCAGTGAGGAATGCACAGTGATGTCAGTCATGATTGATTGGGACTCTCTCCTGTTGAGTTCCATCGTCTTATTGTCAAACTCTAGTTAGTGTGTGAGTGCGCGCGCGTGTGCATGTGTGTATGTGAGTGGGCGTGCATGAGTGTCTATCAGCCCGTCCTCCTAAGGTCTTCCCCCAACGTCAAGAAACGCGTCACTTTAAAGTGTCCTTATCCTGAGTGTGTCTGGGGGGTCACCGAGGAAGGTGGTTCGATCCTGTCCTCCAGGTTCAAAAAAATATATTTACCGACGGTGTTTCTTATCATTTTGGATTCGAGTCATATCTGAGTGAGAAGTCGTCCGCCATATTACTTCCATAACAAAGTATTAAATTAAACTATTAGCTATTAAAACTCTTAAACTATTAAAACTATTAACCAGACTAGCAGCAAACTTGGTTATTGTAACACTAACATGCTCTTGTCTGTGGCCTTCTCCTCCCAAATAGTCTGTCAATTTTTGTGAGAGATTGCGCGCGCGTGAGACGGGGTTTGAGTGCATGAGCAGTATCTCACACGCAAAACGTTATAGATGAAGATTGTGTAGACGGAATTGGTGAAGATATTCGAGTCTGGTCCTCATGCTGTGTGGCGCTCAGGATATCACCAGAGTCTGGTCCCCACCCATGCTGTGAGGTGCTGAGGATATCACCAGTCTTGTCCTCATGTTGTGAGGTGCTGACGATATCACCAGAGTCTGGTCCTCATGTTGTGAGGTGCTGAGGATATCACCAGAGTCTGGTCCCCATGCTGTGAGGTGCTGAGGATATCATCAGAGTCTGGTCCCCATGCTGTGAGGTGCTGGGGATATCATCAGAGTCTGGTCCCCATGCTGTGAGGTGCTGGGGATATCATCAGAGTCTGGTCCCCATGCTGTGAGGTGCTGGGGATATCATCAGAGTCTGGTCCCCATGCTGTGAGGTGCTGGGGATATCATCAGAGTCTGGTCCCCATGCTGTGAGGTGCTGAGGTATATCATCAGAGTCTGGTCCTCATGCTGTGAGGTGCTGGGATATCATCAGAGTCTGGTCCCCATGCTGTGAGTGCTGAGGATATCATACAGAGTCTGGGTCCTCATGCTGTGAGGTGCTGAGGATATCATCAGAGTCTGGTCCTCATGTTGTGAGGTGCTGGGGATATCATCAGAGTCTGGTCCCCATGCTGTGAGGTGCTGAGGATATCATCAGAGTCTGGTCCTCATGTTGTGGGTGCTGGGGATATCATCAGAGTCTGGTCCCCATGCTGTGAGGTGCTGGGGATATCACCAGAGTCTGGTCCTCATGCTGTGAGGTGCTGGGGATATCATCAGAGTCTGGTCCTCATGCTGTGAGGGCTGGGGATATCATCAGAGTCTGGTCCCCATGCTGTGAGGTGCTGGGGATATCACCAGAGTCTGGTCCTCATGTTGTGAGGTGCTGGGGATATCATCAGAGTCTGGTCCCCATGCTGTGAGGTGCGGAGGGGATATCCTCAGAGTCTGGTCCCCATGCTGTGAGGTGCTGGGGATATCACCAGAGTCTGGTCCTCATGCTGTGAGGTGCTGGAGGGGATATCGAGGACCTCGGGAGTCCTCACGCGACTCGGGAGGATAATGCCATTCAAAAACGTTTCCAATACGGCCAACTTTTGTCTTCACAACAAATGGAAATTCGTTTTTATTGACGTTCTCATCTTCTCTCACTCCGTGTGTGGGATAGATCTGTTCTCCCTCTGGCATCACCCAGCTGCTGCTGCTGCTGCTGTTGTGACACTTCCCAGCTGCTTGGAGCTTCTTCTTGACACTTCCCAGCTGCTTGGAGCTTCTTCTTGACACTTCACTGCTGCTTGGAGCTTCTTCTTGACCACTTCACTGTTGCTTGAAGCTTTTCTTGCCACTTCACTGTTGCTTGGAGCTTCTTCTTGACACTTCACTGTTGCTTGAAGCTTTTTCTTGTCACTTCACTGTTGCTTGAAGCTTCTTCTTGCCACTTCACTGTTGCTTGAAGCTTCTTCTTGACACTTCACTGTTGCTTGAAGCTTCTTCTTGTCACTTCACTGCTGCTTGAAGCTTCTTCTTGTCACTTCACTGTGCTTGAAGCTTCTTCTGGTCACTTCACTGCTGCTTGAAGCTTCTTCTTGTCACTTCACTGTTGCTTGAAGCTTCTTCTTGACACTTCACTGTTGCTTGAAGCTTCTTCTTGACACTTCACTGTTGCTTGAAGCTTCTTCTTGTCACTTCACAGCTGCTTGAAGCTTCTTCTTGTCACTTCAACAGCTTGAAGCTTCTTCTTGACACTTCACTGTTGCTTGAAGCTTCTTCTGACATTTCACTGTTGCTTGAAGCTTCTTCTTGTCACTTCACAGCTGCTTGAAGCTTCTTCTTGTCACTTCACAGCTGCTTGGAGCTTCTTCTTGACACTTCACTGTTGCTTGAAGCTTTTTCTTGTCACTTCACTGTTGCTTGGAGCTTCTTCTTGTCACTTCACTGTTGCTTGAAGCTTTTTTCTTGTCACTTCACTGTTGCTTGAAGCTTTTTCTTGTCACTTCACTGTTGCTTGGAGCTTCTTCTTGTCACTTCACTGTTGCTTGAAGCTTTTTCTTGTCACTTCACTGCTGCGTGAAGCTTCTTCTGGACACTTCACTGTTGCTTGAAGCTTCTTCTTGACACTTCACTGTTCTTGAAGCTTCTTCTTGACACTTCACTGTTGCTTGAAGCTTCTTCTTGTCACTTCACAGTGCTTGAAGCTTCTTTGGTCACTTCACAGCTGCTTGGAGCTTCTTCTTGACACTTCACTGTTGCTTGAAGCTTTTTCTTGTCACTTCACTGTTGCTGAAGCTTTTTCTTGTCACTTCACTGTTGCTTGAAGCTTCTTCTTGTCACTTCACTGTTGCTTGAAGCTTTTTCTTGTCACTTCACTGCAGCTTGAAGCTTCTTCTGACACTTCACTGTTGCTTGAAGCTTCTTCTTGACACTTCACTGTGCTTGAAGCTTCTTCTTGTCACTTCACTGTTGCTTGAAGCTTCTTCTTGTCATTCACAGTTGCTTGAAGCTTCTTCTTGACACTTCACAGCTGCTTGGAGCATCTTCTTGACACATCACAGCTGCTTGGAGCTTCTTCTTGACACTTCACAGGTGCTTGGAGCTTCTTCTTGACACTTCACAGGTGCTTGGAGCTTCTTCTTGACAACATCAAGCTGCTTGGAGCAATCTTCTTGACACTTCACAGCTGCTTGGAGCATCTTCTTGACACTTCACAGGTGCTTGGAGCTTCTTCTTGACACATCACAGCTGCTTGGAGCTTCTTCTTGACACTTCACAGCTGCTCCAAGCTTATCTTGACATCTCTTTGTTGCTTCACGCTTCTCTTGTCTTCAGGTTTGGAACACTGCAGTGACACTTCCAGCTTGGCACGGGCTCAGTGCCAACGTGTTGTATTTGTGTTTGATTTTATTTTAGCTGAATAATGCATACAAAGCCAACACATGTCTAAGTTTGCGGTGATCTGTTTGTTATAGTCATTAAGCTGTCTTCCCTTGAGTCTGGGGGCTGTGTCAGTTACTTAAGCTGTCTTCCCATGAGTCTGGGGGCTGTGTCAGTCACTTAAGCTGCCTTCCCTTGAGTCTGGAGTCTGTGTCAGTCACTTAAGCTGCCTTCCCTTGAGTCTGGGGCTGTGTCAGTCACTTAAGCTGCCTTCCCTAGAGTCTGGGGGCTGTGTCAGTCACTTAAGCTGCCTTCCCTAGAGTCTGGGGGCTGTGTCAGTCACTTAAGCTGTCTTCCCATGAGTCTGGAGTCTGTGTCAGTCACTTAAGCTGCCTTCCCTTGAGTCTGGGGTCTGTGTCAGTCACTTAAGCTGTTTCCCTTGAGTCTNACCACACACTGACCATCCATGCTTGACAACCACACACAACCATCCATGCTTGACAACCACACACAACCATCCATGCTTGACAACCACACACAACCATCCGGCTTGACAACCACACTGACCATCCATGCTTGACAACCACACACAACCATCCATGCTTGACAACCACACACAACCATCCGTACTTGACAACCACACACAACCATCCATGCTTGACAACCACACACAACCATCCATGCTTGACAACCACACACAACCATCCGTGCTTGACACCACCACTGACCATCCATGCTTGACAACCACACACAACCATCCATGCTTGACAACCACACACAACCATCCGTACTTGACAACCACACACAACCATCCATGCTTGACAACCACACACAACCATCCGTGCATGACAGCCACACACTAACCATCCATTATGACAACCACACACTAACCATCCGTGCTTGACAACCCCACACAACCATCGTGCTTGACAACGACACACTAACCATCCGTGCTTGACAACCACACACTAACCATCCATTCTTGACAACCACACACTAACCATCCATGCTTGACAACCACACACTAACATCCATTCTTGACAACCACATACAACCATCCGGCCCAACAATTATTACTAACCAGCCCAAGTAAAAGATAATTGTAAATTGTGGATAAAATTATTATGTTCGTAAAGAAACGTAAATGAATTTCAAATAGATTAAATAGAATTTGTTCTATTTATTACAACAGTTGTTGTTATTAATAGCGATTTTGTTTTGTTATGAACAGATCGGGAAATAGAACAGGGAGAGATGAAGTACTAATCAGTAGACATTGAAATAACTAATTGATCAGCTAATCAACGACAGTAATCAGTGGAAATTAATCGTAGATTAATAGTTTATTAAATGATCATAGTTAATCATCAATGCTAATGTATGCTAATCGCCTCGCTAATCTATGCTAATCAATCGATATAATATGTGCTAATCTATGCTAGTCAACAATGCTAATCTATGCTGAACAACCACTCTAATCTGCGCTAATCAACCAAGATCATCCGTGCAAATTTATCATGTTAATCTGTGTTAATCAATCTCTGTAGTCTGTACTAATCTATCATGCTAAGCTATACTGATCTACCTTGCTACTCTGGCCCAATCTATTATGCTTCTCTGTGTCCATCTATCATGCTACTCTGTGTCAATCTATCCTGCTACCTTGTGTCAATCTATCATGTTATTCTGTGCCAATCTATCATGCTACTCTGTGTCAATCTATCATGCTACTCTGTGCCAATCTATCATGCTACTCTGTGCCAATCTATCATGCTACTCTGTGCCAATCTATCATGCTACTCTGTGCCAATCTATCATGCTACTCTGTGCCAATCTAGCATGCTAATCCGTTCCAATCTGCCATGCATATCTGTACTGATCTGCCATGCTAATCAATACTAATTAACCATACTTATCTGTGGTAATCTTGGGTGCTAATCTATTATGTTAATCTGTACTAATCTACTATGATAATTTGTGCTAATGAACCATGTTACCCTGTTAAACTACCATACTAATCTGCACTAATTTACAATATTAATCTATGCTAAACATCCATGAAAATATATACTAATCAACAATGCTAATCTAGGCTAATCAACCATGCTAATCTGTACTAATCAACCATGTTAATATATGTTCATCCGCCATGCTAATCTATATTGCTAATTTGTACTAATCAACCACACTATTCTGTGCTAATTTTTTGTATTGAGGCTGGTAATTTCTCCCTTGATTCCATGTATGTCTAACCATCCTGTGAGATGGGAATATAAGATAAACTAATGGCTAGTTTTTTTTTATCTACACTGTGTAATATTCCATATAGAATATGGTAGCAGCACATTGCTGTGTGTACCCAAGCTTATTAATAAAAAAAATCAGTAATAAATATTTTAAATTATAGTTTGTATTATTGCCAGTATTATCCTTATTAAATCCTGTTAACCATGGATAATTAAGATCCGATGTTGATATGTAATAGTCATATTTCTTTTGAATCATTCATTATATTGTGCATTATGTCTCAATTTTTCACTTCCTGGGATATACTGTACAGTACAAAAAGATAGGATAAAAATAAACCAGTAATATTTCTTTCATTATATTTTTTTTATTTAAATAACTGCATCAATATTTTGACAGCTGACAGGATTTGTTTCTCACATGTGCATTATTTGTTAAAACGAAATTGGTTTATTGTTACACAATCTGGTGCTACATAGCCTTCCCAGCTTGGTGCCTTCTTTTGATAATTACTTACTGACTGTTACACAGCCAAATTGTGTAAAAGGAAGAGGTCTTGGACCCCTACTTCCCCCCCCCTCTTTTTTTTAATAGTCCATATAGTAATAATTATAGATTTAAGTATTCGGCGAGAAAAGTTTTTGAAGTTTTTACCCTAACCCAACATCATTTGCGCAGCATATTTTTATTTTAAGTCTCACCCAGATTGAATTTCAAAATAAAACCAAAAAAATATATTAAAATTGGGTATGTATAGCTAGGGTACATCCCTAGCTATACTTATTGCTAGGTGAACAGGTGCATTTGGTGATAGTACATGCCCCCACCAGCCCAGGTTCATCACTTTCTCTCATATTTCAAGTTCACCAGTATTTATTTGCTTAAGAACTACTGGTATAATATTATAAAACAAATTCTAATATCATAAAAGACGTATTTACTGCAAGTTTCAAGCAGATAATGCATATATAGTTACAACGAAGGACTTCGCCTTCATGAAACTCTCCAGCTAGTGTTTGTTTATAATAAAATCGATCCTCCGTGTTGTGCAGTAGAGAAAAATTGAGTTATATCCAGTTTACGTAAAGCAACGGATGGTCGACAGCACTTTTAGCGCCACAGAGCATACTTATGAAGAGTTTCCTTCTTAAATGCGTTCCTGAATACCGACGTAGCCGCTACGAAAGTGCTAGGAAGAAAAACATTCGTAAGTATCTTCGTGAATCTGGCCCCAGATACAAGGTATCATTTGGGAAGTAAAATACTTCAAGAGTCAGAGAGAGAGAAAGACCTGGGGGTTGATATCACGCCAGACCTGTCCCCTGAAGCTCATATCAAGAGGATAACATCAGCGGCATATGCCAGGTTGGCTAACATAAGAACGGCCTTTAAAAACTTATGTAAGGAATGTTTCAGAACATTATATACCACATATGTCAGACTAATCCTGGAGAACACGGCTTCAGCATGGAGTTCATATCTAGTCAAGGATAAGACTAAACTGGAAAAGGTTCAAAGGTTTTCCACCAGACTAGTACCAGAACTGAGGGGTGTGAGCTACGAGGAGAGACTACGGAAATTAAACCTCACGTCACTGGGAGACAGAACAGTTAGAGGGGACATGATCACCATATACAAGATTCTCAGAGGAATTGATAGGGTAGATAAGAAGAGACTATTTAACATAAGGGGCACACTCACTATGGGACACAAGTGGAAACTGAGTGCCCAAATGAGCTACATAGACATTAGAAATAATTTTTTCAGTGTCAGAGTAGTAGACAAATGGAATGCATTAGGAAGTGATGTGGTGGAGGCTGACTCCATTCACATAGTTTCAAGTGTAGATATGATAGAGCCCAATAGGCTCAGGAACCTGTACATTAGTTGAATAATAGTTGAGAGGCGCGACCAAAGAGCCAGAGCTCAACCCCCGCAAGCAAAACTAGGTGAGTACAACTGGGTGAGTACCTTCCATGGTAGTGAAGCAGACACCATTATGTACATAGACTCACCAGCAGCTTATATTGGATTCAGCACTCTAGCAGTGGGCCTGAAAGAGCAGGCATCAGGCATCAGGGCATCAGGGCATCAGGGCATCAGGGCACTCACATCAGGTCTAATTGACCGGAGACAGGGAGTGACAAGCCGTCGTTTGCCTGACTGGTTCCGTTCAGGGCGAATGTGTGGTAATGGCTTGTGCGGCATTTGCTTATATCAAAACACCAAAACATTGTTAAGACCCTAAAATCAAAACAAAAGCAAAATCACATATATTGTCAAGTGAAGATTAATATCTCACCAAATGAGACAATTGACTGTGAAATTGAATGATGCTTCAGGTGCCATTTTTAAGCTCGCTATAATGCTATGTTCGGCCAGTCTTGATTATTGAATATAATAAATGAAAATCGGATACAGGCGGGTACAGCTGGGTACAGGCGGGTACAGCTGTGTACAGGCGGGTACAGCCGGGTACAGTCAGGTACAGGCGGGTTAAGCCGGGTACAGGCGGGTTAAGCCGGGTACAGCCGGATACAGCAGGTACAGTCAGGAACAGCCGGGTACAGTCAGGTACAGCCAGGTACAGCCAGGTACAGCCGGGTACTGTCAGGTACAGCCAAGTTCAGCCGGGTACAGCCAGGTACAAACCTGGTACAGGCGGGTGCAACCAGGTACAGCCGAGTACAGGCGGATACAGCCAGGTACAGCCGGGTACAGCCAGGTACAGGCGGGTACAGCCAGGTACAGCCAGGTACAGCCGGGTACAGTTGGGTTCAGGCGGGTACAGCCAGGTTCAGCCAGGTACAGGCGGGTACAGTCAGGTACAGGCATGTACAGCTGTGTACAGCCGGGTACAGCCAGATACAGCCGGATACAGCAGGTACAGCCAGGTATAGCTGGTTACAGCCGGTTACAGCCAGGTACAGCCGGGTACAACCAGGGACAGCCAAGTATAGCTGCTTACAGCCTGGTACAGCCAGGTACAGCCGGGGTACAGCCAGGTGAAGCTGGGTACAGCCGGGTACAGCGAGGTATAGCTGGGTACAGCCGGGTACAGCCAGGTATAGCTGGGTACAGCCGGGTACAGCCAGGTATAGTTGGGTACAGCCGGTACAGCCGGGTACAGTCAGGTACAGCCAGGTAAAGCCAGGTACAGCCGAGTACAGCCAGGTACTGCCGGTACAGCCGATACAGCCAGGTACAGCAGGTACAGCCAGGTACAGTCATGTTCAGCCAGGTACAGCCAGTACAGTTAGGTACAGTCAGGTACAGCCGGGTACAGCCATGTACAGGCGGGTACAGCCGGGTACAGCCAGGTACAATCAGGTACAGCCGGTACAGTCAGGTACAATCAGGTACAGCCAGATTACAGTCAGGTACAGGCGGGTACAGTCAGGTACAGGCATGTACAGCTGGGTACAGCCGGATACAGCAGGTACAGCCGGGTACAGCCAGGTACAGCCAGGTATAGCTGGTTACAGTCGGTTACAGCCAGGTACAGCCGGGTACAACCAGATACAGCCGGGTACAGCCAGGGACCGCCAGGTATAGCTGGTTACAGCCGGGTACATCCAGGTACAGCCTAGTATAGCTGGTTACAGCCGGGTACAGCCAGGTACAGCCAGGTACAGCCAGGTACAGCCGGGTACAGCTAGGTGAAGCTGGGTACAGCCGGGTACAGCCGGGTACAGCGAGGTATAGCTGAGTACAGCCGGGTACAGTCAGGTACAGCCGGGTACAGTCAGGTACAGCCAGACAAAGCCAGGTACAGCCGAGTACAGCCAGGTACAGCCGGGTACAGCCAGGTACAGCCGGGTACAGCCGGGTACAGCCGGGTACAGCTGGGTACAGTCAGGTACAGCCGGGTACAGTCAGGTACAGTCGGGTACAGCCGGGTACAGTCAGGTACAGCCGGGTACAGCCAGGTACAGCCGGGTACAGCCAGGTACAGCCGGGTACAGCCAGGTACAGCCGGGTACAGTCAGGTACAGCCGGATACAGTCAGGTACAGCCGGGTACAGCCAGGTACAGCCGGGTACAGCCAGGTACAGCCGGGTACAGCCAGGTACAGCCGGGTAAAGCCAGGTACAGCCAGGTACAGCCGGGTACAGCCAGGTACAGCCGGGTACAGCCATGTTCAGCCAGGTACAGCCAGGTACAGCCGGGTACAGCCGGATACAGCCAGGTACAGCCAGGTAAAGCCAGGTACAGCCGGGTACAGCCATGTTCAGCCGGGTACAGCCAGGTACAGCTGGGTACAGCCGGGTACAGTCAGGTACAGCCAGGTACAGCCGGGTACAGCCAGGTACAGCCGGGTACAGCCATGTTCAGCCAGGTACAGCTGGGTACAGCCGGCTACAGCCAGGTACAGCCAGGTACAGCCAATTTCAGCCATGTACAGCCATGTACAGCCGGGTACAGCCGGGTACAGCCAGGTAAAGCCAGGTACAGCCAGGTACACCCAGGTACAGCCGGGTACAGCCAGGTACAGCCAGGTACACTCAGGTACAGCCGGGTACAGCCGGGTACAGCCAGATACAATCAGGTACAGCCGGGTACAGTCAGGTACAACCAGGTACAGTCAGGTACAGCCGGGTACAGTCAGGTACAGCCGGGAACAGTCAGGTACAGCCGGGTACAGTCAGGTACAGCCGGGTACAGCCAGGTACAGCCGGGAACAGTCAGGTACAGCCGGGTACAGTCAGGTAAAGCCGGGAACAGTCAGGTACAGCCGGGTACAGTCAGGTACAGCCGGGTACAGCCAGGTACAGCCGGGAACAGTCAGGTACAGCCGGGTACAGTCAGGTACAGCAAGGTACAGCCAGGTACAGCCAGGTACAATCAGGTACAGCCGGGTACAGCTGGGTACAGTCAGTTACAGCCAGGTACAGTCAGGTACAGCCGGGTACAGTCAGGTACAGCCAGGTACAGCTGGGTACAGCCGGGTACAGTCAGGTACAGCCGGGTACAGTCAGGTACAGCAAGGTACAGCCAGGTACAGCCAGGTACTGTCAGGTACAGCCGGGTACAGTCAGGTACAGCCGGTACAGCCAGGTACAGCCGGGTACTGCTGGGTACAGTCAGGTACAGCCGGTACAGTCAGGTACAGCCGGGTACAGTCAGGTACAGCCGGGTACAGTCAGTTACAACCAGGTACAGTCAGGTACCGCCGGGTACAGCCAGGTACAGCCGGGTACAGTCGGATACAGCCAGGTACAGCCGGGTACAGCCAGGTACAGCCGGGTACAGCCAGGTACAGCCGGGTACAGTCAGTTACAGCCGGGTACAGTCAGTTACAGCCAGGTACAGTCATCTACAGTCAGGTACAGCCAGGTACAGCTGGGTACAGTCAGGTACATCCGGGTACAGTCAGGTACAGCCGGGTACAATCAGGTACAGCCGAGTACAGTCAGTTACAGCCAGGTACAGTCAGGTACAGCTGGGTACAGCCAGGTACAGTCGGGTACAGTCGGATACAGCCAGGTACAGCCGGGTACAGCCAGGTACAGCCGGGTACAGAATGGGATGCTTTAGTGCAAATATTTTGCTCGCACCGAGAGGCACTTTCCCGAGCACTCAAGTGTCTCCAGAATTACTCGAGTGTAATTTCCAAGGCACAGAAGGAGAGAGTATACCAATGTAAACTATATAAACCACGAGCAAACACAGCGAAGAGGCATTGACTACCCGGCCCAGTCAATCCTCCCCCGGTTACAGTTAAGGACCTTAACTGTAGCCTCTGTTCACCCAGCAGTGAACGGAGTATACCAATGTATACTATTTAAACCGCGAGCAAACACAGCGTAGAGGCACAGCTGTGAACTACACCCCAAGGTAAACCTGTCAACTACATACCAAGCTAAACCAATGGTCGAGCTACTGACCCTTAAAGCCCAAGACTCAAGCAACCACAGGCGCCAAACTCCCGATAGTATGCCTATTTTCTCCTAGGTGAACAGAGGCAGTAGGTGAAAGGAAATGTACACTTCCGCCCTTCCCGGGAACCGAACCCGGGATTCTGGAGTGTGAGTCGACAACTCAACTACTGTAAAGAGTAGCGAAACTCGATCCTAGAAATTTGAATGATTGAGCCATATACACACATAAATACACATACACATATATATGTACACATGAACACATATATACATACATAGACACATAAAATCAGCGGCATATGCCAAAGTTGCCAAGGGCCGAATTGGGTCACGAACCTTAAGGAAACGAGGCATTCGAGTGGCATGTTCACCTTGTTCAACACACACTCCTGAGTACGCAGGCTCGGAATGGCACTCCTGAGTACACAGGCTCGGAATGGCACTCCTGAGTACGCGGGCTCGGAATGGCACTCCTGAGTACGCGGGCTCGGAATGGCACTCCTGAGTACGCAGGCTCGGAATGGCACTCCTGAGTACGCGGGCTCGGAATGGCACTCCTGAGTACGCGGGCTCGGAATGGCACTCCTGAGTACGCAGGCTCGGAATGGCACTCCTGAGTACGCAGGCTCGGAATGGCACTCCTGAGTACGCAGGCTCGGAATGGCACTCCTGAGTACGCAGGCTCGGAATGGCACTCCTGAGTACGCGGGCTCGGAATGGCACTCCTGACTAAAAATTTCATCGGATTGGAACCAAAATCATGGATGGCGGTATATATATATATCCTGTGTCGTCAGGAAGTCAGTATGTATCCCCCTGTGACGTCACGAAGCTTCTATGTATCCCCGTGTCGTCACGAAGCTGCTATGTATCCCCGTGTCGTCACGAAGCTGCTATGTATCCCCGTGTCGTCACGAAGCTGCTATGTATCCCCGTGTCGGCACGAAGCTGCTATGTATCCCCGTGTCGTCACGAAGCTGCTATGTATCCCGTGTCGTCACGAAGCTGCTATGTATCTCCGTGTGTCGTCACGAAGCTGCTATGTATCTCCCTGTGTCGTCACGAAGCTGCTATGTATCTCCGTGTGTCGTCACGAAGCTGCTATGTATCTCCCTGTGTCGTCACGAAGCTTCTATGTATCCCCGTGTCGTCACGAAGCTGCTATGTATCTCCGTGTGTCGTCACGAAGCTGCTATGTATCTCCGTGTGTCGTCACGAAGCTGCTATGTATCTCCGTGTGTCGTCACGAAGCTGCTATATATCTCCGTGTGTCGTCACGAAGCTTCTATGTATCCCGTGTCGTCACGAAGCTGCTATGTATCTCCCTGTGTCATCACGAAGCTTCTATGTATCCCCGTGTCGTCACGAAGCTGCTATGTATCTCCCTGTGTCGTCACGAAGCTTCTATCTCCTGTGTCGTCACGAAGCTTCTATGTATCCCGTGTCGTCACGAAGCTGCTATGTATCTCCCTGTGTCGTCACGAAGCTTCTATGTATCCCCGTGTCGTCACGAAGCTGCTATGTATCTCCGTGTGTCGTCACGAAGCTGCTATGTATCTGTGTGTCGTCACGAAGCTGCTATGTATCTCCGTGTGTCGTCACGAAGCTGCTATATATCTCCGTGTGTCGTCACGAAGCTGCTATGTATCCCCGTGTCGTCACGAAGCTGCTATGTATCTCGTGTGTCGTCACGAAGCTGGTATGTATTATGGCCTCGTGTATTGGTTATTAATATTCATCTTTACTGATAATAGAAGGAAAAACAGAGATATGTAACCATTTAATAACCAGTGCTACCATCTGAGGCCTCATTGTCGTTCCCAGCTGCTGCCTGGAACCCCACTGTCGTGTCCAGCTGCCGCCTGGAACCTCACTGTCGTTTTCAGCTGCCTGGAACCTCACTGTCGTTTCCAGCTGCTACCTGGAACCTCACTGTCGTTTCCAGCTGCTACCTGGAACCTCACTGTCGTTTCCAGCTGCTACCTGGAACCTCACTGTCGTTTCCAGCTGCTACCTGGAACCTCACTGTCGTTTCCAGTGCTACCTGGAACCTCACTGTCGTTCCAGCTGCTACCTGGAACTCACTGTCGTTCCAGCTGCTACCTGGAACCTCACTGTCGTTCCAGATTTTGTTGCAGTGAGTTGTGGAGTAGATGAACAGTGTGGGTGTGAGGAGAGTGAGGGGAGGAGAAGTAGAAGGGGTAGAGAAGTGGGTAGGGGAAGAGGAGGCACTTCCTTTGACATTTCCCCAACTCGACAACTTCTCCTCCTCCCCCCCCCCCCCCCCCCCCATCCTCGAAAAAACTCATTAAACAAAAAATTCCTTTTATATGTAAACTCATTATGGGAATTACAACCAAAACACAATAGCTTAATTATATTTAACAATTAACATTTAAGACTCATCGCCCTATTTTCCAGTAATGAACCTAAAGCAAGAATTTCTAGAGTTCCTTCCAGACTCCTTAATTGTCTCTCGTCTCGTTAATGAACATGAAAAGTTGAAAGAAAAAAAATGATAGCAGGACACATGAATATGACGCTACGTGTCATTAATCAAGAAACAAACACTAAGACTGTATGACTACGTATCATTTAGAAGCCGAACCACTGGGACCAGCGGGGGATCGAGCTGGGGTACGCAACGAAGTCTTCACTCTACGGACCAAGCCAAACGCTTAGGTAACCACCCAGTTATCCACATATACTCTCAAAGCTTTACAAATCACCAAGATAGCAACAAATAATGCCAATTACTTTCAGCTTGATTACTTGAACAGTCAGGGAAAAGTGGATTTCATTATTGGTGTTAATCAGAAAGAGTTCAGATCTCTTCAGATCGACAGCAGGTGCGACATTGAGAGCTGAAGGAAATGCTTCGAACCACAACCTGATAGAATTGCCACCGTTAAAGTTTTAGTTAGTTCATTTATTATGCACCCCATACCATCTTGGGGCGGTAGTGGAAAGGGTTACAGAGGCACATAATGGGCTCAGGGCTGAACCCCACAATTCATCGTTAAAGATGCAGCTGTTTTGTACAACCAGAAATCTGTGACTCCAAGCAACTCAGCTAACCCAAGATTTTTAGTGGACCGGCTGATTCCATCACCACGCTTAGAAGTATTGAAGACCCAACCACACACCAGAAGATGAGGAGGCGTCGACGTTTCAGTCCGTCCTGGACCATTGTCAAGTCGATGGTCTTGATAAGGTCCATGATCACTCTCTCTTGGACGTATTAGTCGTGTGGAGACGCTGGTGTGTCATCACGAGGCAACGGCCACGGAGTGTGGGACCCAGTACTCTCTTCTTCTTCTTCTTGAGAATAGGTGCAGTTTGCATGAAGGGGTAACCCTCCCGATGACTGCACCAGGACAGACGTAAGGAGATGCGTTGACGGTTAGGATGAGAAGAAAGTCAAAGCGCAGTAGACGTGATGGGCGTAGAGAGAGGAGAGGCAGCGAAAACAGAGTCGAATGTCAGAGGGAGACACCCCGCACCGGGGGGCGGGGCGTCGTGGTCACGGTGGCAGCTGACCCACGCACGGCGTAGCAGTGTGCGCAAGACGGGAACTAATACTTCTCCGGAAACTTGTATATCGGAAAGCGCAAGCAGTATGCTTCCCAAAACACCCACTCGTCATCGGGCAGCCGGCCACCAGGCGGCGCCCTCGGCTGAGACATCCTATCCGGCACCCGATACACAAACTCCTTCACCCGCGACACCCAGAGAGTGGACGAGCACCACGGGATCGGAAGCACCCGGGCATCTCGATAAGGGCCCAACTCTGGACCCTCACAGGGCACGACCCCAGCAGACGGGACCAGACAATCCCCAGACCGGAGCAAGGAAGGAGGGGATACAGCAGGGGATGCAGGTGAGTCACCGACCCCACCACCGGGCACAGAACCCGAGGCCCCCCGGCGCACATCTTTCCGCAACATCACGATGAGGTCCCGATCATCAGGGACAACCCCGCACTGCGGAGATCCAACAGCAGGAGACACAGGAGGAGAGCACAGGTAGCAACTTCGGAGGCCTCACAGCACCAACATCCTCGGTGGGGGGCGCCAGATTACCATACTCCCCACCTCCTCCCAAGGCACACCACGAAGGGGAGACACACTCCGAGCTCGCCGCGAACGCTTCGAGACAGGCCGCACCACACCACTCCCAGCAGGCCGCTCCGCAGGCACGGCCATCATCTTCACATCCACACAGGCCACACCAGCACCGTCCGAAGAGTCCACAGAGGCTACATCACCCACACTGTCCACATCATCCTGGGACACAGCCTCAGAACACCGACGCGCACGCTTCTGCACAGGGATGGAAAGAGCAGAACTACAGTCGTCAACACACACAGACACGGCAGGCACCTCACCGTGCTGAAGCACCCCCTCCAACACAGCAGAACCCGCGGCCCGGGAGCCGGTATCACATCCACAGGTGGGGGCGGGACATGGACCTCCACCGGGACATCCTGCACAACACGCAGCTCAGGTGACGGCCCGACACCCACACACACCGGCTCAACAGCCCCAGGGGCCACAGCAGGCACCAGATGTGTCGCACAGGCCGTAGAACTCGCCTCAACAGGGGGAGCAGCAGACAGGCAAGCAGGCGCCTCAGGCACAGCACCCACTCCATCCTCAGAACCGTCCGAATGCAACAGGGGCGGAAAATCCTCCGCACGAAAAACATGCACACAACCAGTTGCTCCCACGTCGCACGCTGCAGCCAGATGACCCTCGTGACCACACCGATAACAGGTGCGCGGTTGACCCCGATACTGGCAGCGGAGCGTGTACCCCAACACGGACATCGACGACGGTACACTACACTTCAGCGACATTGTCAGGGTGCGGGAGCCGTCAAGCATACCAACACAGTGCCCGGCAACGACCTTGTTCCAACGAACACTTAACACTGTCCCAACCATTCGAAACAGGAGGTCAAAAAGTCATTCTGAAATTCGAAGGGGGCACCATGCACCGCCACAGACGTCAAGGTGACACTAAGATTCACCACCTTAACGGAGCCAGCAGTATCAGGGAGAGGGTAAACACGCCCCTCACACCGCTCGAGAAACGCCTGAAAGGCAGCCTGGAGGCGGAACTTGACCACAGCATGGTTGCCCTGAAGCAGCTGGATGCCCACCAGGTCCGACAGCTGCACATAAAGCACGTCCACCAGGGCGACACCAACCAATGGATGGTCCACCGGCACCGTAAATGCCAGACCAGCCGACAATGTCCTCTTCACTGGGGGGCGAGAAGACCCCATGGCTAAGTCACACGTCACCCTGTCAGTGGCAAACCACCACCAGCAGGGCAAACCAGCAATCACCCAACGTAAACACTAGCCAGTGCGGAGAGACCTCAGGAGCGTCCGACCCGGCCGGTGGTCACAACGCAACTCCTGACCCAGTACATCAAAACCCTTATATCCAGGCCACAAGAAATTGAAATTGTAGAATGTGTCGACATATGTTCCAAGTGTGGCGTACAGGAAGTGCCTGGGAGAGTAGTGAACTCGGTAATGATCGACTCCCACTGTGAAGACAAGACATCCATTCCAAATTGGAGAGAAAGAGAGAGAGAGAGAGAGAGAGAGAGAGAGAGAGAGAGAGAGAGAGAGAGAGAGAGAGAGAGAGAGAGAGAGAGAGAGAGAGAGACAGACAGACAGACAGACAGCAGAGAGAGAGAGAGACAGACAGAGAGAGACAGACAGAGGCAGAGACAGAGAGAATGCTATCGAGACCTCGTTAGCCTGTATAAACAGCACAGGGAATTAGACAAGCGGTGTGTACTCTCTCAACCACTGTTCATTGCCCAACCAGGTGCGCCAGGCAGCTTGTCACAGTCACTGCCATTGGGTCTGCCACTGTCCTCCACACTTCCTCCTAAACACCACAGATATGCTTATTCTGGGTCGAAATTAAATTAAAATATATCACCAACTCTACCATGTATTATTTCCAGAAGGAATATGTTTGCTTGTGCTCACTAAACATACATAATCAATATGTAAATACCTACATATAC
>WNGS01169425.1:2533-29449 GCA_020271785.1 Procambarus virginalis
AGGATACCACTGAGACCTGGAGCCGTAGGACTCGGCCACTATCACTGGTAGGCAAGACACTTCCGTAGTATACACATGAGTATCTTATTAACTTATAACTATCATAGCGTACACAGTGTCAGCTTATTGCTACCCTAATCTCTTTCTGAGAGGTTACTGATCTTATGTAAAAAAGCTAACTAGCTTCACCTTATATCCTGATCTCGCAGGACTGTGTCATACATTTAATGTGTGCAAAGTCAACTCTACAAAGGTCTGCATTAGCAAACTATTGGGTAAGATTATACGGATATCCGTCTTAAATCTGTCCAATAAAATGTAAAAACTATACTGTAACTGAGAAGTTCCAGGTATCTTACCAAGTCATTGTGGTCCAAAATAACAGGATCTCACTATGTCTTTACAGGAAGTGTTACAGTTAATAAGCTGACTCAGTGTTGGAGATTGTACACCTTGTCATAAGTAACAAATATATATCAGGTCCATTTTCATAAGTGCACATTAATACTAGTTACGATGAACTGTCCTTGCTGAAGACTGCACACAGCCGTTGAATCGTCCATTGACCAGTGTCATCTGTGATGAAGTAATGTATCACTATGAGCATATAGTTATCTCTGAATTTACCCGGAATTATACTATGATTACTCTGGAGGCCAATTGACAACCCCTTTCGGTTTCTGAGCTCAGTCCTTCTAAAATTTGACTTGGTATTACAAGGTGGCCTTGAGTGACATTGAGTTTGTTTGATATCTGTACCTCAGGGAACCGCTAAGCACTGTGGCTGCGTTTCAGTTGATACGCGCGTGTCTACCTGCCTATGGACGACCCTGCAGCTTGCAAATCTTTGTGAAGAATTTCATTGTTTTTGTGCTTTTTCTTGAGGAGGGGGGGCCCGCGGGTGTCGGCCACAGGAGCTATACCGTATGATGTGCTATACTTTAGACTGTGGGCCAAAAGTCAGTACAAAGGACCATTCCTAGGCCTAACGCGGGACTCACGAGCCAGACCCCCGGCCCTCTCAGAGAGAACACAATGACTAGCACAGTGGCCTAGACCTCCCCATGTAATTGGAAGTATCGGTCCGCACATACTTTTTTTTTTACAAATCAGGCACTTATCCAGAAAGGTAGGAATTCCAAAACCAAATACAGCTGTTCAAAAAAACGCATAACTGAAAGCCAAACTAGGACCAAAAAAGCTCCCCAATCAAAAGCAACGTGAAACAAACATGATGTCCACCAAAACTGCCACGCATCGATCTGTGTCACGCCCAGTATCCCGGGAGGGGGAAAGTGGAAGTCCCAGACTTCCACGCTGGCAACTCTCTCAGTAAAGGCTGTTGTGTTGGGTGAAGTCGATGACTCTGCGCTCACTCTTTGTGCAGGAGCTGCTAAACGGTGTTGCTGCCTTGTGTGTCGGGTGTGGTGTGAGCCAGGAGTAACACCCAGAGTACTGGGTGGCTGCATGCATCCTAGTGCTCCCTTCACTAGGTACCCAGTATGTCACTGGCCGTTGCGGCTATCTGCCAGAGCCGTTAGAGCAGCAGCTAACTCGGTGTGGTTCGTCGACTGCTTGGTGATTGCCCGCCTTACTTGGGGTTAGGCTGGCATGTGGTGTCTTATTCTCTTTTTTTTCTGACTCCTTAGAGGTAGGAGGTAGTGCTTCATCGCGTGCGGGAGTGTGAGGCTACTGGTTGAGCTGGTCGATACACGCTATGCTTGGCAGGTTTGTTCAGCTGGAAAACGTTTGCTTGTTGGCTGTTATTTTTCTTGTATTGTTTGATTTGTCCTGGTGAGGGTTACGCTTTGTGGTTCGGGTAGGACCACTTGTAGGGACTTTTGGTGGCCCTCCATTCTAGGTCCCTGTGCCTTGCACCTATATGCAGGGGTTCGGTTTTGAGTTTGTTTGCTCTAGGTAGCTCTGGAGATAACTGGTTAGCGTACCTCGCATGTGCTTACCTTTGGCAGTAGCCTAAGGGCCTGGAAACACCCCTTGGGGTCAGTGGTCCAATGATAGACTGAGACTCTAGTTCTCACTCGCCTTGTGTGATGTTTGAGAGTTGTGCTCTGTTCCATTTGTCTCAAGGTGCTAGCACACTCACCGGTCTGTGCCTCATGCTCCATGCTGGCCTGATTGAGTCAAGTGACGCCTTTGGAATCCGGGAGTCCTGAGTCCTGCGAGTGGTGTTCTTTGCTTGTACTCCATTTACCCAGTCCATTGAGACTGATATCCGGGTGCAGGCAACTTTAGCATTGCATGTGAGGTTTAGATTGCAGCCATGCACAAGGTTGGTTGCCTTTCCGGATGCCCAGCAGCTGCCCCGCTTTGATTATACTTGGTAATGAGGTATAATCAACCCCTTCCAGATTGGTGCAAGAGACATTCGAGCCTGTTTCTCCTGCTGGAGCTTTTGGGTCTGGCCAGTGGGCTCCCTTCATCCCTGCTTTTCCGGTGGACTCCAAAGGCAGAGGGTTTGGAGGACGGTTCGGCCCCGGGTCCTGACATGGAGGATTCCGGGGCTAGGAAGGAGTTGACTTGGGGAGGCTTGGGCCCCAATTGACCCTGCTTGTGTGTTGGTACCCTTGGCGCAGGGCTTGTTGTTACAGGGGAGGGGTTTTACTATCCACCTCCCTGTACAATTTTGTTATGAGTTCGACTTCTTCCTGGGTTGGGTTCCGAGTTCCCTTGGGTTCTTCGATTGCCCTCCTTCTGGAGGTTTTTGGCTTCCCGCATCCCACCGAGGAAGGTGTGGGAGGCCCTTGCTGCTTACCTCCTGCAAGACCCGGATTACGCCTCGATAATGAAGCCGCCTTCTTTTGAGTTTGGCTCCTCTTTTCCTTATTGGGTGTGTTATGAGGTGCCGGAGTCTTCCTGGCTGGCAGACTGCCTTTTCTTTTCGTTGGGGGCTTGGCATTCGTTCTGTCGGACTGTGCACTTGAATGATGGGAGTTGACTACAGTCAAT
This sequence comes from Procambarus virginalis, assembly GCA_020271785.1. Taxonomy (NCBI): domain Eukaryota; kingdom Metazoa; phylum Arthropoda; class Malacostraca; order Decapoda; family Cambaridae; genus Procambarus; species Procambarus virginalis. The sequence continues at coordinate 5,501 of WNGS01169425.1, forward strand.
CAGGTTTACCTGGGGGCCAAGTTGAAGCACCTCAATGCGTGCTTGTTTGCCCCCATTCTTCCTCATGATGTCAGCCAGGTGCAGCTTCACATGCAGGTTCCTGGTGACCAAGGATTTGCACGTCCATGGGCACTTGCCTTCAGTCTTGTGCTTCTTTTTCCTGCTGGAGCTGTCTTCGGACTGGCTCGGGGTGGGTGTGGAGGAACTGGGTTCTGGGCCAGTATCTGGTGTGCTAGCTTCAGCAGCTTGGGTGTCGGCTGCCTTGTTGAAGTTGTATGCGCCGTTTCTGAAGGAGGCAGTGTCTCTGTTCTTTGCTTCTCGCCTCGCGTGCTGACAGGCGGTGCTCATCCATTCATTGGAATTGTCTTGGGCCCTGGCTCTTAGATTTTCATCCTCTTTTTGTTCATTGTTGTTTGCAGAGTCTGCAGTGGTGTATTTTCTACAGGGGGCTTTGTCTAGTTGCCGGCCTGTGTCGAACTTGTTGGTTCTCCAGGGGGGTCCATGGTGTTCCTGCCCAGAAGGGTTGCACCAGGTCTCGGGGTTCCTTCGGTCATTGTAAGCCAGTAGCACCAGATTCAGGATTGGCCCTTCCTGTGGAGTCGTCGGTGCAGTGATAGCTCTGAGTGTCGGTCAGGCTCTCGTAGTGGTCATCAGCCCCTTTGTGATTCGCCTCGTTGACCGGGTGATAGGGGGGAGGCTCGCGCTGTTTGCTCTCACCTGGTCCCACGATTTGTGGGTATTTTGTGTCATTTCCTCCGGCCTGTGGTGGTGCTGGGTCGTTTCTTCTTTTTCTGGGGGATTGGGGCTGGCAGGGTGGGCCTCTTCCCCTGCGCTCTGTCAGGTCATCCTGTAGTGGGTTTCCTGCCGTTTTCAGTTCCGAAATGGGAGTGTGCGGATCTACGATTCATACTGGACTTGTCCCATCTGATCCCCTGGATCTTTTGCCCCTCCTTTCGGATTGTCCACTCTGACTCGGGTGATGCCAGGCGCTTGGATGGTGTATCTGGACCTCCGGGACGCTTATTGGCATGTCCCGATTCATCCGGGTTTCAGGGACTGGCTCGGTTTTGTCGTGGGGCGACAGGCAACTGCTTTCATTGCCTTCCTTCCAGTTTGAATCAGGCACCTCGCGTGTCCACATGCCTTAACTGGGTCGTGGTGGCTTGTTTGCATCTGATAGGGGCTCGGGTTCTGGCTTACCTCGACGATTGGCAGGTGTGGGCTCCTAGCCAATCTACATGTCTGCTCACCAGGGATTTGGTTCTTTCCCAGCTCGCCAGGTTCGGTTTCTTGGTGAACTGGAGGAAGTCCCATTTGGTTCCCTCTCAGCTTCGGACTGGGCTGGGTCTTGTATGGGACTCGTGGACCGCTTCCTTGTCTCTCCCTTCAGCGGCATTGTTGCGGCTGCGGTCCCACTTACGACAGTTTTTGGAGGGCACCCTGGTCACACATCGGTTGTTCAAGCGGCGTTGCGGGAGCGTGAATTTCGCCATGCTGGTCTACCCGTCGGGTCGGATCTAGCTTCGGCAGCTATTCTGGTTTCTTCAGGGGCATCCCTTCCGCCGCTCTCGTGAGGGATCCGAATCCCTCACTGAGTTCGGATCCCTCACGATCCCTGCCTGGGTGCTTTTGCCTTCCTCGTGGGGCTTATTGTTGCAGGGGGAGTGGTTTTCTTACCCCCTTTCTCTGTATGAGTATGATTTGGGTCCAGCTTCTCCCCGGGTTCAGTTCCGGGCCCCTTTGGGTACCTTGGCCCCATTTTTCCGGAGGTTTTCTATTTCTCGTATCTCCACGAAGGAGGTTCAGGAGGCTCTTGTTGCATACCTACTGCGAAACCTGGTTTCTGCCTCTGTGATGGATTCATCCTCTTTTGAGTTCGGTTCTTCTTCTCGGTTTTGGGTGCGTTTGGAGGTTCTGGAGTCTTTCTGGCTGGCAGACTTCCCTTTCTGGCCAGCTGACTGACTGACTGGCTGGCAGACTGCCCATGCCCATTTGGGGCATGGCATGGGTTCTGTCGGACCTGCACGCTTGAATGGCGTGAAACTTTGATCGTTCTGCAGGTTTACCTGGGGTCGAGTTAAAGCATTTTAATGCATGCTTGTTTGCCCTCGTGCTTTCTTGAGATTTTGGCCTTTTTGCAGCTTTACGTGCAGGTTCCATTTCTTTCAGCATCGTTGGTTGCGGAGGATTTGCGCGCCCATGGGCATTTGGCTTTGGTCTTACATTTCTTTTCCCTTCTCAAGCTGTCTCCTGCCTGGTTTGAGGAGGATGTGGAGGCGTTGAGTGCTGGGCCTTCGTCTGGGGCGCTGATTTCAGCGGCTCAGGCATCAGCTGCACTGTTAAAGCTTTTTGCGCCTATCCTGAAGGAGGCGGTGTCTCTGTTTTTTGCTTCTTGCCTCGCGTGCTGTCATACTGTGCTTGCCCTCTCTTTGGAATCTGCTTGGGCTCTGGCTCTTAGGATTTCATCTCCATTTAGCCCATTGCTGTTTGCAGAGGCTGCTGTCTCACAGTTTCTGCAAGCGGCTTTGTCTGGTTGTCGTCCTATGTCGAACTAGTTGGTTCTCCGGGGCAGTTGTTCTCAGCCGTCTCGGAGAAGTCGTGCCGGGGTTCAGGGTTCCGCTGGTCGAGATGGGTCATTGGTGCCAGTTTCTGAGCCGACGTTGCCTTTGGTGCCAGCATCGTCTGGTCAGCGAGGTGATTGCTCTGTTCGGCACTTGGTTTCTCGTTAGAGGCGTTGGCCCTTTCGCGGTTTGCCCTGTTGATGGGGCAATAGGGGAAGGGAGGCTCGCTCTGTTTGCCTACGGTTGGTCCCACGATTTGTGGGCCTTTTCAGTCATGTCATCCGGCCTGCGGTGGTGTTGGGTGGCTCCTCCTCCTTTAGGGGGGTTTGGGGCTGGCAGGGTAAGCTGCTTCTCCTGCGCTTCTCTTCTCTTCTCGAAACGACCCCGTCCCTCAGGTGGGTTTCCCGCCTGTTTCCATTGGTGAAACGGGACTGTGCGGATCTGAGGTTCATTCTGGATGTGTCCCGTCTGAACCCCTTGATTCCTTGCTCCTCCTTTATGATGATTACTCTGTCTCAGGTCTGGCTTCTGTTGGAGCCAAGTGCCTGGATGGTGTTCCTGGACCTCAAGGACGCTTATTGGCACATTCCTATTCATCCGGGGTTTAGGGACTGGTTAGGTTTCGTGGTGGGGTGTCAGGCTTACCACTTTCGTTGCCTCCCTTTTAGCTTGAATCTGGCACCTCGTGTTTTCACGCATCTTATCTGGGTTGTGGTGATCCATCTGCATCTGCTAGGGATTTGGGTTTTAGCCTACCTCGACGACTGGCTGGTGTGGGCTCCCAGTCGGTCCGCTTCTCTGCTCGCCAGGGATGTGGTTCTTTCCCAGCTCGCCAGGTTCGAGATCCTGGTGAACTGGAGGAAGCCCCAGTGTGGAAGTCCCAGTGAGGAACCCATCTAGTTCCGTCCCAGGTTCAGGCCTGGCTGGGTCTTGTTTGGGATTCTTGGATCGCTTCCTTGTCTCTCCCTCCAGAGGCATCGCTGCAGATGTGGTCCCACCTGCAGTTGTTTTTGAGGTCGGTCAACAGTTGCTCTAGCAGTTGTATGGGAGTCTGATCTTTGCCGTGCTGGTCTACCCACAAGGTCCGGTTTGGCTTCGGTGTCTGTTTTGGTTCCTTCAGGGACGCCCCTTCCGCCTCTCTCATGATCGTTGGGTTCGTCCTCAGGGGGCCTTGTGTCGGTTGCTGCAAAGCTGGCATCCTCTTCAGGGTTTTTGGGGTTCGGTACCTTGGCACCTTCCCGAGCCTTCACTCGATGTGTTCACAGATACATCGTCTCTCGGCTGGGGCTTTGTGACCAATGCTCACCAGGCTGGCCAGGGATGGTGGGGTCCATTCTTCCATCAGGCTCACAGCACGATTTGGGAGTTTGCGGCAGTCTAGTCCGCGCTTCGAAAGGTTCGGGTCACTCGGGGTTCGACCATCCGGCTCCATTTGGACTGTTCTCTGGTGGTTCATTGCCTGAACCACAGGGGTTCTCTTCGGTCTGCCCCTTTGGGTTTGGTCCCTTCAAGTGGTTCGTCTGCTGGATTCTCGGGATTTGGCTCTCCGTGCGGTTCATATTCAGTGAGTGTCCAACGTCCTGGCGGATGGGCTGTCTTGTTTCATTCTCCTGTCCATGGAACGGATGGTCGACGATGACTCGTTTCGTTGGATCTGCCAGATGTACGGACTCCCAGAAGTGGACCTCTTCGCGTCGGTGAGGTCTCGGTGTCTCCCAGTCTATGTGACACCCTTCCCCGACTGTGAAGTATTTGCAGTGGATGCCATTCAGCAGGACTGGTCGAGGTGGGGTTACCTGTATCTCTTTCCTTGGTCCAACTGTTGCTTTGGGTTCTGGCTCGGTTGGACACCTTTCCACCTTTGTTTCTGTGGTCCCCTTAGTGGCCTTGGTTTCTGGCGCCGCTTGCTCAGTGTCCGAACCCTGGGCATTTCCCGCGGTTCTGCCTATTTCAGCAGTTTGGACTGGTCCGGTACGTGGCTGGTTCGACCTTCTCCTCTGCTCTTCATGTCTAGTCTTTTTGACATGGGTGTATCACCATTTCTATGGTGATCAGGTGGCTTCGTTCATGGTATCCCACTTGAGAGCTTCATCTTGGCGACAGTATGAAGTTTCCTGGTGTTCTTTTCGCCATTTCGCCATTTCCGCCATTTCATCAGCCATTTCATCAGCCTTTTCTTTTCCTTCTCTTTGTGTATGTAGCTCCAGGGAGCTATAGGGGCTTCCCACAGAAAACCAGTGTTGAATGTAATGAAATGCCATTTTCTGGGTGAGCCCCGGAGGCTCCCTGGCAACCCTCCCACCCACCGGTCAGCATTTTTTTCATGTTTGTCGAAGCTTAGCTTCCAAACTGGTGCTAGGCAGCTGGTGGGGTGAGGTCCAGAGCCTCTCTCCCCACTCCCTCTTGGTGAGAGGAGGGCTGCGCAGACGAGCGGCGCAGAAGTAAAGTGTGATGTTTGCATGTTTGCTTGTTTCCTTGGGATTGTAGGGAGTTTCTACCCCTCTGTTCATATTTTTGTTTTAGTTTCTTACCATGTGGGGTTTGTTTTGTTATGGCTACTTTTCTGGATGCCTAACCCCAGTCGATGGCAAATAAGGAAAACCCCAACCACAAGGGGGTTTTCTAGGGCCAGTGCTCCCTGAAATCTCTCTGAAGGGGCCAGGTTCTGGCTCTGGTCCCTGGTAGGTTTGAACTCCATAGCGAATGTCCTGGTCTAATATAACATACATTAGCCTGATAAGCTCCAGGGAGCCTCCGGGGCTCACCCAGAAAATGGCATTTCATTACATACAACGCTGGATTTTTGCTTTCTAAACATAAAAGTAATTATTATTTACCATGCAATGGTTCCTCAACAATTAAGAAGTGGTGTGCAGTATGAGAAGAGATACAAAGTTTTGTTGAAACGACTCACTCAAATCAAGCTGCAGTAGGCAGTTGCCTTAACCTTTTTAATGGCACTGTGATGTCTCGCTACAGACAAGTATTAAAACGTAGGGAAAAAGTCTCTATGGAAAGATTCTTAGTGAGTAAAATAAGTAGTGAGCCACAACCAGGCCCTAGTGGTATGCAGGTAAAACATAGAAGAGAGAATACCCCAGAGAAGTCATCACTGCCTGATGTTATAATGGAAGGGGGACTCCCCTTCCAAACACTAACACCTCTCCTCCTCCCACCCTTCTCGCTGTCTTCTATACGCCAACAAGAATCATCAATAAAGATAAGCTATAACTTGCACATACTATAGTACAAAATATTTTTGTTTATTATGTATGAAATGTATTTTGAAGTTCATGTATTTGGGAGTGTGGAGCAGATTAATTGAATTTACATCATTTCTTACGGGAAAATTCATATTAGGGTTGCGAGTTTTCAGTTTATAAATCGACTCTGGGAACGAATTAAATTCGTAAACTAAGGTACCACTGTATATGGATGGCGAAATATTCAAGAAATTGCTCACAATCTTTGTGAGACCATGATTGGAATATGCAGCAGTTGTATGTTACCCATATCTCAAGAAGCACACAATAAACTGGAAAAGGTGCAAAGACATGCAACTAAATGACTCCCGAAACTAAAAAAAAAAAAAAGAGCTATGAGTGAAAAGTTAGAGGCTTTAAATATACCAAAGATATAAGAAAAGTGGTGATATGATCACTACTTACAAAATAGTAATGGGAATTAACAGAATTTTTAAAGATCAACTCTTGAAACCTGGAACTTCAAGAATAATAGGACATAGTTTAAAACTAAGGAAATATAGCTGCCAAAAGTAATAAGCGTTGAATGTAATGAAACTGCACTTTCTGGGCGAGTCCCAGAGGCTCCCCGGAGCTATCCAGCCTAAATGGATATGTATAATTTTCTGGCATCAGTCAATGTGCACGGAGTTCTTGCCTACTGGGGACCATGAGCCAGAACCTGGGCCCCCTCAAGAGAGGCATGCAGAGCAATGGCCTATAGAAACCCCTGTGTGGTTCGGAGCATTCTATGTCTGCCATTGACCGGATCTGGTACCCAGAAAGGTAGGTGACGCAAAACAAACCCCCTATTCCAATGAAACTATTACTACCAAAATCCGAACAAGTGGACAGAACTCCCCAAACGAAAATTAGCAAATGAACATGACATCATCATGTTGCCGTGCCGCTGTCTTTGCAACCCCCCATTCTGGGAGGGGGAAGGGGAAGCCCCAGACACCCATGCTGGCGATCCACCCTTCATTTCTTAGGCTGGATATCAAAATACGTGAAAACATTGCCGACGGAGGGAGGTAGAGATGCTGGGGAGCCTCCGGGACTTACCCAGAAAATGGCATTTCATTACATTCAACGCTGGTTTTCTGGGAGGAGCCCCGTCGGCTTCCTGGAGCTAACTACCCAAAGACAAGGAAAAACAGGGACTTACTCGGATGGCGGTCAGTCCCTCACTCCTCAACACAAAGCCGAGACAACTGACTGCAACCGCCGACCCAATGCAACGCAGGGCATATGAGGACCAGGGACATTGACAAGGTAGCAAGTGACCAGGACCCTGTTCAACCTCCAAAAACCCTGTGTCCGAATATCAACCCAAGACATGTTGCAAAAGACAGCAGCCAAAGCAGCAAACTTATGCACGTCGTGGGCACGAAGATAGAATGCAGGCTGGTTTACCATGATAATGCTGCGGATGACTTGGGAGACCCGAGCCCGGGAACAGGGAAGAAGGGAAACCGGATCAACCCACAGCACATCCCCAGCCACTGAAACTGTGGCCAGGAATTCCCCGACGGCCTCGCAGTCGGGGAAGGGTGCCACATATACCGGGAGACGCCTCGACCACGTCGACGCAAAAAGATCCACTTCCAGAGACCCTTACGTCCAGCAGAGCCAACGGAACAAGTCGGCGTCGACCGTCCATTCCTTGGACAAGGGAATGAAATGGGACAGGCCGTCTGCCAGGACATTGGACACCCTCCGATCATGAACCGCCAGGAGAGTCAAACTCCGAGAACTCAGTAAACGACTCCCCCAAAGCGACCAGCCTCAAAGAGCCAAGGACTACACCGAACACCGGCGGTTCAGGCAATGAACCCACCAGGGAACAATCCAAATGGAGCCGGACCATCAATCCGCGAGAGACCTGAATCCTCTGGAGTGATATCCACACAGCCGCGAACTCCCGCACTGTACTTTGAGCCCGACAGAGGGACAGAACCCACCACCCCTGGCCGGCCTGGTGAGCACCGGTCACAAAGCCCCAGCAAAGAGACGACACGTCCGTAAACACATCAAGTGAAAGCTCGGGTAGGCGCCAAGGCACTGAATCCCGAAAAACCCAAAGAAAAAATCGGTGGTACAGCAACCGACGCAAGGCCACCTTCAGACCGAACCCAGCGGTTGCGAGAGAGGCAGAAAGGATGTCCCTGGAGAAACCAGAACAGCAGACAAAGCCACACCCAACCCGGTGAGTAGACCATCATGGCAAAGTTCAGGCTCTCGCATAAACCCTCGAGCAACCGCCGCATTACCCGAGAGCCCCTCAGAAACAGACGGAGGCGGAAACACAGACGAAGCAGAGCCGCCGGAGGAAGAGACAAGGAAGCTGTCCGAGTGTCCTACACAAGACCCAGCCAAGACCGAAACTGAGAGGGAAACAGATGGGATTTCCGCCAGTTCACCAAAAACCCGAAGCTAGCTCGCCCGAACCTGGCGAGCTAGTTAAGAACCAAATCCCTGGTGAGCAGACACGCTTACAGGCTAGCCAGATAAACCAGCCAGTCGTCAAGGTAGGCCAGAATCCGAACACCTAACAGACGCAGACGAGCCACCACAACCCGAGTAAGGCAAGTGAGAGTGCAAGGCACTAAAATCAAGCCAAATTGAAAGCAACAAAAGCGGTAACCTCAGGATCCCACCACAAAATCGAGCCAGTTCCTGAACCGCGGATGAATTGAGACATGCCAATATGCATCCTGGAGGTCCAGGGGACACCATCCAAGTTCCCAACTCCAAAAGAAGCTGGACCTAGGACAAAGTAGTCATCCAAAAGGAGGGGCCATAAACCCACGGTTTCAGATGAGACAAGTCAAGAATGAACCGGAGGTCTGTGCAGTACCGTTTCAGGACCGGAAACAGGCGGGAGATCGAACTGAGAGACGAGGACGTTTTGACCACGCCCAAGCAAACCCACTCCGACACAACTTGACAGAGCACAGGAGAGGCCCGCCCTGCCAGCCTCGAACCTCCCGAAGGAGGAGGAGCCACCCAACGCCACCACAGGCCGCACGAAATGACCCGAAAGGCTCACGAATCGTGAGACCCAGTGCGAGCAAACAGAGCAAACCTCCCCCCCACTGTCTCGTCAATGGGACGCACAGCGAAAGGGCTGACGCACCTTACAAGCATCCAAACAGCACAGAGGGTGATCCCGCACCAAACAAAAACAGACGGCACCGAAGGCTGCACCGGCACCGAACCTGACACCACTCGCCTACCACAAGAGAAAGAACCCCAAGGCCTGGCACGATCCCACCGGGACGGCTCCCCACGAGCCCCCCGCAGGACCAACAATGCCAACATAGGACGGCAACTAGCCAAAGCCGCCTGCAGATCCTACATCACCGCAGACTCTGCTAACAGCAACACACACAAGGGCAAAGACAATCTGAAAGCCAGAGCCTAAGCAGATTGCAAGGAAGAAGCGAGCACTGCCTGCTGACACGTGAGCCGAGATGCAAAAAAACGTGAAACCACATCCCGCAGGAGCAGTATGAACAGCTTCAACAGCGCAGACGACGCACATTATATTATATCAATTATAGACCTGTATCATTGACAAGTGTAATAGTCAAAATATTGGAAAAAATAATATATACTAAATGGGTAGAACACCTGGAGAGAAATGATATAATATCAAACAGACAATATGGTTTTTGATCTGGAAGATCCTGTGTATCGAATTTACTCTCTCCACTCGATTATCCGGACTATATAGGAAGGACCCCAGCCGGATAATCACGTGTTCCGGATAATGGTACTTTTTCACCTGCGAGTCCAAAACTAACCATTTCCAGCTATTTTTATACTACAGACAACATTATTTGAATTGCCTTGCCACAGATAATTATTAAATATTCAACTAGAAACCTCAACTTACCTTGTTGGTGTTCGTCTCGAATTTACTCTCTCCACTCGATTATCCGGACTATATGGGAAGGACCCCCAGCCGGATAATCACGTGTTCCGGATAATGGTAGTTTTTCACCTACGAATCCAAAACTAACCATTTCCAACTATTTTTATACTACAAACAACAATATTTGAATTGCCTTGCCACATATAATTATTAAATATTCAACTAGAAACCTCAACTTACCTTGTTGGTGTTCGTCTTCTTGATTGATGCCACACATCTTGAAGTTAAGAATTCTTAACAATTTACGTAACCTATACTAACACAACACTAAAATTAACACTTAAAATTACTGTACAGTTCATTAAGCAAAGTTAGGTTTGACTGCCAGCTGCTGAAGCCTCACTGGTTGAAGGTGCTTGCTTGCGCCTCACTTGTTGAAGGCACTTGGCTTCCCTGTGACGCCTCACTTGTTGAAGGCGCTTGGCTTGCCTGTGATGCCTCACTGGTTGAGGTGTATAACACGTAACTTGTCTTTAATTATTAGGACAACCTTCTTCCTCTTAACATCTCTAGAACGATTGATGCTGCTACCAGACATAGTCTTGTCCAAAAATGTTCAAAATTACTATGAAAAAAAAAACTTATTTAAAAAAATATTTCACTAATGGCGCGACACTGTGGTATAACACAGGGGACGGGAGCACATACGTTGACCAGTGTTGGACGGGTCCCTTGGGAGCAGCTATAGCACGTTACGTAGGCCGCCAGGAGGAAAAAACTCACAATATTTTTGAAGGAAACTTCAGCCTGTGCACATTGTTTTTAAGAAACTTATATATTTGTTACCACATAATTACTAGTATTTCTTTTATTTTTGGCTATGATGCATTGTTCTAAAATTAATGGTAATTCCTGTACCCAGGTGGTCCCTCCCAACGCTACCCACAAACCCCACCCCCTCCTCTACCATACGCCTCGAGCCAGCCAGCCCACAGCCAGACGGGATTAATACAGTACGGCCCACCCCATGGCTTTCATATCCGGACAATTCAATGATTATCCGGCTGACTGTCCGGATAGTGTAACATCAGCGGCAAGTTAACCGGCTCTGATTTTTTATCCGGCTAAACCAGCTTTTATCCAGCTCCCATTGCCATTTTGACCGGATATTGAGATAACTTTATCAGGTCACGATTTTGGCTGTATAAGGGCATTTCCCGGATGATCGAATCCCGGATAATCGAGTGGTTTCAGTACTGAGTTTCTATGATCAAGCCACAGAGATTTTACAGGAAAGAGATGGTTCGGTTGACTGCATCTATTTGGACCTAAAAAATTCTTTCGACAGAGTTCCACATAAGAAGTTGTTCTGGAAACTGGAAAATATTGGAGGGGTGACAGGTAAACTTCTAACATGGATGAAAAATGTTCTGACTGATAGAAAAATGAGGGCAGTAATCAGAGGCAATGTATCGGACTGGAGAAATGTCACAAGTGGAGTACCACAGGGTTCAGTTCTTGCACCAGTGATGTTCATTGTCTACATAAATGATCTACCAGATGGTATACAGAATTATATGAATATGTTTGCTGATGATGCTAAGATAATAGGAAGGATAAGAAACTTAGATGATTGTCATGCCCTTCAAGAAGACCTGGACAAAATAGGTATATGGAGCACCACTTGGCAAATGGAATTTAATGTGAATAAATACCATGTTATGGAATGTGGAATAGGAGAACATAGACCCCACACAACCTATAAATTATGTGAGAAATCTTTAAGGAATTCTGATAAAGAAAGAGATCTAGGGGTGGTTCTAGATAGAAAGCTATCACCTGAGGGCCACATAAAGAATGTTGTGTGAGGAGTCTATGCTATGTTTTCTAACTTCTGAATTGCTTTTAACCCCTTAACCCTTCAATTGCGCATCGCATCATATGATGATTTGACCGACTTGCAGTAAATTGCGCGTCGCATCATATGATGCGTTGGAGTACTACGCAAGATTTAAACGGCCCACGGATACACGGGGTTCACCACACCTTCATCAGGGCTCTTGTAAACAGACGCCATTTTTAAAAAAAATCGTGGGCCAAACTCCCGGGTGTTAGGGGCCTCAGTATCGAGTAAGCTACCAAGCCTGACGCACGCAGCATGAGCTCACAGCACTGCTGTTCAGCTTGTGACCACAGCATCGCCTAAAAATGCCATAATATATTTGTTCATGCTATTATATATACTTATATATAGCGTCTGTATATAGTGAATAAAAGCAAAAACAGTATTGTGGGAGGAGAATGTGGGTGAGTCAGATGACTTGAGGGAGGGCGTGAGTGGCTGGCTGGTACACGGCGGTCACTCCTCGTTACTTTTTGATTCATAATAGCAACTTAGTGGTTCGTTATGGTGAACAAAACTGCAGATACTTATATATAACCTGTGTATATAGTGTAACAACCGACAAAGTATTTGTTCACTGTTTGATGAACATAATTGAATCAACAATAAGCACACCATATTTTTGAGTACAGCGATGATTCACTCATTTCATTATATAAATATATCACACTACACACTATTGAATAATATTACAGCAAAAAAACTACGAAAAATCAATCAGAGACATTGAAATAATTAGGCAATTATCTCTTTGTGGCAACTCTGGCCTGACAGCTGGCAATCAACAGACCGCCTGGGACGCATGCTGAGTGAGCGCCTGTTTTGTGCCAGACTTCCCGCCCAATAGCGGCCAATGTATTCAACTTACGATTTTTTTATTATTTTTCCCGTGATCAGTGAACACAAATTAACAGGTTAGGAAGAAAAAATATTTTTTTTTTTTTTTTTGTATGCGCCTGTGGGTGTCAAATGGCATATAGCTATGCGCCATTAAGGGTTAACTGCGTTGCTTCCAAATATGACACCCCCGCAGTGTGCAGGAAATAAATTCTCTTGAAAAAATTATTTTTTCTTTTTAAAGTGTCAGAAACCCTTCCTCAGTATGAGTATATAGAAAAAAAATTGAAATTGTACTTACTTTGGCTGCTATGGGGTCTGTAAGTTGGGGCGTGACGTCATCATTCCCTGTTCGCCCGTGACGTACGCTCCCGGGCCAGTAGGGCGCTTGGGGCGGGGCGCGCGAGTTNTATATAATATAATAGAATGCTGGACAGATTGACAAGATTGATGCCCATGATCTCTCTTTCTCCTCACAAGATGCCTGTCCTCTCCCTAAGTTGACCTACTTTCTGAGATGTTCTCCATCCTACAGCAGCCCTAAGTTAATGTGTATGACACCCTTCTGAGGTCCATGCTGGTGAAAGTCCTGACCTGCCATTGGACGACTCTCAGTGGGAGCAAGCAACCCTCCTGTAAGACTTGGCGGCCTTGGTGTCCGCACAGCCTCCCAAATTGCTCTACCAGCCTTCCTTTCTTCCTCCCACGCATCGCACACCTCGTCAGAGATATCTTACCTGCAACCTGAGAGATTCAGCAGGAATACACGATCCTGCTTTCACTGAATGTTCAAATCAGTGGGATGTTCTGGCAGCCCCAGCAACCATTATAGAGCCAACAAAACAACACAAACAGTCCGGCTGGGACCACCCTCTAGTGGAAAAAGTAGCTGATGCCATGCTCAGCGCCGCAACATCAGACAAGGAGAAAGCCCGCCTCAGAGCAGTGCGTGCCCCCCATGCAGGAGACTTCCTCCTGGCAGTACCCATGTCAGCAATGGGCACGCGCCTAGATCCAGAATCCCTTCGTGTAGCAGTGGCCCTCCGCCTTGGTGCCCCAATTCACACTGAATACAAGTGTATTTGCAACAGGGTGGAAGCAGACCAATACGGACTGCATGGGTTGCATTGCGGAAGCACAAAGGGCTGGCATGCAAGACCAACGAGGTCAATGACATCATCAAGAGAAGCCTCGTCTCAGCTAAGTGCCCAGCGGAGAGAGAACCTCGCATCCTAGGGGTCCAGAACCCGGATTTCCCCGCACTTCGCCCTGATGGCATCACCATATACTCATGGAAGGAGGGTAGACAGTTGGTGTGGGACTACACATGTGTATCCACCCTGGCTGACACCTATGTACACTTCGGAGCTGATCAAGCGGTGGGGCGGCCAACCACAGGGAAACAGCAAAATCTCTCAAATACAGGCGACTGGCAGGCCAATACCTCTTTGTTCCCATAGCGTCTGAGACGCATGGCCCCTGGGGCAAGAGTGCCTTGGGATTTCTCAAGGAATTGGGTTCCAAGCTCATCGACGTCACCAGAGACCCAAGGGCTTGCAGTTTTTTGTTTCAGCGCCTCAGTGTGGCGATCCAGAGGGGAAATGCTTGCTGCGTCCTCGGTTCCTGTCGGAAGCGGAGGAGCTTCAAGAGATCCATAACTTTAGGCATTTGTCTTGTATGTTTTGTAACCTTTAAATACACAATAAAGCATAAAAAAAAAGGAAGGGGGTGGTAAAGAAAAGCACACAGAAACTGTATGGAAGGGACCTACATTCCCTCCAATGTGTTGTGTGATTTCCTCCGAGGCTATGGGTCCCCTTCTTCCAGCCAGAGGTGGTACTCCCTTCCATATATTTTATATATATATATATATATATATAATATATATATGCAAACAAGCCTGAATGGTCCCCAGGACTAGATACACTGAAACTCACACCCAGAAGTGACTCGAACCCATACTCCCAGGAGCAACGCAACTGGTATGTACAGGGACGCCTTAAACCACTTGACCATCACGACCGGACATAAGGAAGTGATAGCTGAGGCTATATGAACCACTTCCCGCCGGCACTCGGATGGTAATCTTGGGCATAGCATTTTATCAAATCACCTCATTTTTTGGGGCAACACGTGAGGAACACAAATGCAAACAAGCCTGAATGGTCCCCAGGACTAGATACAACTGAAAACTCACACCCCAGAAGTGACTCGAACCCATACTCCCAGGAGCAACGCAACTGGTATGTACAGGGACGCCTTAAACCACTTGACACTCAGAAATGACCAAATCTACTCATGAAAAACTCCCCAGACACCAAGTAGAATGCTTTGAAGGAGACCAACGTCGTCTATGCCTTTAAATGCCCACTCAGGTACTGTAAGCCCCAAATAACTCAGTATATAGGTAAGACAACAATGTCTCTTTCTAGGTGACTAACAATGCATAAGCAACAGGGAGCCATCAAGGAACACACAATCTCTTCTCACAACCAGACCATCACCAGAAAAATGTTAACAAACAACACAGAAATCATCGATAGGTACTGCGATAGCCGGCTGCTTGACATCAGCGAGGCACTACACATCAAAAAGTCAACACCAGCAATCAACAGCCAATTAATGCACAACTATATTCTACCTACTTCAAGACCCCGAACCAATATGAAAGCAGCAAGAGGAAGTATGGGCCAATAGGCCTTCTGCAGTTACTTCCATTCATATGGTCACTTATCCAATTTATACCCATTGTTTCGTGTTCTGTCTTGTGTTTGTCACCTCACCCAAAACTTTTGTACCATATCACCTCATCCAATAGAGTATAAGTATGAAGAATTTGTGTGTAAATTAAGTCTTTGAAAATGTAATACGAATTACGAAACGCGTTCAGGCATCAGACAATTAAAAAATGAATTTCGGAGAATTGTTATTTTTATTACCACCACCAGTGAAGAAAAACGTAAGAAATATTGAGAAGATTCGTGTTAGAATTATTAATCTTACCTCTTCGGTCATTTTCAACAACATATGTTTACAAGAAAGATTGCTACCAAAATATACTCATATATATAGTGAGGGTACCACCTCTGGTGCCAATGTGGGGACCCATAGCCTCGGAGAAGAAAATAAAAAGTAATCAGAGAAGACCTTGTGGTTTCTCATCGAACACTAATATTATCTTCTACCACCCTCATTCTTTTGTATGTACGCATATATATTTGTTTTGTTTGAACTTTATATAAATATATAAATATATATAATATATATATATATATATATATATATATATATATATATATATATATATATATATATATTATCCTCATATGTATATATATATATATCCTCATATATATATATGATATATATATATCCTCATATGTATTAATATAAAAACTTGCTCACAAAGGTGGGAGTCCTCGCTTAAGAATCGTGGACGTAACTCGCCAATGGCTACTGAAGACCAACAGCTTGTTGCTGCTGTCAGTGTGGCTGGAGAAGTTTTCTCTTTTCTCTCAGACGTCTGCAGCTTTTATCATGATGTATTTTTAAGGTTTGTAAATTTTCTCTGTACTCATTTTTGTGTAATTGAACTTTATAGCTCAAATAATTCATAATGTATGACATACTTTGGCCATGGTGAAGCCAGGAAATCTCACGATTCAAGAGTGTTCATGCAGAATTCGTCCCATGACAGTTACTTGGCCCGCCATGGGACAGGCCAAGTTGCCAAGTAGATATTGTACAGTGGCACCTTGACATACGATTGCCCCGACTTAAGATAATTTCAAGTTACGATGCAAATTTCATCGAAAAATCCGACTCGACATACGATGGTGTCGTCGACTAATGATATTTGTTGGTACACGTTTGGGATGACCGAGCGCCCAGTTCGCAGTCACGCGGTCCGACCTGCCTCAGTTTACTACAGCTGCCTGCTTAGTGACGATCGCGCCTATAAGAATTCCGCGTTTGTGATGATTTTCTTTGGGGAGCCCCTATATTAATGTATGTTATATTAGACCGGGACATTAGCTAAGGAGTTCAGACCTACCAGGGACCAGCGCCAGAACCTGGCCCCTTCAGAGAGGTTTCAGGAGTAATGGCCCTGGAAAACCCCCTTGTGGTTGGGGTTTTCCTTATCTGCCATCGACCGGGGTCAGGCACCCAGAAAGGTAGGCATAACAAAACAAACCCCACATGGTAAAAAACTAAAACAAAAACCGAACAGAGAGGTAGAAACTCCTACAATCCCAAGGAAACAAGCAAACATCACACTTTACTGCCGCGCCGATCGTCCGCGCAGCCCTCCCCGCCCCGAGTGGGGGAAGGGGGAGCCCCAGACCTACCGCATCAGCTGCCTTGCTTCAGTTCATAAGCTAATGTCAACCGGGATAGACGCTTCTCTGGCCTCAGTTTCCTAGGAGGTGTTTGCCTTGTGTGGCGTTCACTGCCGTGTGTTGTATTGTGCGGTGGCCAGGAGTACCTCACCAGTGACGGGGCTGCATGCGCTTAGTGGCTTACTTCCCTAAGCGCCCTGTGAGTACTGCCCCTGCGTGACAGGGTTATCTTCCCTGGGGCGTTCGGGAACCATTCCCGTAGATTTTCTTGCTGCTCGGCAATTGCCTCGCCCTTGGGGCCAGCTGGGGCTTGGGGCCCTTGTTTGGCCTTGGGTAGGGACTGGTATTGTGCTGGTTAGAGCGTCAAGGTGTTGTGCAACCTGCCACCTAAGCGGCGACCGGTTCCTGTTGCCTCTGAAGACGGTGTACTTTTGCGAAGTTTTTCTTTTGTTTTTATTTTCATTTGCCTGGTGGGGGTCTGCCTAGTGTGGCTATAGTTACACTGGTAGTGTTTGGTGGCCATCTGCTAGGCCATTGTGATTGTACATGTCGCAGGGGTTTTCAGTGCTATCCTCTACCCGCTTGTTGTTTTTGTGTTTCTTAACCGGTTAGCAACACCTTGCCCGGGCTTCCCGTAGCAATCAGCCTACGGGCCCTGGCAACCCCTGTCTGGGCTCGGTGGGCCATTGAATGTGTCTTCCGGGTTAAAACCCGTCTTGTACGGGATCGTTGCTTGCTGTGCCCTTCTCTACGGGTGACAGTCGCCACTTTTTACCTCCGTCATGCTGCCTGTTGGGTCACTGACAACTTGACCCAGAGTCTTGGGAGAGAGATTCTCTGCTTGTTCTCCAGTACTCTCCTGATGTTATTACTGTTCAGAGTACAGGCGGCATCCATGTTGCAAGCTAGGTTAGGTTGCTGCAACACGCTAGATTGGTTTCAAACTCGGATGCCCCGAGGCCGCCCCATTTTGGTTAGGTGCTGTTCGCCCCTTTTCCTCCCTGTTCCCGGGTCCGGACCGTCTGTGGGTTTTGGGGTTGGGCCCGAGACTCTGTCGGTTTTCGGGGGCTGCCCCGTTTGGGTTGGGGACAGAGGTTTTCGAGCCTGTTCCTCCTGCCAAGGCTTCTTGGTCTTACCAGCAGCCCTTCTTGCTGCCTTTCCCATGGACTATTCCTTTTCTTTAACCCTTAAACTGCGCAACGCGCCTGCAGGCTCACATCTGGTTTGCGCAACGCGCCTCAGGATATTTGTATTTTTCACGTTCCTTTCAAAACTCCCGCGGCTGCGTGGGGTTCACATCAGCTTCCTCAGGGCTCTTGTAAACAGACGCCATCTTTAAAAAAAATCGTGGTCCATATTCCCGGGTGTGGAAGCCTCAGTAGTGAGTGAGCAACCGAGGCTGGCGCTCACAGCATGAGCGCACAGCACTGCTGTTCAGCGTGTGACCACAGCATCGCCTAATAATGTCAAAATATATATATAACTTGTATTATTTAGCTATGATAGTGTTATAGAAGAGCCTGAGTGTGATAATGACTGTTTACAATGTTCAAATATCAGTGATTCAATGCTGTTCACGATGTTCACAGCGCTAGCCACAGCACCACAGCATTATTTCGTCCATCTAGGAATCTTCAAATGATTTCTTAGGTTCCTTTTCAAAATAAACGTGTGGTCAATTATTCATTTACAGGAATTAGTGACCAGGATTGTGGTTATAATTAGCATTGTGCGTAGTATTGTGGAAGGAGGAATTTTGGTGAGGGAGGGAGGGCGAGAGAATTGAGGTAGCCTCCACTGTGTGTGGCAGCCACTCTTGTTTTGCTCACCATACTAGATTAATGGTTCGCTATGGGCAAAACATATGTACATGGGTATGTATAGTGTGTGTATATAGTGTAAGAACAGCAACAGGACGAGAATGTTGAGAGGAGCTATTTTGGTGAGGGAGGTGACGTAATCGCAGCGTCGTCTGCTGTGTGATTTTTCATGAAGTGTAAGGTGGCCAGTGTACTGTTTGGACACAATACCAGCTTACTTGCATAGTTCTGGTAAATAAAACATGTAGATAGGTATATATAACATGTGTAATAAGAACTATAACAGTATGGTGGGAGGAGCAATGTTGGCGAGTAAGATGTTGGAGTGAGGGAGACTGGCTGGGTGTGGCTACTATCACTCGAGGTGTTCTGAATGTGTTCATGGCCAAATGCTCCTATTGGCCCATACGAGGCAGCTCCTATTGGCATATACGAGGCAGTTGCTATTGGCCCATACGAGGCAGCTGCTATTGGCCCATACGAGGCAGCTCCTATTGGCCCATACGAGGCAGCTCCTATTGGCCCATACGAGGCAGCTCCTATTGGCCCATACGAGGCAGCTCCTATTGGCCCATACGAGGCAGCTCCTATTGGCCCATACGAGGCAGCTCCTATTGGCCCATACGAGGCAGCTCCTATTGGCCCATACGAGGCAGCTCCTATTGGCCCATACGAGGCAGCTCCTATTGGCCCATACGAGGCAGCTCCTATTGGCCCATACGAGGCAGCTCCTATTGGCTATACGAGGCAGCTCATATTGGCATATACGAGGCAGCTCCTATTGGCCCATACGAGGCAGCTCCTATTGGCCCATACGAGGCAGTTCCTATTGGCCCATACGAGGCAGCTCCTATTGGCCCATACGAGGCAGCTCCTATTGGCCCATACGAGGCAGCTCCTATTGGCCCATACGAGGCAGCTCCTGTTGGCCCATACGAGGCAGCTCCTGTTGGCCCATACGAGGCAGCTTATATTGGCACATACGAGGCAGCTGCTATTGCCCCATACGAGGCAGCTGCTTTTGGCCCATACGAGGCAGCTGCTATTGGCCAATACAAAGCAGCTGCTACGCGATGTCCTGAATGTGTTGATGGTAAATGTATATGGTGTGTGACAGTGTATAGTGTGTACATATGTTGTAAATATACATAAATGAACATGAAACATTGGTGTGAATAACTGTATGATGGGAGGGGCAAAGTTGGCGAATACAATGTTGGAGAAGTGAGGGAGGGCTGGCTGGGTGTTGCAGCTCTCACTCGCGGTGTTCTGAGTGTGTTGATGGTGAATGTATATAGTGTGTGACAGTGTATAGTGTGTAAATAGATTGTATATATATATAAATTAGCATGATACATAGTAAATATGTGCTGCATATGTGTACCCAAGTGTCATGCACGTAACACAGTGTCTTCATACAGTTCGGATGTTTTACTGCCATAATATAGTGTACGTGTTCACTATACATAGGATTAGCACGTAAAAACAAATAAAATGTATTTGGAACTGTGCAAAAAAAATGAACGAAAATACAGTACTGTAACCCCGCGATTATCCGGGATTCGAACATCCGAAAAACGCCTTTATACGGCCAAAATCGCAATCGGATAAAGTTATCACAATATCCGGCCAAAATAGCCACAGGAACTGGATTAACGAGAGTTTGGACGGATAAAATTTTGGGGCCCGGTTAATGTCCTGCCGAAATTACACTATCCGGTCAGTTGCCTGGATGATCGAGTCTTTTTCCGTATATGAAAACATGAGGCGGACCATACGGTATTAATCCCGTCTGCCCGTGACTCGAGGCGCATGGTGTAGGAGGGGGTGGGGTGGGTGGGTGGTGTCGGGAGGGTGGGAGGAGAGTGTCGGGAGGGACCACCTGGGTACAGGAATTACCATTAATTTAGAACAATTAATCATAGCCAAAACAAATGAAATAAGTACTAGTAATTATGTAATAACAAATAAATAAGTTTTCTAAAAGCAATGTGCACAGGCTGAAGTTTCCTTAAAAAATATTCTCCTGGCAGCCTACGTAAGGTGCTATAGCTGCCCCACGCCAAGTGGACCCGTCCAACACTGGTCAACCCATGTGCGTCCGTCCCTCGTGTTATACACAGTGCTGCGCCATTAGTGAAATATTTTTTTAAATAACTTTTTTATTTTCATAGTAACTTTGAACATTTTTGGCCAAGACTATGTCTGGTAGCAGCATCAATCGTTCTGTAGGTGTTAAGAGGAAGAAAGTTGTCCTAACAATTAAAGACAAGTTACTGTTATACACCTCAACAAGTGAGGCGTCACAGTGCTGCGCCATTAGTGAAATATTTTTTTAAATATCTTTTTATTTTCATAGTAACTTTAAACATTTTTGGCCAAGACTATGTCTGGTAGCAGCATCAATCGTTCTGGAGGTGTTAAGAGGAAGAAGGTTGTCCTGGCATTAAAGACAAGTTACGTGTTGTTCAACCAGTGAGGCGTCACAGGCAGCCAAATGCCTTCAACAAGTGAGGCGCCACAGGCAAGCCAAGCGCCTTCAACAAGTGAGGCGCCACAGGGCTAGCCAAGCGCCTTCAACAAGTGAGGCGCCACAGGCTAGCCAAGCGCCTTCAACAAGTGAGGCGCCACAGGCTAGCCAAGCGCCTTCAACAAGTGAGGCGCCACAGGGCATGCAAGCGACTTTAACAAGTGAGGCCTCACAGGCAAGCCAAGCACCTTCAACCAGTGAGGCTTCAGCAGCTGGCAGTCAAAACGAACTTTGCTTAATGAACTGTACAGTAATTTTAAGTGTTAATTTTAGTGTTGTGTTAGTATAGGTTACGTAAATTGTTAACAATTCCTAACTTCAAGATGTGTGGCATCAATCAAGAAGACGAACACCAACAAGGTAGTTGAGGTTTCTAGTTGAATATTTAATAATAATATGTGGCAAGGCAATTCAAATTATGTTGTTTGTAGTATAAAAATTGTTGGAAATGGTCACTTTTGGACTCGTAGGTGAAAAAGTACCATTATCCGAAAAACGTGATAATCCGGTTGGGGGTCCTTCCCATATAGTCCGGATGATCGAGTGGAGACAGTATTCGCGGCAACTCGCGCGCCCCACCCCGAGCGCCCTACTGGCCCCGGGAGCATACGTCACGGGCGAACAGGGAATGATGACGTCATGCCCCAACTTACGGACCCCATAGCAGCCAAAGTAAGTACAATTTCAATTTTTTTTTTCGACATACCCATACTGAGGAAAGGGTTTCTGACACTTTAAAAAGAAAAAAGAATTTTTCCAGAGAATTTATTTTCTGCGCACTGCGGGGGTGTCATATTTGGAGGCAACGCAGTTAAGGGTTAAGGGTGGAGGGCTTGGAGGACGGCTCTGTCCCGGGCCTCTGTTGCTGGTTCCTGTGGCTGTGGGGAATGCCTGCTAGCAGTTCTGGGGCTGTTTGCCCCTGCCTGGGTTTTCTGCTTTTGGGCGGAGTTTTTCGCCCATCCAGTCTGCTTGCTTCCCACTTTTGCTGGCATGTTTTCGTATCTTTTGCGTCGGTCACAGCCCTCTGTTCTGGTGGCCATTTTCTTCTGCCGGTTTCCCAGCGTGGGCATCAGGGCGGCGTTTGCGGTTTGTTTACATGCGCCTGGGTGTGTGAGCGAGTGTCTTGGGTGAGTTTTAACCCTCAAACCGCTAGGGGCCCAAATGGAATTCACACCCACAGGCGCAACAAAAAAAAAAAATCCAAAAAATTCTTTCGTCTTATAGAAGTGTTTATTTTGTTCCCTGATCACGGAAAAAATAACAAAAAAATCGTAGGTGGCATATTTTAGCCGCAGTAGGGTAGGGAAGTGTGGCAAAAAAGGGGCGTTGGCAAAGCCTTCGCCAGACGAGGTCTACTCCGCCCGAGCTGTCAGACGGCAGTTGCCACAAATATATTATTTCCTAATTATTTCAATGTCTCTGATTGATTTTTTCTTAGTTTTTTTGCAGTAATATTATTCCATACAGTGAATTGTGGTATATTTATATTATAAAATGTGTGAACCATCGCTGTACTCAAAATTATGGTGTGCATATAAGTGATTCAATTATTATGTTCATAAAACAATAAACAAATAGTTTTGCTGTTGTTACACTATATACACAGGTTATATATAAGTATCTGCATGTTTTGTTCACCATAACGAACTACTAAGTTGGTCTTGTGAGTCAAAAAGCAACGAGGAGTGACCGCCAAACACCAGCGAGCCACTCCCTCCCTCAACACCACCTCACTCACCCTCATTTACCTCCCACAATACTGTTTTTGCATTTATTCACTATACACAGACGTTATATATACGTATTTACATGTTTTGTTCACCATAACTGTACATCTAAGCTTGTATGGTGAGTAAAGGCACAAAGACGTAGCTACTCCACAGTCAGCTGATCGGCGGCCACCCTCAAGGCCAGACGCACTAATATTTCTCCTCCAACAATATTGGTTGTGGTGTTATTACGCTATATACACACATTATATATAAGTATCTACCTGTTTTATTCACCATACCTGTACAAATAAGCTGGTATGGTGCCCAAAGACCATAGTGGCCACAGTAAACAACATGCCAAGTCGTGCAGACGACGCTCCTCCCTCACCAAAATGGCGGCTCCCAACCTACTCCTCTCGCTGTTATCTCACACTATACACACGTTATATGTAAGTATCTACATTTGTGTTCACCATAGCGAACCACTAAGCTGGTATGGTGAGTGCAGTCAATAAATGGTGGCCACACACAGTCAGAAGACGACGCCCACAACCCTCCCTCCACAGCCGTACTCCTCCCTCCATCGAGCACAGCGCTAAATATCTCCACAATCAAGCTGTTATCAGAATCCTGGTCAGTTTTATCAAATTCAGGGGGCTTCAGTAATACTATCACTGCTAAATAATAGCAGTATCACTTATATTTTGGCATTTGTAGGCGATGCTGTGGTCACAAGCTGAACAGTGGTGCTGTGAGCTCGTGCTGCGTGCGCCAGCCTTGGTGGCTGGCTCAATACTGACGCTCTCACACCCAAGAATGTTGGCCTGGATTTTTTTCTAGGTGGCATCTGGCAACTATCAGTCGTGGCTGTACTATAGCTGCCCCTATCCCAGGCGGGGCGTTTAAATTATAGCGCTAGACACGAAATCATATATAAATGATGTGCGCGGTTTCGGTTTTGTCACTGATATCATTTATATATGATATGCGCGGTTTGAGGGGTAAAACCTTTTTCAGGAGTTTTATTCTCCTGGTTGTCATCTCTTTGATTTTCTGGTGTTTTCTGCCCGTTTCTTGTTCCTCTGGGAACGTTGAGTGTTGTTTTTACACCGGGTTTTCCATTT
>WNGS01169425.1:29549-44848 GCA_020271785.1 Procambarus virginalis
GGCTACTTGTAGCAGTATTGGGCTACTTGTAGCAGTATTGGCTACTTGTAGCAGTATTGGGCTACTTGTAGCAGTATTGGGCTACTTCTCGCCTGTTGGGCTCCTTTCTTAGTGTGAGTTTGTTTGGTTCCGGGCGGTGTGCACATGTGTTGTGCTTCCATTTTCTCGGGGGGCTTCGCCTCGCTCTTCATCCCATCCGTGCCCCGTTGCTTGGGGTTGTCTGGGGTGCTGCTGTACTCTCCTAGTTGTGTTTGCGGGGGTTGAGCTCTGGCTCTCTGGTCCTGCCTCTCAACAGTCAATCAACAGGTGTACCGATTCCTGAGCCTATTGGGCTCTATCATCTCTACACTTGACTCTGTGTATGGAGTCAGCCTCCACCTCATCCCTTCCTCATGCATTCCGTTTGTCAACCACTCTGACACTAAAACAGTTCTGCAGGTGAGTTGGTGCGGTTTGGCGTTTCCTTCGTCCTGACGCTGTTTTTGGGCGTAGGCATGGGTGTACGTACGTACTTGTGACAGTGGTCCGTATCCCCGAGGTGCCTGCTGCTGGGCTATTAGCCCATATTGGGCTGCTCTTGTTCTCTCCACCTGATTCCTTCCTCGGTTCACGGGTGTCTGCGGGTGGCCTCTTGGCCCTTTCGAGGCGACCCCTGCCTGTACTCCTGCCCCTCTCCTATGCTTGTCTCACCTGGCTTGAGTTCGGGGCCCCGCCTCCACCTTGTTCCACGGTGCAACGGTGGGGGTGCCTGTGTGGTGGTACGTTTCCTGTGTCGAGGTGTGTTGTGTGCTTGCGGGGTTGGGTTCTGGCTCTTTAGTTCCGCCTCTCCCCTGTCGTTTGCCTGTTGAGCGGTTTCTGTGCTTCATGGGCGCTCTCGTCTCTGCTCTTGGGGCTGTGTATGGGATCAGCCCATGTTGGGCTGCCCAATGTGTTCCTTCGGTTGCCTGTACACTGCACACGTTTCTCCTACCGTCCCTGTGGCTCGGTTGGGTGCTCGGTTTCCGCCTGTGTCCCCTTGTGTGCCGCTCGTGTACGATTTATCTATCTCTCTGTCGCTCCCTCGGGGAGTGTGTGGGACGTTTTGCTGCGGTTTTGGTACTGCAGCTGTGTGTCGGGGTTGGTTGTGGCATTATGTTCGGCCCTTCCGTGCTCCTTTGGGGGCCTCCTTCCTTGTCGCGTCTGCTGGCTGGGCCTGGTTTTCCAGGTTCCTTGGATTCTGTTTTGTGCCTCTGCTTGGTGTTTTTCCGGCTGCCCCGGGTTTTCGGACGCTGGGGCTTTGAGGGGACAGCTCGGCCCCGGGGCCTGCAGGGTGGGTTTCCCGGGGCTGGGGTGGTGCTAACGTAAGGGGCCTTCGCCCCGTTGGTCCCGCCGGGTCTTTCTACCCCTCTGGGCCAGGCTTACGGTTTTGTGGTGTGGGGTTTTTCCGTCCCCCCGCTCCGCACGTGCTTTGTGGGCATCGGTCCCTCCCTGGGCTCGGTTTTCCTTGTCCAGCGTGCCCGTTGTTTCCGTCCTGTCGGTGGGTGTTTTCTACAGTCTTCCACTTTTTTCCAGGACGGGCCTTCTCAGTCATGTCCCCCTCTTCTTGGGGTTCTGCATGACTTTTGGTCTCGGGTGCGACGGAGTTTTGTGCCTTCGTTCTTTGTTTGCTGCTTTTGTTTTCGAAGGTTTGGGACTGTTTTGGGGTAGCCTTGGTAGCTGCACCCAATTGCCGGGGAAAGGAGAAAGCGGATAAACAGAGGGGAGTTCAACACCCACTGTGTGACGTTGACATGTCAGTCAGTCCGACCGGCGCAGGTCAGTCCTAGCGCCGTATACTGCATTGGTCATCTGTTGGGGCTCGTGACACCGTCAACGACATCTTTTTCCTTGTCCCCGGTCGCTCCGTGGCTTCTGGCACCCACACCATAGAGAGAATGCAGCCGGCGATGACACTGCTGCTCCTCTCGTTGACGGGGCCGGCGCCTGCTACTCTGGCGGCGTCTTTGTGCTGGGTTTTCCTTGACACACTTCCCAGTGGGCCCCTCCTCCTTCACTCTCCTGTAAACGTACATGTACGTGTGCGGCGGAGAATGAAAGGGCAGGAATAATGAGAGAGTGGGAAAGTGCAATTCTGTGTCTTCTAACCCCAGTCAGCTCTTTCCCATTTTCTGGTACGTCTGTCGTCATTCGGTTGAGCTTCCCTCCGGTCCTTTCTAGGGCTTGTGGGTCCTCTTCCCGGCAGTTTCTGGATGTTTGGCCTTCTGGTTCTTTTGTGCATATATCTCCTCTTCGCGCTGTCTCGGCGCTCCTCGTTTTCCTGTGGGCGATTTTGCTCCTTTTACTGAGTCTTCGCTCCTGCCCTTCTGCCGGGGGTTGGTGCGGGGCGGCTCCTTATGCAGGTTCCTTCCCTGTCGGCTGCACTTGTGGTGGTGGCCTTGCACGCTTGTGGCATTTTGGTTTTGGTCCTGCGTTTTCTTTTCCCTCCTGGGGCTGTCATAGGATTGGCTTGCAGAAGGGTAGGAGAGGCGCTTGGGACTGTTCCTGGGTCTTGCACCTGGGTTTCTGCTGCTAGCTTTCGGTATTCGATGTTCCTTCTGTGCCGTTTCGCAGGCTGTATCGTGCATTGTTTCACCTCCGGCCTGTTTCTGCACTGCCTGTGCCGTCCAGGTCTTTGGACAGGGTGCTCTCCTGTTTTCTTCTCCTTGGTGGTTGTGGCTCCTCGGGGCCAGGTTTGCTTTGCCTCGGCTATCTTTTGGCATTGGCCTCTGGGGGTCGTGTGGCAGTGCTTCATGCTCTTCTCAGGCACAGTGGTTTCTTGGCTCCTATGATCTTGGTCATAGTTTTCTTCGTCTGTGGCCGTTCTCCCTTTTTCTGGCGAATGTTGTGCCTGCTGCTTTCCGGAGGGGTCCTTTTGGTTGTTGTCTCGACTTCGTGTTGAGGAGTGGTTCACCGACCGCCTCCCGGGTATGTCCCCTTGTTTTCTTAGGTAGTCTTTGGTGAGGTAGCTCCGGGGAGCCGTAGGGGCTCCCCCCAGAAAACTAGCGTTGAATGTAATGAAACGCCATTTTCTGGGTGAATCCCGGAGGCTCCCCGGCATCCCTCCCGCCCTCCGGTCGGCGGTTTTTCGTGGTTTTGATATCCAGCCTCGGAACTGGGGTGTGGATAGCCGGCGCGGGGGTCTGGGGCTCCCCCTTCCCCCTCCCGGGAGGGGGGAGCTGCGCAGACATGCGGCGCGGCTCGTGTGACGTCATGCTTGTTAGTTCATTTTCCTGGGGGAGTTCTGTCCACTCGTTTGTCAATTTTTGTGGTTAACCAGAATAGGGGTTTGTTTTGTGGCGCTTACCTTTCTGGGTGCCTGTCCCGGTCGATGGCAGATATAGAATGCTCCAAATCACATGTGCATTTCTATGGGCCATTGCTCCCCGTGCCTCTCTGAGGGGGCCAGGTTCTGGCTCGTGGTCCCCGGTAGGCCTAGAACTCCACCCACATCGACAGATGCAAAATATTTAGGGTATCCATATCGGCCATGGATAGCTCCGGGGAGCCTCCGGGACTCACCCAGAAAATGGCGTTTCATTACATTCAACGCTGGTTTTTTGTGCTCTAGACTCCTGGACCTAGGTACTGGGGTTTGATCCCGGCAGCCGGCGGAAAACAAATGGGCAGAGTTTCCTTCACCCTTGTAATGGGGGCCAACCTTTAACCTCACTTACTGGTAAATGCTGGTTATTATTAAGTAAATCTTCAGACGAGCAGCATCGCACCGCTGCCACCATTGTAACGGGGGCCAGCCTTTAACCTCATTTACTGGTTAAGTGCTTGTTGGTATTAAGTAAATCTACAGACCAGAGTTCCGCTGTGTAACCTTCAGTTCAACTTCTCGAGATCTAAATGCTTGTACCCACCTAATTTAAGTATACCCTTAGTAAGCCATGGATTGTTTAACCTTTTACTTGTGACTTGTTTTGTTAGCATTGGACAGTGGGTATTATAGAGGCTCAGAGTTTTGTGAATAAATGTTTGCACCGCTAGGCTGATGTTCACTATGTTACCTAATTCAGTCTCCTAGTTGACAGCAGCAGCAGCAACATCAATAAAGTTGCTTATAGAAGTTATATTGCATAGCCTAAAGCTTATCTTCAATGTATCTAGAGGTGGTTTAATAATGTGTTTGTTTTGTATCATATTGTAATTATTGTTTCTTAGGAATAGCAGGAATTAAATATCTGTGGACATGACATTTTTCTTACAAAAGTGATGGTAATCTTTTAATATATACATTTCCTTCTTGCAGGGAGGCAAAGATATCTTACCTGAGATTAACATACATCCTTTTGACATCAGAACTTGCTGCTCGGGTGAGACCTCTTCTCATAAGAATATATAATGTTCCAGCTAAAGAGAAACACAATGAAGCAGACAAGCGATCATTAGAAGCTGGGACATCAGTTTGGCAACTTTATAAGAAGTTAGAAAATATTGAAAAGTAAGTATAGTGTCATAATATATTTAACCTTGAGACAAAATCTTACATCAATTTAAATTTCTGTGGGGAGCCCCGTTGGTTCCCTGCAGCTATCATCACTGATTAAGTACCATACTACCTAGTGTCATCAGTTGCGGAGTTCTTTCTGTGGGAAGCCCCTACGGCTCCCTGGAGCTTATCGGGCTAATGTGTTTTATATTAGACCGGGACATTAGCTATGGAGTTCAGACCTACCAGGGGGACCATGAGCCGGAACCTGGCCCCTTCAGAGAGGTTTCAGGGAGCAGTGGCCCTGGAAAACCCCCCTGTGGTTGGGGGTTTTCCTTATCTGCCATCGACCGGGGTTAGGCACCCAGAAAGGTAGGCATAACAAAACAAACCCCACATGGTAAAAAACTAAAACAAAAAAACAGAGAGGTAGAACTCCCTACAATCCCAAAGAAACAAGCGAACAAGCAAACGTCACACTCTACTGCCGTGCTGCTTGTCCGCACAGTCCTCCCCTCCCCAAGGGGGGATGGGAGGGGGGCCCCCCGGACCTCACCGCACCTGGTTGATACCTGGTTGATTGGGTTCTGGGAGTTCTTCTACTCCCCAAGCCCGGCCCGAGGCCAGACTTGACTTGTGAGAGTTTGGTCCACCAGGCTGTTGCTTGGAGCGGCCCGCAGGCCCTGCTGCCTAACATTCCAGTTTGCAAGATAATGTCAACCGGGACAGACGCTTCTCTGGCCTCAAATTCCTGGGTGGTGTTTGCCTGTGTGGCGTTCTCTGCTGTCTTGTCGTGTGTGGTGGCCAGGAGTACCTCATCAGTGCTGGGACTGCATGCGCTTAGGGGCTTCCTTCCCTAAGCGCCCTGTGAATACTGACCCTGCATGACAGGGTTATCTTCCCTGGGACATTCGGGAACCGCTCACTTAGGGGCTCTTGCTGCTTGGCATTTGCCTCGCCCTTGGGGCCAGTTGCGGTTTGGGACCCTTGTTTGGCCTTGAGTAGGAAGTGGTGTTGTATTGGTTAGAGCATCAAGTTCAAGTTAAAGTTCAAGTACAAGTATGTTTATTGAGACAAGAAAGAAATACGTCTCAAAGGGATAGCTTTGTTATCTATCGCTACTTTGATAGTAGCTTAGGCTATTTCTACCCTCCCGGAAAGGTGTTGCGCGACCTGCCACCTATGCGGCGACCAGTTCCTGTTGCCTCTGGGGGAATGTACTTTTGTGGGGGGTTTTCTTTTCTTTTGTTTTTTGTTTGCCTGGTGGGGGTCTGCCTAGCGGGGGCTATAGTTCCCCTGATACTGTTTTGGTGGCCCTCTGCTAGGCCTCCGTGCTTGTATATGTCACAGGGGCTTCAGTGTTGTCATCTTCCCTTTGTTATTTTGGGTGTTTAACCGGTTAGCAGCACCTTGACCGGGCTTCCCATAGTTGTTACCCTTATGGGCCCTGGAAAACCTTGTCAGGGCTCGGTGGACCCATGGATACATCTTCCAAGTTTCAGCCTGCCTTGTGCGGGTTTGAAGGTTGCTGTGTGCCCTTGTCTTAGGGGTAACAGTCACCTGTTTTGCCTCCGTCATGTTGCCTGTTGGGTCAACGACACCTTTGACCCGGAGTCTTGCAAGTCGTGTTCTCTGCTTGTGCTCCAGTTTTATTCTGATGATGTTGCTGTTATGGTACAGGCAGCATCCGCATTGCATGTTAGGTTTAGGTTACTGCAACGTGTTAGGTTGGTTTTCCACCCGGATGCCCTGAGGCTGTCCCACTTTGGTTTTAGGGACCCAGACTTAGGAGCGTTAGTCGCTTCGACTTTGGCTCCTTCCGCGCTCCCTGGTCCTTCCCCTGTGGTTCATCCTGCACCTCCCCCCATGTCCGGTTCCCAAACGTTTGAGGGTTTCGAATTCGGCACAAGGTTTAGTTAGTAATGAGACTCAGGCAGCTTCGGGGGCTGTCTCATTCGGGTCAGAGACGGAGGCATTTGAGCCGGTTCCTCCTGCCGAGGCTTCTGGGTCCCATCAGCAGGCCCCTTCTTGTCTGCCTTTCCCCCTGGGCTCTGCCTTTTCTTCAGGGGTAGAGGGTTTGGAGGACAGTTCTTCTCCGGGGTCCCGACTTGGGGGATCTCGAGGCTGGGGAGGAGACGACCTGGGGGCCTTGGGCCCCCTTTGACCCCACTTGGGGGATCTTGAGGCTGGGGAGGAGACGACCTGGGGGTCTTGGGCCCCCTTTGACCCGCTTGGGTGCTTTTGCCTTCCTCGCCGGGCTTATTGTCGCACAGGTAGGGATTTCTTACCCCCCTTCCCTGTATGAGTATGATTTGGATTCAGCTCTGCCCCTGGTTCAGTTCCGGGCCTTTGGGTACCTCGGCCCTGTCTTTCCGGAGGTTTTCTACTTCTCGTATCTCCGCGAAGGAGGTTAGGGAGGCTCTTGCTGCATACTCTGGGGCTCACCCAGAAAATGGCATTTCATTACATTCAACGCTGGTTTTCTGTGGTAAGCCCTTACGGCTCCCTGGAGCTTATTGGGCTAATTTATGTTATATTAGACCGGGACATCAGCTAAGGAGTTCAGACCTACCAGGGACCAGCGCCAGAACCTGGCCCCTTCAGAGAGGGTTCATGGAGCAGTGGCCCTGGAAAACCCCTTAGTGATTGGGGTTTTCCTTATCTGCCATCGACCGGGGTTAGGCACCCAGAAAAGTAGGCATAACAAAACAAACCCCACATGGAAAAAAATTAAAACAAAAAAACGAACAGAGTGGTAGAAACTCCCTACAATCACAAGGAAACAAGCAAACAAGCAAACATTACACTTTACTGCTGCGCCGATCGTCCACGCAGCCCTCCCCGCCCTGAGAGGGGAAGGGGGGAGCCCCGGACCTACCGCGCCGGCTGCCAAGCTTCAGTTCGTAAGCTAATTTCAACCGGGATAGACGCTTCTCTGGCCTCAGTTTCCTAGGCGGTGTTTGCCTTGTGTGGCATTCACTGCCATGTGTTGTGTTGAGCGGTGACCAGGAGAACATCATCAGTGCCGGGGCTGCATGCGCTTAGTGGCTGACTTCCCTAAGCGCCCTGTGAGTACTGCCCTTGCGTAACAGGGTTATCTTCCTTGGGGCGTTCGGGAACCATTCCCATAGAGGTTCTTGCTGCTTGGCATTTGCCTCGCCCTTGGGGACAGCTGGGGCTTGGGGCCCTTGTTTGGCCCTGGGTAGGGATTGGTATTGTGCTGGTTAGGGCGTCAAGGTGTTCGCGACCTGCCACCTAAGCGGCGACCGGTTCCTGTTGCCTCTGGAGACGGTGTACTTTTGCGGGGTTTTTCTTTTGTTTTTATTTTCATTTCTGGTGGGGGTCTGCCTAGTGTGCTATAGTTCCACTGGTAGTGTTTGGTGGCCCTCTGCTAGGCCCCCGTGATTGTACACGTCGCAGGGTTTTCAGTGCTATCCTCTACCCTCTTGTTATTTTTGGGTTTCTTAACCGGTTAGCAACACCTTGCCCGGGCTTCCCGTAGCAGTCAGCCTACGGCCCTGGAAACCCCTGTCTGGGCTCGGGGGACCATTGAATGTGTCTTCCGGTTCCAACCCGTCTTGTACGGGATCGTTGGTTGCTGTGCCCTTGTCTCCGGGTGACAGTCGCCACTTTTACCTCCGTCATGCTGCCTGTTGGGTCACTGACACCTTGACCCGAGTCTTGCGAGAGAGTTTCTCTGCTTGTTCTCCAGTACTCTCCTGATGTTATTACTGTTCAGAGTACAGGCGGCATCCGTGTTGCAAGCTAGGTTAGGTTGCTGCAACATGCTAGGTTGGTTTCCCACTCGGATGCCCGAGGCCGCCCCGTTTTGGTTAGGTGCTGTTCGCCCCTTCCCTCCCTGTTCCCGGCTCCGGACCGTCTGCGGTTTTGGGGTCGGGGTGGGGTTTAGTTGGGGCCGAGACTCGGGCGGTTTTCGGGGGCTGCCCGTTCGGGTTGGGGACGGAGGTTTTCGAGCCTGTTCCTCCTGCCAAGGCTTCTGGGTCTTACCAGCGGCCCTTTCTTGCTGCCTTTCCCATGGACTCTTCCTTTTCTTTAAGGGCGGAGGGCTTGGAGGACGGCTCTGCCCGGGGCCTCTGTTGCGGGTTCCCGGGGCTGTGGGGATGCCTGCTAGCAGTTCTGGGGCGGTTTGCCCCTGCCTGGGTTTTCTGCTTTTGGGCGGAGTTTTTTCGCCCATCCAGTCTGCTTGCTTCCCACTTTTGCTGGCGTGTTTTCGTATCTTTAGCGTCGGTCACAGCCCTCTGTTCTGGTGGCCATTTTCTTCTGCCGGTTTCCCGGCGTGGCCACCAGGGCGGCGTTGCGTTTGTTTACATGCGCCTGGGTGTGCGAGCGAGCTTCTTGGTGAGTTTTCACCTTTTTTCAGGGGTTTATTCTCCTGTTGTCGTTTCTTTGCTTTCTGGTGTTTTCTGCCCGTTTCTGTTCCTCTGGGAACGTTTGTGTTGATTTTACACCGGGTTCCCATTTTGTCTGTTTTGGTCTGGGCCCTTGGGTTTGGGCTCAGTGTCCCTGCTGTTATGCTTGCTCCCACACCTCCTGGTTTTCGGTCTGTTTTGACCGTTTCCCTGGGGGTTCTGTCTGGGGGNACAAGTTCCTTGGGTTTCTGCCCCTGCTAGGCTGTTTACTGCTTGGTTTTTGGCCACATTTGTGTGCTAGGGTGTTTTGTCTCCCTTGTTTGCCTGGGGTAGGAGGCAGTTTGCACTGGTAGGGGTGCAGGAGCTTGTTTTCACCTATCATAGCGGCTGGCTCTGTTCCGCCTGGGTACGTTGCCCTCTTGCAGGTTTTCCTTTTCTTTTTGTTTGTCTGCCTGGTGGGGGTCTGCCTTGTTCTTTTCCCCTGTGTACTGGGTTTTCTTCTCTCTTCCGTGGTTCCCCTGCTAGGTCCCCGTGAGTGTAATGTTCCCAGGGGTTCAGTTTTAGAATTTTGTTGGAAGCAGTACAGAGCACCACTTGGTTCCCGAACTTGAGTTATCCGAAACTTCCAGTTTCCCGATTGGTGTTGGGGAGTCACGCTACACGAACTAAGTTCGGGTAGGAAGTAGTCCGCCAAGCTTCACGCCGGCCGATGTTGGGGTTACCCTACACGAACCAAGTTCGGGTGAGGAAGCGGTCAGCCAAGCGTCGTGCCGGCCCGTGGTGGTGGGTGGGTGGTGGGGGTGGGAGGGAGATGGTTTAGTTTGCTCACTGACCGTGTCGGGCGCCGCCTGCTACCCTGTGACGTCACAGACTCACGGCCTATTGTTCCCATTGTTTGAATTTGTCACGAGACTGGAGTGTTCATTCCGTGACTTTGTTTTACATATCAGCAAAATCAAGGAACATCCGTGCACCATGTCGACTCCAAATGCACGCATTGTGTCAGTGAAAGCATCTACAAGCGGGTTATGTAAAAGAAAGAGGTCAGTGATGACCTTTGAGAAGAAAGTTGAAATAATTAAGAAGGTGGAGAGCGGTGTCCCGAGAAGTGTCGTGTGCGCTGAATATGGCATTAGTAAAAGTACTGTTTTTGATCTTCTTAAGGCTAAACCTATCATTTTTGACTATTTCTCTAGAAGTGAAAGTGATAAAGCAATACGAAATAGAAAGGTAGTAAGTAAAGCAAAGGTGGAGAGTGTTGATAACGCAGTGTGGGAGTGGTACAAACAGAGACGTGAGGTGACGAAGAAGCCAGTGGCAGGCTGGCTGCTCGTGGAAAAGGCGCGTGAATTTCACCAAGCAATGAAAATTACTCAAAAGTGTGTATACAGTGATGGATGGCTCAGAAGTTTTAAAACCCGTCATGGCATTAGGTTTATTAAAGTGCATGGTGAAAGACAATCTGCTGATATTGTTGGTGCTGATGAGTATGTTAGTAAATTTGCGGAGATGGTGCAGAAACAAAATTTATCTCCAGAGCAAATTTATAATGCTGATGAGACAGGTTTGTACTGGCGTATGCTTCCCACAGAAACGATGGCTCATAGTGGTGAGGACGATCCTTCAGGTGGTTATAAACAGAACAAACAGAGAATTTCTTTGTTGTGCTGTGCAAATGCAGCTGGCACGCACAAATTAAAATTACTTGTGATTGGAATTAGTAAAAACCCCAGGGCTTTAAAGTCAGCCAGGTGCCTCCCTGTGATTTATAAGGACCAGCCAAGTGCGTGGATGTCTCGAGTAATATTTGTCGAGTGGTTTAACAAGAACTTTGTACCCGAGGTGAAGGAACACCTGAAAAGTGTTGGTCTTCCGCAAAACAGCAAAGTTGTTCTGCTGCTAGATAACAGTTCAACGCATCCACGAGGTGATGAGCTAGTAAATGGCAATATTATTGGAACGTTCTTGCCACCCAATACAACTTCAGTGATCCAACCCATGGATCAAGGAATAATTAAGAACCTTAAACACCACTACAAGAGGATGTTTGCCAGACGTCTTAATAATCAGCTTGGAACACTTAAGGACTTTTATAAAGTCTTCACAATAAAATCAGCTATCTGGACTATTGCTAGTGCGTGGGATGAGGTAAAGCAGACAACACTAAGAAATGGTTGGAAAAAACTTTGGCCCGCGTCAAGTCTGTTTCCTGAGGAAGATGACGAGGCAGATTTTGAAGGATTTGCGGTGAAGAAAGTTAGCGAGAAGAAAAAATTAAGAGAGGAACTCCTAGCCTATGTCAAGGGGATTAAGTCCCCTGAGATTAGAGCAGAACTGGTGACTGAAACAATAGAAGATGACATAGATAGATGGATAGATTTTGATGAAGAAGCCCCAAACAATCGAAACATGACTAATGATGAAATTATAGAATTAGTATGTGCAGCAAAAAAGCCAGACGAGTGCAATGAAGAAGATGGAGAGGAAGAGGAAGAGGAATTGGAAGAGGATGAAGAAACGTTAAAGGAAAAATATAATATGGAAAAAATTCAGAAAAACTTTGAAGAAATTCTGGCATTTATGGACACGAGTTACAGCGAGTTTGAAATTAAGGACATGATGACTCAGTACAATTTGTATATGAAGTTTTTAAAAACAAGAGCCAAGGGAATGAAACAAATGTCAATTACAGAGTCTTTTGCAATGGCTTCCAAGAAAGCTCGCATTGCATCACCTGCACATGACTCATCGCATGTTGACCCAGTCAACCCAACAACTTCAGTCAACCCAACACCATCAACATCCACCACCACCTCTTCCATGTAAATAACTATGCTTCATCAACATCGATCATCAACATAAGCGGATCAGGACTTCAATTATTGGTGAGTACAAACAAAATATGGTCGCATTTATGCTATGAACCTGTCGATTTTTCCCCTAGATTTTTTCGCATTTTTTTTTTTTTTTTTTTCCTCCATTTCTCGTATACGAACTTACATGTTAACCGACGGGTCTCGTCCCAAAGGGGTTCGGAAACCAAGTGGTGCTCTGTACCAGAAAAGCAGTGTTGCTGCTGGTTAGCAGTACCCTACCTGGGATTACCTGGGCGTGAGTCCCAGTAGGTAAACGCTCAGGACCCTGGGAAACCCCTAGGGGGCGCGTTGGTCCGATGGATGTGGCCCTGAAATCTCCCCCTGGCTTTGTGTGAGTTTGAGGGTTGCTCTGTCCCCTTGTCTCAGGGTGACTCTTGTTGTTTTGCCTCCGTCTGCTGCCTGTGGGGTCGGTGGCACCTTCGGCCCGGAGCCCTGCTAGTTTTGTTGCTTGTTTGTGGCTCGATTACCCAGTCTTATGCTGACAATGTGGGTGCAGGCAGCACGGGCATTGCAAGTTTTCAGTGGGTGCAACGCTCTATGTCGTTTGCTCCCCAGGAGCCCCGGGGCCGCCCCGTTTTGGTTGGTGTGACAGGGCTTGGGGGTGTTGGACGGTTCGGTTTTGTTCCTTCCGTGCCCTCTTGTCTTTCCCTGTTATGGTCCTTCCCCCTTCCTCTCTGCATCCGGATCTTTACCGTTTATGGATTCAGGGTTGGGGCGGGGCTTTGCTGGTCTTGAGACTCGGACGGTCTCAGGGATTTTCCCCTTCTGGGGTAGCAACGGGGGCATTCGAGCCTGTTCTTCCAGCCGTGTTGTATGAGTCTGCCAGTTGGCTCCCTTCCTTAGTAATTGTCCAGTTGCCCGTGCTTTTTCTTGTGAGGCTGGGGCTTTGGGGGGAACGTCTCGGCCCCGGGACCTGCCTTGTGGGTTCCCGGGACTCGTGAGGGGCTGATGTTTTGACCTTTCCAGAGTTTTTCTACCCTTTGGGCGGGACTTGCAGTTACGAGGAGTGGGTTCCCCCCCCCCCTCTCCGTACATGTTTTTGGGGGTCGGCCCCTCCTTGGGATCGGTTCGTAGTACCTTGGATCCGTTGGGTCCGTCCTGTTGGTGGGTACGTTTTTCCACTCTTCATCTTGGGACGGGCCTTCACAGTCATGTTTCCCTCTTCTCCAGGTTCTGCATGACTTTTGGTCTCGGGTGCGACTTTGCCTTCCGTGCCTTTGTGCTTCATGTTTGCTTCTTTGTTCTGGAAGGATCAGGAAGGTTTTTGTTTCTTTCCGTATTCTTGGCATGTCTGTCGTCTTCCGGTACTTTCTGAGGCTTGCTGGTCCTTCTCCAAGCTTTTCGTTTTTCGATCCTGTTTCGTTCTTTCGTGTTTGTCTCTTTCTCTCCGTGCAGTGCGTGCACTGTCCTGCGCTGCACAGGGTTGCCAGATAGATTGGCAGATTGATAGATTGGCCAGATTGCTCCTTGTAGCCCTGTTGGGCTACTAGGAGGGGCTCCTATGTAGCCCAATTGGGAAGCTGTGCTATGTTTCTTTTCGCTCCTTCTGCTCTTTTCGACTATAGTTGGCAGCTGTCCTGTGTACTCTCATATGGGATTCGTTCGTTAACAACACTGTTTTGTCTCTTTTATAGTCACTTTATGGATTCTTTCTTCAGCTCGTGACTTCTGGAGACCCACATCTGGCATCCCTGCTGCGCATGCGCCGTGGTTTTTTGTTTTGATACTGGTGGTGTGCACGTGTACTGGTGTTTTGCGTCCATTTTCTCTCGGGTGCTTCACCTCTCGTTCTTCTCCATTCTCCAGTCCATGACCAGTAGCTTCTGGGAGTGTTCTGGATTGCTGCTATGGGGTGGATGCGAGGTTTTCCCTGCGTATGGGTGTGGGGCTCCTCCATCACCTTTACCCCTCTTCTCCTGCATGTGCGGTTCTGCCTTCTTCCACTGGCAGTGCTCCCAGATCTTCTTGGCTATGTTGTGTCGTGACATGTTCGTGCCTACGTTCTGCAGGTGAGTTTATGCGATCTGGCTTCTCTTTGGCCAGGCGCTGGTTAGTGATTTTTTGGATACAAATATACGAACATCGGAGCATAGGTGACTGCAGCAGGCCTAATGGGCCATACAAGGCAGCTCCTATTTATACCAATCCTGTCCTACTCTTATGCATGTCCAGCCCATGCATGAATCCAGATAGGGGCCCTACCTCCTCCAGGTTACGAGGTATAATGGTGGGGGTATACGTTATGGGATAAGTGTTCCTGTCTTGATGTTATGAGGTGACATTTTGCAGCAGTTTTCATGCTGTGGATGTGTTGGGATTGTGTTGTGGTTTTTTGTTTGGCCCTTCCGTGCTTCTTCCCGAGTCCTTACTTGTTCAGCTGGGTTCATGGTTGCAAAGGGGGTCGTGGCTCCATTTTTCATGGTCTTATCTGGGTTACTCTTTCCTCTCCCTAATTGTGTTGTGGGAGTTGGACTCTGGCGTTTTGGTCCCACTTCTCCCCTGTCATTCACTCATGTGCAGGTTCCTGGGCCTGCTGGGCTCTTATCATTTCTGCGCTTGAAGCTGTGTGTGGTGTCATCCTCTACCACATCGCTTCCTCGTGCGTTCTGCTTGTCTCTTACTCTGGCACTGCAATTCTTCTTTCCCATGTCTCTTTGGCTTGTTTGGGCTCTCATTCCATCAGTGTCCCCTGGTGCGTGTGCCCCTGGGGTCCTGTTGTCATTTTTTTTCTACCTTATCGCTTCTTTCGGATTCTTGGATGTAGTGATTATGTCCTCATAGCTTGTACTCCTTGGTTCGGGTGCTGGTTTGTTGGCGTACCTTTGCACCTTTTTTCCTTTTCGTCTTCTTGGGACGTGTCACACGCCTGTGTTGTTGGCGTGGCTTGTTGGGACATGACCAGCGGCTCTGTGTGTTGTTGGTCGTGTCCCTCTCATTCCTTTTATGCTCCTTGCCTTCTTCGTTCCTCATCTTCCTTCTACACTCTTGTCCTTGGCTGTTGGTGCTGGGGCTTTTTTTCTGGTCTTTTCTTGTGTTTTTCTGTTTTCTCCTTTTATCTTACACATGGTTGTTTTGTTTGTGCCTTTTGACTCTTCTATTGCCAGGTTTCAGTTCCTGGTTACCTGGCTTACCCAGCCTGTTGGCGTTTCGCGTTCTCTCGGTTTCCCTTCTCTAGAATTGCGTGTTGGGACTGTCGTCTCCGATCTCCTGGCAGGCTCGCGGGAGTTGGGTTGTTTTCTGTACAGCGGATGTTCCATCTCCTCCTTTGCCGGCTTGGGTTTCCGACTTTGCTGGCTCCATGGTCGCACCCGAGATCTTCCCGCAGCTCCGCCTCTTCCTAAGCTCGATTGGCCCATGGCGGGGCCGGTTAGGTTCTGCCTCGAGTCTCTCATCTTCTGTTGGTGGTTGGTGGCTTCGTTGATGGTGTCCCCCTGCATTCTTCTTCTTGGCGGCAGTGTGGGGGTTTTTGGCAGTCTTTTTCTTTTCCTCTGTCCTTTCTTCAGTAGCTGCGTTTGCTGGCATGGCCTTGTCTTTTTCTTGTGAGGTTTGGGGCCATCATCTTGCCCCATACTGTTGCCTCGTATCGTGCAGCGATGCAGA
>WNGS01169427.1:26782-57974 GCA_020271785.1 Procambarus virginalis
GATCGTTGTACTGTCGGTCCTTGTGGCCGGCGGTGTCTTGTTTTGTATTGTTATGTTTCACTTGTTGTCTTGTTGTTTTATTGTATTTACCTTGCATGCTTGCATGTAAAAATAAAAAAAAATAAAAATATCGGCCAATTAGCCTAACGTCTTTGTGGGAAAGTTACTTGAATCAATAACTGAAAATACCATTCGTCTTCATCTTGAAAAACAAATTAATAAATGATTTACACCATTGTTTTACAAATGTCCGTTCATGTTTAACAAATTTGCTATAACTTTATTCCAGCATAGTTGAGGCAGTTGATAGTGGTAAGGTTTTTGTTGTGTACCTTGACTTTAGCAAAGCTTTTGATACAGAGCCACACGAAAGACTGATTAAAAAGAGGCTCATGGTATTGGGGTACTATACTAAGTTGGATTAGGGCATAGCTATACCACAGGAAACAGTTAGTATAAACGGGGGTTAAACTGGGAAAATGTTTAAGTTGAGTGCATCAAGGCTCTTTCCTGGGACCTCTGTTATTCATTATAATTATATATATATATATATATATATATATATATATATATATTATATATATATATATATATATATATATATATATCAATATATATATATATGTCGTACCTAGTAGCCAGAACGCACTTGTCAGCCTACTATGCAAGGCCCGATTTGCCTAATAGGCCAAGTTTTCATGAATTAATTGTTTTTCGACANAGAGAGAGAGAAGGGATCGTTATAGGAAGTCGAAGACGAGTGCAGAAATCTAAAGGACGAGACTCAAGGACAGGTTTACGAAGAGGAAAGATTGGGGAAGATGAAGACCAGAGCTAACAGAAGAAAAGTGAGAACCCAGTTCGGTAGCGACCTGCAACGGGTCTGCCACAAGTACCACGGAGGTGAAGGACCGGGGGAAACATCGGGAACGAAACTTACCCCTATCTTGCGGATGATCGCCTCCAGATCTGTGGCAGGGGAGTTTCGGACATAATTGTGGAGACATAAGAAGCCCAACATTCACTTAGCGTTTAGCCGTATGGATGGTCCTACGGGCCACCGCACTCGCTTTCCGAAAGAAAGAAAAGAATCGGTCGTCTGCCGACGGGCGGTGCCTCTTCCAGGCTGCACGCTTACAGCCCCGAGCACAGTCCGCATTCCACCCGGGAACGCACTTCCGTGGACCCGAGAGGAAGAGCGAGGAATAGAGCGGAGGGCAGCATCGAAGACAGTGTCATGAAAAAGGAGGAGAGCGCGAGGGAGAGGCAGAAGGGAGGTCAGAGAGAGCAGCACTGAGGGTAAATAGGTTTCCAGTCCCTTCCGCTTCAGCAAACGCCACCTAGGAAAGAGAGGGAAGGGCGAAAAGAGAAAAAGGAAAACAAGGATGGGAAATGATCACTGCCATGGAGGTCATCAAGAACCTGCCACGTGAAATCTAAGTAAAGAGAAGAAGAGCAGAGAGAAAGATCAAGACAGGAAAGGGTGCGAGTCCGAGAGTCCAAATGATGGGCTCACCAGAAATTCAGAAGAGACGGAAGAAGAGAGGAAACGGCTCAAGAAGGCGACCCCGGGTATTCGTCAGAACGTCACCCCTAAAGAGAATGACGACAATGAAGTCACCCGCAGGAGCACAGGCTCCGGCAAGGAGTCCAAGAGGTGTTTCAAATCAGGAAGAGAAAGCGGGACACTCGGGGGGAGATAAATGGAACAAACTGTGTACCATTTCCCCACAAGATACGAGCAGCAGAACAATGGAGGGGCAAAGGAAAAAGTAAAGGAACAAAGGAACATCAGCGCGAATCAAGAGAGCAGAAGAATTAGGAGCCCCAGCAACGGCTGGGGGGGGGGGGGAAGGAAGGAATAGCCACGAAAACGACCAGGACGAGCACCAAGCATCGGCTCCTGGAGACAGACACAAAGGGGCGAAAACCGCGAAATTAGAAGTTGGAGTTCGAGGAAATTGGCGTAATAACCTCGAACGTTCCATTGAAGAATAGACATCGACGAGAAGAGAAAGGACAACAACAGAGAACAAGGAAGAAACAAAGGCGAAAGAGCAACACAGCACGTTAAAAAGAATATCAGGGTCGGGATCAGGTCAGCAGTCAGGGTTAGGGGGCATGGGTAAACTGAGCAAAGACGGAGGGAAGGAAGCGGGAGAACAGACCAGAGGTGGGCGGGCGGGGTCGGAGGAGGAGAGGAGGAGAGAGAGCAGGCAAGGACAGCAGCAGGAAGAGGGGGAGAGAAAAGAGGGGAGCGCACCTCAGCAAGAGCAGCAACCGAAAGGGAAGCAGGGGCCAAAGAAACCTCCATAGCAGGAACAGGGGGCGCAACCACTGAAATGGGAGGGGAAGGAGCAACAGAGCCAGAAGGAGGGGCTGAGGAAGAAAGCGAAGCCTTCTTACCCGCCGGGGAGGAGGAAGGAGAGGAGCCAGGCTTACGCTTCTGACTTAAAGAGACCGGTGTCCCAGCAACTACGTACCGGGCAACGGATTCCAGTGTCTCAACAGGAGAAGCTGAACGAGAGCACACACGACGGCCGTTAGAGAGCGATGGACATCCGCCTGCACCGACAGGCGGCGGGGAGAGTCAATAGATGGAGGAAAAGGATGGGAAGGAGGATCGGAGGGAGACGAGGAAGAAGACACAGGAGACACGACAGACCGGGTAGAAAGAAGGGGAACCCCAGACAGAGGACCAGGAGGGGGACCCTTCGGGACAGAACTCAAAGGAACAGAGGAGGGAGCAGTGGGCGTATCAGGGTCCAAGGCCCGGAAACGGTTGTGAGTCTGAGAGGAGGGAAAGACGAGGAGAGGAAGAGCGCAACACGCGAGCATAAGAGACGTTAGCATAAGGCGGGAGCCGGCGAACCTGGCGCCTCGCCTCAGGAAAAGATAAACGCTCCCGGTGCTCAAGTTGAGGACGGCTGCCTCAAACTTGTAATGGATACAGGCACGGGAGAAGGTAGGATGGGCCTCACCGCAGTTGAGGCAGCGAGCTTGGGGAGAAGTGCACTCCGACTTAGAGTGACCTTCACCCCCACACAAAGGAGAGAGAGACAGTCCCAGAGCAGCGGAGGGCACCATGCCAAACCTCCAGCACTTATTACAAAGCCGAGGAGAAGGAATATACTCCTGGACAGAGCACCTGGCACCAGCAGAATGACAGAGGATGGAAGGGTCCTACCATCAAAGGTGATCTTCACAACACGAAGGGGTTGACGGCGACGACCACGAGGGGGACGAGTAAACGAGTCAACAGGAATGGCCTTGGGCATCAAGGATATGCCGAATATCATCGTGGCAATCCTGCAGATTCCGAACACCGGTTGCAACATGGGGGGGGGAGGAGAATAGTGCCAACACTGGCATTCATCCGAACGTTCTTGAGACCCGAACAGGGATCTCGCCAAGGCAAGATAAGGCAGCCAAGCGGGAAGCTGCATCCTGAGGAGGAGCAGCAACGACACGTGTACGAGACGAGTGGGGTTGAAGGTAACAGACGCATCCACGGAGTCAACAAGATGCCGATGGAGGGAGAAATCGTCAGGAGGCGCAGAATCAAGAGGGAGGAGATCAAAGTATTTGGCCCACGAAGCGGGACCAAACAAGGCCTGATACGTGTCAGTACGGGAAGGAATCGAGTGAGTGCGGCTGGGGCGCAAACGGCGTTGAAAACCCCAGAGAGAGAGGGGGGTCAAAAGGCGCAGTAGTCACAACGAGAGACTTAGCCGCCCAGGGACGAAGTGGTCACCACTGGGGGCTGGAGGCTCGACCCAACCACAGAGGAGGGAGGGAGCTGGGGAAGAAGTCAGGATGGTCAGAGGAGGAGCAAGGTCGGGGCCCAACGCAGCGGGAGCTACAGAGCCTGGTCTTCCAATACAGGCCGACTCGGGGCTTGGTCGCCCACCCCACGAGCCTGAGGGGGTACAACAGAAACATTTATCGACATAGAGACGAAGAGAAAAATTCATCCACGAAAGTGCCCCAATACCCACCATGGAGCCACAATTAGAGGCAGGACACCCAACAGGAAGCTATCGCCGATCATGCTGGGGGCCCCTAGGGGTGCATCGTGAGTATACGCCCCACAAACGCCACCTTAAGAACCGTCAGTCCGTCGAGATCGGGTTCAGCGACGAAAGGGGGATAGCTATGAAGACAATAAAAGTTCCCCTCGCTCGAGACGTTGGGTACTACAGTTCTACGGGTGCAAGAGTAT
The DNA here is from genome assembly GCA_020271785.1 of Procambarus virginalis. Lineage (NCBI taxonomy): Eukaryota > Metazoa > Arthropoda > Malacostraca > Decapoda > Cambaridae > Procambarus > Procambarus virginalis. Next base: position 31,005 of record WNGS01169427.1, read on the forward strand.
GCCTCCCCAAGCACCCGGGAGTCAAAATAGAAGAAGTCCAAAGGAATAATCAAAACAAGCAAAAGGTCGGCAGGAAATGACAAGCAGATATTTGAAGAGGGGGAGAAAAACGAAACATAATGAAAAGGAAAAGCGATCCGGCACAATTAGAGAAGACAGCAGCAGGAGTGCAAGGCCACAAAAGGACAGAGGACTGTCCCACGGAGCATCACACTTCGGCAGCCGTCTATGAAGCCCCCTCACGACGCCAACGGGCCGGATGGCGAGAGGGGCTTGTGACAGAAGCTGCTCTCTATTAACGGTTGCCACATTGCTTTTATCATATTACTGTCTGGGTCTTCTGTTATTTGGTGGGGAGTTATATATATGACTACGACTAAGATTTAGTCCTATAATTGCTATGGTACGTGTTACGTAGTCACTGAAACCTTCACAACCCTGAAAATCCATCTGAAAACTCCAGCCTTTTCTTACTAGCAGAGCTGCACCACCACCACCTCTTCCTTCTCTCTCTTTCTCACAACACTAGTTTTGTGAAAACACTACATTTTTTACGGTTTTCGTTAGCTTTGTTTCTGCGAGTGCTATTATGTCTGGGTTTTATTCTAGTATTCATTCTCCAAGTTCATTTGTTATATTTGTAATCCCATCTATGTTAGTGGACATTGCTTTGAGACTCACTTTCTTCTGTTCCTTCTCATATCCCCTTCTTGGTGGGCGTTCTGCTGATGGGGAAAGCTGTTCCATAGGTGTGAGGATTGGCGAGGTGGTTAACAGGTCTCAGATGATACTGGGGTGAGGGGCGGAGGACCAAGGGAAGGGCAGACAGGGAGGGTATGGGATAAAGAGGGAGGGGGGGGGGACTGGGAGGGAAAGGGGTGAGAGGGGAGACAAGGTTGTAGTGGGGGAGGGGTAGTAGGGTGGGTACGGGGAGAGGGGGGAGGGTTGGCTGAGCATTTGAGTGGAGGCAGGGAGGGTTCAGGGTAAGGAAGGTTTCTATGCACAAGAGAGTGGTAGTGTTGCCCTCCCCTCCGGTGTTACTGGGTTGCTGGTTCTGGGTTCCCCCTTCACCTCTGGAGATATTGTGTTGGGGGCTGTGATTTCTTGGTTTTTCTCCTTTCACTCAGCTTCTTCCCTGCATATGCCGCCATGGCCCTCTCCTCTCTCGTCGTGGCCCCATGGAAGGAATACACACACACACGCGTGAGTATGTGTGTGTCTGTCAGTTCTGTCTGTCCGTCTCTGTGTGCGCGTGTGTGTGTGTGTGTGTGTGTGTGTGTGGTGAAGGGGGTGGATGTGAAGATATGCTAGGAATTACATCGTAGGTCACAAGGAAGAGAGTGTAGCCCCTTCACATGACACATGCTGACCATGAACTGGCATATGGAGATCACGTGTTGAGTGACTCTACCAGTATAAATCGGCCTTGTTTGCCAGGCCGTCAGTCAGGTGTGTGGTGTCTACCTCGGTTGCCAGGCCGTCAGTCAGGTGTGTGGGGTCTACCTCGGTTGCCAGGCCGCCAGTCAGGTGTGTGGGGTCTATCTCGGTTGCCGGCCATCAGTCAGGGGTGTGGGGTCTATCTCGGTGGCCAGGCCGTCAGTCAGGTGTGTGGGGTCTACCTCGGTTGCCAGGCCGTCAGTCAGGTGTGTGGGGTCTACCTCGGTTGCCAGGCCGTCAGTCAGGTGTGTGAGGTCGGTGACATGGTGGCAGTCACGTCCCTTGGGAACACGTCAGAAGTGTTATGGCCGCATATGTGGCAAGGAGTTCCTCCATCCAACATCCTGTGTTTCCTCGCTTGTGCCATCAAGCGCGTTGAATATAGAGAAATGTCGCCGGGCGTCGTGGATAACCTGATGAAGTACTGCTCCTTCAGCAGTGTTGGAGACGTCCTTGTAGAGGTCAGTTGGCACCTGCTCCTTCAGCAGTGTGGAGACGTCCTTGTAGAGGTCAGTTGGCACCTGCTCCTTCAGCAGTGCTGGAGACGTCCTTGTAGAGGTCAGTTGGCACTTGCTCCTTCAGCAGTGTTGGAGACGTCCTTGTAGAGGTCAGTTGGCACCTGCTCCTTCAGCAGTGCTGGAGACGTCCTTGTAGAGGTCAGTTGGCACCTGCTCCTTCAGCAGTGCTGGAGACGGCCTTGTAGAGGTCAGTTTGCACCTGCTCCTACAGCAATGTTGGAGACGGCCTTGTAGAGGTCAGTTGGCACCTGCTCCTTCAGCAGTGCTGGAGACGGCCTTGTAGAGGTCAGTTGGCACCTGCTCCTTCAGCAGTGTTGGAGAGGTCAGTTGGCACCTGCTCCTTCAGCAGTGTTGGAGAGGTCCTTGTAGAGGTCAGTTGGCACCTGCTCCTTCAGCAGTGCTGGAGACAGCCTTGTAGAGGTCAGTTAGCACCTGCTCCTACAGCAGTGCTGGAGACGGCCTTGTAGAGGTCAGTTGGCACATGGAACACCGGGTGAGCAAACTGAGCCAGTTGAGGTAGCTCCTGGTTAACATTGGTGAATGTCACCTCTGCCTCTGCTGACCTCAGGCAGGAGCATCATGGACGCCTGCTTACACCAGCACAGGACAAACTTGTGGTAAACACTATCTCCACCAAGGAATTCCAGAAGCTTCTTAGTTGTGGTAGATTTTGGAAACGCTTGGAGAGCCTCGATCTTCTCTTCCGGTGGCAGAGTACCTGTGGAGGACACCAGTGTTCAGAGCAGTCATGTTACTGCATGTCAGAGCAGTCAGTGTTCCAAGAAGTTAAGTTTGGGCACGTCGAAAATAAATTTTCATGGGTCAATCAATAGGCTGTATCTGCTGTAGGAGTATGTCTCCCAAGATTCTCCCACAGCCGACTTGAATGGCATTGCAGTGCACAGTGCACTGATCTTCGTGCACAAAGCCTATCTCTCTTAATCTTGGATAGTGACCTGGCATGTTGGGTATCTCCAGAATGCCCACTTAACCAGGAACACTTTTATAATACGGAGGCCACCATATGTCCAGGAAGGTAGTAGATACAGGAAGTTAAGCATACTTGCCACCAAAGGGTCAGCGAGTATATTGCCTGAAGGAGAGTGTGCGAGAGGGGAGGCGCCAGCAGCGTCTGACCTCTGGGGTCAACCGGCGTGATAGAAAATAACAGCTATGACGTGTTCGTGACGTGTTCATGACGTCACCTCTCCTACTGCTCATCGAACGAGCTAATATGATTGGTTCCCGCTCATTTGCTGCAATGCTAATGGTCAAATTGTAACTTTTGTGTTGTGTGCCATGAGATGCCCGGCACCCCCTTGCAAAATCATTCTCGAGAGGGATCTCTTGCAAATAGGACGTGTAGCTGTTCTGTCTATCGGCCACTACACTGAACACCATCCATTCCTCACCGTCAAGTTAACTCAGCGTCTCTGCGATATATTACACACTCGCCCAGAATCACGAGTGTGAATATATGGTTCAAAAGCCTAAAGTGACAAATCTCCAGAGCGAAACAGACTGGTATCAGGCAACCCCTGGTGACAAAGATCGTTGTGAGTGACTTAGAGTGAACTAAAGCAGTGCCGCCACCTAAGTAACCTGTGTGCGACTTTACCACAAGTGTACCTGCATGGTACCACAGCCGCCGCCAGCCGTCACTCATCCCAAGCGTGTACCTCGTGTGGCCTCGAGCGCCCGCCGCCAGCCGCCACTCGTCCCGAGCGTGTACCTCGTGTGGCCTCGAGCGCCCGCCGCCGCCCTCACTACTACGTGAGGTCACCACCTTACCCACCGCCAGTGCGTGTGCGTGTGTCTGTCTAGCATACAGCACGCCCAACTCACGAAATCATCTCAAGATACTGCGAGTAGCCTCCGTGTCTACGAGCGAAACCAGCTGTCAGGCCACCTACGAGTGCTTGTATAAATGTGCCTGAGTGAGTGAGTAAGGAAAGGTACCTTATCTGTAAGTACAAGATCTTGTCATTGTTTTATTGTGTCTGTGTTGATCTGAGGTATCAACCACATTTCTCACCTTCTCATACCTGTCACAGGTTATAGGTGAATCGATGGTGAATGCATGGTTATCTGTGTGGTATCACGGCATTTCACTGTTCTGTGAATGTGAGCATCACATACAACACACATTTAGTATTGTGTGATAATATTATTGTGCATGTTATTGCCTTTCCCATTGACAGTGTATTTGTGTTATTGCATATCATCATTACCGAGTATCCGGTTGGAACTCTTGTGATCCCTTTGCATACCGGCAGTTAGGTTGCCGTGTTAATGATTGGCTGTCAACTGTGTTAAGTTAGGTGTTTCTCCACGAGTGGATACGAGTCGTTTAGCCAGACGTCAAGAGTCTCGCTAATACAACCATAACCTTGCTGACGCCAATCTAAAGTAAATCAAGCACCCTGTGTATTAGTGGTTAAGTTAGTAAATAAACTACTGTTAAGCTTTATGCGGTGTTTCCGTTGAACCACTTCTGAATACTGCCAATATTACTCAAACCTTCAGCTCTAAGTGTCTTCAACACCGAGTTGCCTATTATTCACTAAACTAAAGATGTGATGAGGACCCTAGGAGTCCCTTAAAGTGTTACATCATTGAGGAGATTCCAACGATCAACGTGAAGCGGGACCAGGTGAGGCTAGTCTGAGAAGAGACCCTCAAGGAATCTAACTCGACCTTGCTCCCAGGCCCCTGTACGGTCGCTATCGTATTTTCTATTCTGCTAATTCCGACAGTTTCGTGAAGCGTCTGCCACATAGTACATTGGCGACGTACGCATTGTAGTCGGAAGCAAAAAAGAAAACCCCCACATCTGCAGAGGCAAGCGAAAGGAATTCAAAGATGCTGCAGAATATCAGCCGCGTGACTACTCATTACGAGGGCATCACTAAGTATAGCAAAAGAGCCGGTCTCTGATGACCTGATCAAAGCAGCATTACAATATCTGCAGTGCAATATGGAGGCAAAGAGGCATCCCAATGCATTTTAACAGGCCAAAAGTATTGCAATTGCTTTTTATTTAAATTTTTAAAATTTGCCCCGAGGGGCGAGTTTATTGGGCAGCGCCACTCACCTTGTGAGTGGACACTGCTGTGTTTACACGAGAGTCCACCAGGACACCCATATACTGTGTAGTGCCCCTACACTACGTGTGAGAACTGCGACCATAGTGCCTTGGTAGGTGTCTATATGTGTGCAAGGTAGAGTGTAGTGTTGAAGACATACCACTCAAGAACACATGAAATGAGCCGCAGCAAATAAATGGATCAAATAACGATGAGAAGTTGGTCGAGACCACAAGAGAACATGGCTAGTGTACCCGGAGACCATAACGTCCTCCTCCCCTCCCCTGCATGGGCTCCCCTCCTCACTCTGAGCCCACCAGTGGGGTGGTCCCCACCTGGGGCCCTCCGGGGATGAGGAGGATGATAATGATGCTGGCTTCCAACTAGTCCAAAACAGAGGAAGCATGAGGCGGGACAAGCGACAGGGTGAACAGCAACAATGACAAGACGAAGATAGCGAGTGGCATACCCTAATATTTCCTGCAATGGGATTGACAGCAGCAGATAAGTACAGATGGATTATTGAGGCCGTTCACGGCCACAGAGCAATGTATCGCATAGAGAGCAGGTGTGTAGGTGGCAACGTCAGTGCAAGGGTGCAGGGGCACAGTGCCTGAAGTATTTCACAGAGACCAGTCTTGAGTATCAAGGTAAGGATGTTAAATTGTTGGAAGCAAACCCACGGATAAGACAAACTAAAATTATAATCAAGAACTATTGCTGTTTATATCGTCTTATTCCAGCAGAATTTGGTGACATGTTCGCACCTAATCTATTTTTGAGAATGTGGTTGTTGTATGCAGCATGATAGTCTTGAGTGTGTAACTGTGGGTAACAGTGTGGGAGTGTAACAGTGTGGAACTGTGGGAGTGAACATGCAGCACCACCAGAGCACAGTAGTGAACATACTGCACCACCAGAGGCATGGTAGTGAACATGCAGCACCACCAGAGGCAATGTAATGAACATAGAGCACCTCCAGAGCAACTCTTTCACCTTCCTCAACATGGACCAGTCCACACCGCATCGTCACTATGTACCAATACCTGATACCAGCTCTACAGAAACACCATGACAGAGGGCTTCAGCAACACGCTGACAGGAGTCACAAATAATCACTTCCAGGGGTCTGTAACACCCTGGCAGAAGTCTCTAGCAACACATTAGCAGCACTTCTCAGCAGACAGCCACTACTGTCGTCTTGTAACTCCTCTTGGCCAAACTCCGGGTACATCGGTCCTCACAATAACACTGCTGAAGTACAACAGCTAACACACTGTCTACTACGACGGCGACCACTTGTACTCCCACAGGAGACAAGTCAGGAGTTCTGGATTGTCCGAGGTGAACTGATTTCCACAGAGCAATAGACGCTTCACATCACCTCTGCGGACATAAAAGTCATTAGCCAGACAGAAAGTATACAGGGAGAACATAGGATGCCTACCTTTCACTGGGGAACTGAAATTGCAATCGAATGCACAATCAAGATGGAGTTGATGTCGTTACTTGACTCACCAGAGGTCGTCATCATCGATCTCACTTCCTAACTGAGGTATGAAATAGGAACTTTTCACAGATGCCACACCACCGCCAACAGATGGCATTGTCTGCGTATCACCAATTACCTGGGCGGTGGAGTGCAGGTCAGTAGATCGCGTTGATATCACCACACCTCACTCCATAGAAAGCGTTGATATCGTAACACATGGTAATAAGGGGGTAATAATGGGACCGAATGAATAACTAAAGTGCATATTAAGAAGAAACTAGAGGAGAAGAAACTGGCATACTTTGCCTCAAACTAACATTAATCAACATAATAATGAATGTTTAACATATAAAGAATCAGAGAAAATGGAACACCGTGGTACACATGAGAAGCCCAAGCACAGTGTTGACACTTTACAACCTACTTTCAATATTTTATTTATTTAGCTGATATTTTATCTAACCAACAAACATCAAGTTCATTAAATAAGTCATAGAAGCTTACATAAGCAATTTGAAACAAAATAGAAAACAGACATTTTAAGCAAGTAAACTGGTATACCAAATTATTCCTTCCGAGGGACGTATCCCTGACAAATATTTCAGAAATTCTACCTCAACGTAGGTATGGAAAGGTCACACACTACTCCACAAGCTATGATAAACTCTACCTCCACGTAGGTAGGGAAAGGTTACACACCACTCCATAAGCTATGATAAACTCTACCTCCACGTAGGTAGAGAAAGGTCACATACTACACCACAAGCTATGATAGCTGGATTATCTAACAAAAACAGCCAAGGACTGGGAAATTACACAAGCCTAGCTGAGAAAACAAAGATGTTTACCATAGGGACGGAAATTGGTAATCTAACTTTGAACAATATAAAAATTCATAAAAGATCCAGTTTACACAGACCAGAACTAACGTTTATGGAATTAGGGAAGTGAATAATTATAACAGACTCAATCAAATTTCGCTCCACAAAATACCTGCAAATTAAGATGCATTTGATTCACTCCAGTTTGTGGAGTGGGTGCACAGGCTACCATAACAATCAGTGCACTGGATTGTTGTGCAGTCCTGATCTAATTATTGTGTTTAAACAGACGCCAAACTAATTGTTAACCTGTCTGATGTACATTTGTATATGCAGTCCTTACAAGGATTCGAGTACACACGACCTGCTGAAGAAGTGGGGAATTGTTAAATTGAATAGATATAAGAGTGATAATTATTAATTATTTATATTACTATTTTAATAATTATTATAATAATAATAGTTGTATTTAATAATTATCACTCTTCCTTCTGCTTGGTCTTGAAGGAATCCGGCTTCGGGTGAAAAGGTGCAGTGACGATCTCTGTCTGGAACCCGTAGGTGCAGGACCGGAACGTCCCGGTCCTGCTTCGGCACCACCATTAGCCCCTCGTTGGGCACCACTGGTAGCCCCTGATTGGGCGCGCTCGTTAGCCCCTGGTTGCGCACCACCGATAGCATGTGGTTGGGCACCACCGGTAGCCCCTGGCTGGGCACCACCAGTAGCCCATTGTTGGGCACCACTGGTAGCCCCAGGTTGAGGACCACTGGTAGCCCGTTGTTGGGCACCACTGGTAGCCCCTGGCTGGGCACCACCAGTAGCCCATTGTTGGGCACCACTGGTAGCCCCTGGTTGAGGACCACTGGTAGCCCGTTGTTGGGCACCACCGGTAGCCCGTTGTTGGGCACCACTGGTAGGCTGCAGTTAGTCACAACCGGTTGGGCATAACCGATAGCTTCTAGTTGGGCACCACCGGTAGTCCCTGGTTGGGCACCACCGGTAGCCCCTGGTTGGGCACCACTGGTAGCCTCTGGTTGGGCCCCACCAGTAGCCCCTTGTTGGGCACCACTGGTAACCCTTTGTTGGGCAACACTGGTAGCCCTTGGTTGGGCACCACCAGTAGCCCGTGGTTAGGCACCACTGGTAGCCCCTGATTGGGCAACACTGGTTGACCAACACCAGTAGCCCGTGGTTGGGCACCACTAGTAGCTCCTGGTTGGGCACCACCGTTAGCCCTTGGTTGGGCACCACCGGTAGCACATGGTTGGGCACCACCAGTAGCACGTGGTTGAGCATCACCGGTAGCCCCTGGTTGGGCACCACCAGTAGCCCCTGGTTGGGCACCACCGGTAGCCCCTGGTTGGGCACCACCAGTAGCCCCTGGTTGGGCACCACCAGTAGCCTCTGGTTGGGCACCACCGGTAGCCCCTGGTTGGGCACCACCGGTAGCCCCTGGTTGGGCACCACTGGTAGCCCCTGGTTGGGCACCACCGGTAGCCCCTGGTTGGGCACCACTGGTAGCCCCTGGTTGGGCACCACCGGTAGCCCCTGGTTGGGCACCACCGGTAACCCCTGGTTGGGCACCACCAGTAGCACGTGGTTGGGCACCACCGGTAGCCCCTGGTTGGGCACCACCAGTAGCCCCTGGTTGGGCACCACCAGTAGCCCCTGGTTGGGCACCACCAGTAGCCCCTGGTTGGGCACCACCAGTAGCCCCTGGTTGGGTACCACCAGTAGCCCCTGGTTGGGCACCACCAGTAGCCCCTGGTTGGGCACCACCAGTAGCCCCTGGTTGGGCACCACCAGTAGCCCCTGGTTGGGCACCACCAGTAGCCCCTGGTTGGACACCACCAGTAGCCCCTGGTTGGGCACCACCAGTAGCCCCTGGTTGGGCACCACCAGTAGCCCCTGGTTGGGCACCACCAGTAGCCCCTGGTTGGGCACCACCAGTAGCCCCTGGTTGGGCACCACCAGTAGCCCCTGGTTGGGCACCACCAGTAGCCCCTGGTTGGGCACCACCAGTAGCCCCTGGTTGGGCACCACCGGTAGCCCCTGGTTGGGCACCACCGGTAGCCCCTGGTTGGGTACCACCAGTAGCCCCTGGTTGGGCACCACCAGTAGCCCCTGGTTGGGCACCACCAGTAGCCCCTGGTTGGGCACCTCCGATAGCCCCTGGTTGGGCACCACCATTAGCCCCTTGTTGGGAGTAGTGTAAACCGGGCCAAGTAGGGCCCGTTTTGCTTTTTTCGACGGCCCCAACTTGGCCCTGGTGTTTTTAGTTACCCCAGTGAGATTTGACGGCCCCAACTTGGCCCGGGTGTTTTTAGTTACCCCAGTGAGATTTCACAGCCCCAACTTGGCCCGGGTATTTTTAGTTACCCCAGTGAGATTTGACGGCCCCAACTTGGCCCGGGTATTTTTAGTTACCCCAGTGAGATTTGACGGCCCCAACTTGGCCTGGGTGTTTTTAGTTATCCCAGTGAGATTTAACGGTCCCAACTTGGCCCGGGTATTTTTAGTTACCCCATTGAGATTTGACGGCCCCAACTTGGCCCGGGTGTTTTTAGTTACCCCAGTGACCCTTGCACAAACATCGCTAATGATCAATGATGTCACCAGGTAACCGCTCAGTGTCCTTGCACAGGTACAATCAAGGGGATTAAAAGGTCATGACTTGGCGCACCCGTTTTTAGTTACCTCTGCTAGTGATTGCCTTATAGTTCATGAATCCATTCCGTCACACCTCAATCATATCGCCTCTATTTCTTTGCTTTTCTAGAGAATGTAATTTAAGCTTTGTCAATCTTTCTTGAAGGATCGTTTATTTCTCATAGGGCAAATAAAAATGAAAAACCCAATATCATAACGCATAAATATATATGTATGGACGTACATAAATATATATGCACATCTCATATTCACTTAAAAACATGCCTCCCCACACCTTGCTGTAGCATATAACAAATCAAAATACTCATTCAGTGTACATATATAGGAATACTACATTGAGTAAAAGCAAGCCTCTTATGTTTTGAAATAAAGCCTTCTGCAGTTACGGTCGTTTCTGAAGTCACCATCCCTAATGCGCTGTAAGACCCCAATGAGCTTCCAGCCAACGTGTTAAATGCGGATCCCAGGAGGTTCACACATCAACCTGTCTTCTTAAAAAGAACGTCGCTTTTGGCCGTTTGCCAGTATGGCCGAATTTGGACGTAATTTGAAAATGAAAAAAAAATGAAAATAAATTTGGGATTTTTTTTCAACAACAGTAAGGTAAGGGTCCTCTGATAGGTTAGGTGCGCAGGAAATTCTCATAAAGTTTCAAAACGTTATGAAAAACGTTATTGGAAAGTTTCATTTTCTTAGCTTACCGAGTAAGCCGGACGACTCAAACAGAAAACGGAACAGTACGTCACTTTTCTGAGTCGATTTCATTTCAAATTACGTCCAAATTTGGCCATAGCGTGCATACGAGCGAAAAGTGACGTTATTTTTAAGAGGACGGGTTGCACACATAAGTGTGAACTCTTAATCGGGCTTAATACCTCAACTGTACTCTGTGCTTCATCAGAGACAATATTCAGCTACATTGGCTCATATTTTCACTCATTGCTCATATTACCTGTTATTCATTTCATAAACCCTCTCAAACCATCCTAACCTAACCTATTATATATAACAAATACATTCTACAGACCAGTTGTTGTTGTTTAGTGACATCACGAAAAGTCACCTCAGGTATAGGGATAGGGTATTGCTGACCATTAGCATATAAGTGTCAAGGTATCACAGCACCTGACTGGTCAGCTATGTGTGACGTCACCAGATGACCAATGCAGCCTTTGGCGTCCTACCTGTATATGTACTGTATTTAATGTTATTATTCAAAAATGGCTAGACTATCCATCCCGACCTAACCTAATCAGAGGTTTAAGAATATTCATTGTATAGGTTTTTATTATTTTATTGGTAATAACAGTTTGCATTCTAGTCTTAACAGTAAAAATTGTAATGGGGAACAAGCATGATATTTCAGATGTAGGTCATAGCAATCCTAGATCCTGGTAATTTTTGTGAGGGGAGACCAGTTCCTCTGCCACATCAAATCTGGATCAATGAATAAATGCCATATGAGCAACACATAATAATATTAATAATAATAATAAATCAGCAATAATATGAAAGACAATATATGGCAAACATCTGGAAATATACTTACAGCTCAGTAATATAAGGATTCATCACACAGCAATAGACATTTATCCTGTCCATCAATGCAAAATGTCTTTTTGCAGTAGGCATTGCAAAATTAGAATATGCAAATTGAATTATCTTCCTATCGTTCATGTCATATTCCCTATATTCAAATAGTTTCAAATTTATGTAGTGCAGCTCTCAAGTTCAAGCGACATAATTTATAGACGAAAAACATGGCATAGGCTCCACAATAATAGGAGTCCATACTCTGTATACGTTGTGTGAACATGTATACTCTATAATCTTCAAAATCAGAGAGGAATTCTTGTAAATAACGTGAATGGAATTCCATTTTCACCCCAAAACTGTCTAACAGGGCAATAATGGCTCCTGAAGGTTTATTGTGTACATATACAGTCATCCAATGACCCATCATCGTTGCAGGGGATTTCTCATCTAAAGTATTTAAAATAAATACCACTGGCTCTTTATTTAATTTCTTGAAGATTCTCCGTACATCGTTCGCTAAATAACATCAGATATATATATATGGCTTCTGGCCCTAAATATATATTTTTCAACCCATTGTTTATTTCTAAACAATTCATGTTTCTTAGGCTCTCGTTTCACAAATAATGCGTCGGTCAACATTAATTTTCATAACCCCAGTAGTAAGGCCAAACAGCAGTATAACTTTATTTCCCACTATGGCTGTATTAAATTCCAATGTAATTCTTAAATTCCCTGTCGCTTCCAAGGAAACTGTACCCTTTATTTCTTGTAATAAATTAAAGGCCAGCAGAGTTTGTCCTTTAACGAACGATTCGTAGGACAAAATATTATCTACATTAAATCCTACAGCATTCAGAACCGTATAATATAATTTCGAACATTTATGGGGGAAATCACACGCTATATTGAATAAACTCGTGGCGTTCACTGAGATATATACGTTGCTCAAGGAGGAATTGTTGAAATATAACGGGTTTAAGGTATAATCTCCAGAAATGGCTTCCATATCAATAATGGCCATGTATAATTTCTCAAGGATCACTCCACCCCAGGGTTGGTCTATAGTTAATGATTTTTGGCCCTGCCCTAGAATATAGGTTTTAAATAGGGTTTTATCAAATATATACGTTACTGCTTCATTATTTTGGGCGAGTGCTCTGTTAATAGCTAGTAACCCAGAAGGGAATGCGGTTAATCTATCGATCCATAAGCGGGCCATATTTATATTATATTTATAATTAGCAGTTGCTGTATCACTGCCAATAACCCATTATCACTATTTAACTCCAAACGTATTCTTACATCTACGTTATCCAGTAAATATTCGCTAATAGATGCAATATTCAGCAGTAACTTAAAGCACGTATAAATGCCCTGTTCTTTCATATTAACCATTTTCTCATCCTGATCTATCGTGGTCGTAGCAAAATACTGCGTATCAATTTTATTAGGTATCGTTAGCGCCTCTTCTTTATAAAAATGCGCTAGATGCTTAAAACGATCTATTTTACATTTGGAAAGAGTCGTTAGCAGCTTCATATACGCCCAATATGAAAATAAAGAATTACTTTCGACTACTTGTTCGTTGAAATATACCACTACTGTTTTAAAAAGAGTTTGTGATAATCCATTAGCTACAGTTACTTTTTTGCCCGAATCTATTGCGGCGTCAGCTTCTGTTAATTCTATCCCCACTTCTATGGCTAGGGATGACATATCCAGGAAATGACCAGGAATGCCAGGGATTCTAAATTCAATATACGAGTCCATAAATTTATTAATTCCTAAATTAACAGGTAAAATATTAATATTTTTCCTGCTAGCTATAGTGGACTCAATCATACGTGCTGAATTAAGTTTGGGAAATCCATCTGTTACAGCCACAGTATAACTTTCCAAAGGGGAATGTAGCCCCGCTCCTAGTGTAGTAGTAGTATTCATGCTGGATGCCATGAAAGGAATGAATTGCAATTTACGCAAACACGTCATTATATCTCTTATTCTTCTTACTCTGGTGAAACTGCGAATAAGTGCTAATTTTGTGGCCTTAGCCTTTCTCTTAGACTTTTTCCGCCTTTTACCACCACCTAAAATCTGACGCCCTACTCCCTTCAAAGATTCGATCCCATGCTTCTTCATTGACTTTTTAAAGGAATGTTCGCCTGTTTGCATGTCTTGCAATACATTCTGACCCATACTTAAGACGGCAGGAGCAAGTGTTCTCATTAAAAATGGCGCTGCTTTACGGGCCAAACCAGTGAGGAAACTGAATATCCCACCTCCTCTTATATGACTCCCATTGAATATTCTAATATCACTTAGCCCACCTCCTTTATATGAGGCAGGTGGGCTAATTAAGAATAATATTTCGTCTACAGATGAAGGGATGAAATTGACGCGCATTTTGTAGCTTGCAGATGAGTAATGAGGCTCAGAACTGTAATGTCCTTATTATATAGACCCAATTCGGGGTCATATATGTAAAACAGCTGTTGTGCTTCCTCGTTTATCAAAATAAATAGGGGTGCCATTAGGATCTGTTACTGCAATACTTATACTATCCAGTACATTTGTATTTAATGGTTTATATAGTTTCCTATTCGTGCTTTCACCATCCTGCAAAGACACTACGTCCAATATATTCACTAATAAATTCCCGTACATCGTGGGTGCGATTTTATCACAATAAACACACAAGTAATCCATCATGCCCCTGGGTTGAGGAGGGTAGGGACACGTGTCGGATATGAGAGCTTCATCCAAATAATTCTTGTGTACGTATATATCATAATTTTTATGCTGATCAGTTCCTAAAACCTTGCCGATGCTCGCCCCAAAAGATAGGGAAATCCTGCATATGGCTCGTTTATCGTCATAATACAATACATTCTCATCGCTGCTTGCGGTATTGAACTTCACCCGATTGGAAATCGATCCATATTTAATATATGCATCTGCATATCTCGGGAAATGCGTCTTATAGACATCAGACACAAAACTCAAACCGTTCTGTGAAAATATATGGGTAATTTCATTGTTGATGGCGTATATAGTTTCCTTTATGCCACCAGCTAAAATATTAGTTTTCGGTAGAAATTTAGAATGTTTGGAACTAATGCCTTTAGCATCTAGGTACATAATTCTCACGCGGATATAATTTTCCAGATCATCCGATCTTATTATGTAATATGACGAAGGCAATAATATATTCTGGAGACACATTTCGTAGGAACGTCTAGAATCCAGCACGAGTTGATTATACAGTCTGCTTTTAAAAGCACTAGGAACATTATTAGGAAATAAATCTGTATTAGAAACACTTGTGGCATAAATAACGTAGGAATTCATTGCTGGACTAAGAATGAATAAACTAAAAACAAAACAGCACATCTATTTATACACTCACCTTTAGTAAGGTAACCATGATGCTCCTCCGCCAACTTTAGGGCGTTTAGTTTCTCCAGCAGCTGTAGTAGGAGCATACGCCCGTTTTCTTCTTAGTACCACGTCATCATTAAATACTTGTTTACGAGATTCTGTATTCCTAAACATTTCTCGTGGAGTTGAGGTTAAAGAGATGAATAATTTAACTAGCGGTAATTTTTCTCGTGGGAATACAGAGCGGTTAATCGTCATTTTAGTTAAAATATCATCAATTATGTTTATTCCAGTCACTGGCATTTGCAGATTCCCATTGACGTCCCATTGCACCATCTTGCTTTCATCAAAATAATTCAACAGCGAAGTAGCATAATCATGATCTTTAGCTTTCAATTTTAAATGTACGAAATGTACTATTGAAGGATTAGGTCGTACTGAAACTGGTGCTACTGGCGTTGCTGGTGTTGGAGCTCGTGATGGCGCTACTTCTGCTTTTTTTACTACTGGTACTTTAGCAGGTCCCTCATCGATTGATTTACGAGGTACTAGATAATATTCTTTCATTTTTTATTTATTAAATAGCCTGGAAATTAAACTAGCAGCTATGGGTAATAATATACCGAGGATACTGCCTCCTTTGCGAGTCAATAAAATGCGCTTTTTGTTCGAAATTGAGGGTTTCTTACAAGCCAGCGAATGCAAGGTGTCTCTGTATTTCTTCAATTTGACTATAACTTTCTTTTTAACCGCAAGCCTATTTTTCAGAAAATTTTTGAAAATCTCTGACAAGCAATGAATATGAGGTTTTTTAAACTGAGCAATCAATTTTTTTCCTGGCTGAGGAATTAAGTTTGCTTAGCAAGGTTACCAACTCTCTGTACTTGTATATTAATGGCTTCTTCATATCTTCAACAAATTATCAGCATCAATCCACTGATCAAATGAAGAGTCGTAGCCTTCGTACCTCACTTTATACTGTAATTTATTATTGGGTAATGTACGTTTACGTAGCACCTTCTCAATATTAAATGCAGCTGGTAAATGGGTTAGGGTTAATTCTTCCTTGTAAAACCCTCCGTCAATAGGCTTGTTATTTAAATCTTGTAAAAAATATAATGGGATAGGCTGGCTTTTATCTATACGAATAATTCTGAAAATTTCCTCCGTGTTTTGTCTAGCAAAACCTTTCTTGAATGTCGAAATTCTGTTGGAGAGAGTAATGCGAACTGTGTCTCCCACAGCTAGTAGAGAACTAAGACCTGCTTTAGGTTTGTCCTTACTTTTATACATGAGATTTAACTGTTTCTTTATATCTTGTGGGCGAGATAAAGCATGAACGTCAACTGGAGTCCTACCACCTAACCCTCGGTGGGGTGTTGTGTTATACGCCTTTATGATATCAGGCAATATGGGCAGATATCTCGAGGTATTGTGTGCAGTCATATATTTATAAATCTTGATTTTCATGGTAATACGCAATACAGTTTAATAATTTTAGCTGCTAACATTCGTTGCATATGAGAATTATAAAATTCGCCCCCTCGATCTGTATTAATTTTACATATTCCTTGGAAATATGAGGATTCCAATATATTTTTCAGAGCTTTACTCACAATCTGTCCGTCTTTGCGTTTCAGAGGTGCCACTTGCGCATACCGTGAAAAAATATCGACACAGACGAGAATATATTTAATATCATCATTGTGTTTAGCCAATAATCCCATTTCTGCTAAATCACAAGCTAAATATATACGGGGTTTAGGACTCAGTACCTTTCGTCGCTGAAATTTGCGAGATTTTAATGCATGTAAAGTGTAAGCTTTAGACGATTTCAAGTATTCTTTGACATCCGATAAAGTTATATCTGGTTTTATGGTTTTAGCTGTTTTATACAACCTATCAACCCCCCTAACCCTCCTGAGGATGTGGGGTTATAATAAATTTTATCTAGTACGTGCTCCATCTTCTAATAAAGTGATATCGGATTGTATGGTTTTAGTTGATTTATACATCCGATATACCAACCCCCCTAACCTCCCCTTGTGGTTGTTGTTGTGGGGAACGCATCCCATACACCCCACCCCCCTAACCTCCCCTTGTGGTTGTTGTTGTTGTGGGAACACATCCTATACACCCAACCCCCCTAACCTCCCCTTGTGGTTGTTGTTGTTTTCATCTAGTACGTTCACCATTGGTATACAATTTCGTATGGATGCTCACCAACAATATTGCTACGGAAGGTAATGCGTTCAGGGGTTTTCACTCCTAAATCCACCAATAAATATCCATAAGGTTTACTAATGGCTTTCTTGTAGATATCCAAAAGCTTTTTAGAATCTTGTTTTCCTAATAATTGCCGCCCTAAAGTTTCAATTTGACCTAAATCTCTAGATTTCACTAGTATGAAATAAGAGGCATTTAAGCTTATACTTCTAGCATATTTCCCAGAGAAAAATATATTTTGGGTAATTAATATGCACGAAATAGCGAGATGTCTGCCTTTAGTAAAGATATCAGACACAATTTTGGAATTGGCAGATTCGATGAACAAGTCATCAATAATAATTAAAATAGGTGAATCGTCTGTACGTTCATCTAAAGGTTTGATAATTTCAGGATGAGCTATTATTTTCTTGTTAATTACTGGATCGTCTAGCAATGCTTTGTAACTGCCGCCGCATATAATAATACTGGAGAATTTCAGATGGTATTTTTGTACGAGTTTAGTGCACAAATGAGATTTTCCGCAATTGGAAAATCCTGCAATAATTATCCTACTAGGTTCATTGAAAATATCGAGTTGTTCTTCAGTGATAGGTGAACTATCCATGACTCGTGTTGGGTTTGTACTGACATAAGTATGATAAGGATATTATATATAAACATGGGAGGTTTCATAATTTTATTTTTGCATAGAACATTTTTCAAAACATAGGTTAGGGGGCAATGTTTTATAAAAACACCAAAGTATACATTTCACAATTTTTTATTTTTTTATATACAACAGAACATTTTCAACATAGGTTAAGGGAGACTGCATTTTCAGAACATCAGTGATGAGTCAGGTGCCCTCCAGTTTTTCGAACATCAATGTTAGGTTAGGGGAGGTAGCAATTTTCAAACACAAAAGATAGGTTAGGTAGCAATTTTCAAACACAAATATAGGTTAGGGGAGGTTGTAAATTTTCAAACACAAAGATAGGTTAGGGGAGGTTGTAAATTTTCAAACACAAAAGATAGGTTAGGTGAGGTTGCAAATTTTCTATCACCAATTTTCTTCAGTCACTAATTGTGAGGATACGTCTTGTTCACAAATATGTAGCTCTTGAAATAGCACTTTCTCTGTAACTAGCTGACATTGTAACTATAAGGTGTGAAGGATAGATGAAATTGTTTATGTAATAATCTAAGATGAGGTCTGATAAAGACCTTTTGTGCCCTCTGTAATGCTTTTGCGCTACCGCTCACAGGATGAGTATGGGGTGCACAATAAACTAGCCGCCTTTGGCGGCAACAATCAATCACCAGTGCATCGCGTTTTCCCCACATATTGAATATGGGATGGAATCCACGTTTAGCAGGACGTGCAGCAGCAGGTGCAGGTACATCCTCCTCCTCATTCTCTTCTTCACGAATTTCTGCTCGAGGTATATCGGGGTGTCCATACGCCAAAGACTGTGTAGGACTCGGTACATAACGTTTATCGTCAAAGGCGGACAATCCACGTTTTGTAGTGAGACAGGTACACATACGGCCTTTAACATTCCTAATAGATCTGGATTGGAACCTCTGCCCAATATTTAACTCTAAAGCACTTTGGAAAGCAGCATGAGTTTAGACTGATGATAAGTGGGAATTCCTTTACAACGACAGATCTGAACCTGATCTTGAGTGAGAATTGAGTACATTTTAGGCTTCAATGCAATGAGTTCCTTGATAATTTTGGCTCCAACTTCCGATTTTAACAAACCCAGTTGACCTTTGCTAGAGTTATTGAAATAGGGATTTTCAGGAGGGAAATTGCTGAAATCCATATGCTGAGACAAAGGCAGTTTATTTAATTCCTCAAAAGCATTTGGACAGGTCAATTCAATCAAATACGAATCTGTATCCGTATACAACAATCTAGCTTTGTCTCCATAATGAACTTTGACCGTATTATACCAAAAATCACATATGATCCTCTTAGCTATTTGCAGGATTTGGAACCCCAAATAGGTTGGTGTATTGACTTTAAGTGATTGTTTCTTAACCGTGCAAATGACTCTGTCTTCGTTCAACAAAATGCACCGTTTGAAGAATGGATTACGTGCAAGCTTTTGGAATTTGTCTCGTGATGTAACTAAATAATGCTGATCACCATATTTACTCACATTTGTCAAACTCTTGCCATAAATTGCATTTGATACCAGCTTGAAAGCTTTACCCTTAATGGCGCAAGGCGTATTCGAACGTTAACGAGCATTTGTTTCGACAAATTCCTTAAGGTACTTGCTTTGTTGGAATTCATAAACTGCATTTACCTTAGCTACTTCCAATCCCAATTTCATCAGTATCTGAAGCAAATCCAAACTGACCAAGTAATCTTTTTGAGGGAGATGAGAAGCAATTAATTTATTGTTTTTCTTGGGGAGTTTGCGATCTTCTGTATTTAAAATGTGTTTGCTATAATCGGACAGAAGATCAGTTGAAATATTAGCATGTGACAGGGTAAGGGTAAGTCATCGGTGTATCGAGCTACCTCAGGTGCGACATGCTTGGTATCACACATGACCCAATACCCCTTATCCCCATCACATGCGATATTTTCCAATCCCTGTTGGAGCCAATCACTGCATTCGGCAGCAGATAATTTACGGATCCCGCCTTGAGGAAGCAGTTCTGTCATACAGGTGGCGTATAGGCCACTAAAATCCAAATACAGAATATATTTATCAGTACTAGAAGTATCAGCACCCGTATGCTCATTTTGTACACTTGTGTGTTGCCGAACAACAGAGGTAAATCCGCGTCTTAGATTTCTACGCAATACATCGTACAAATGGGGATCAGAAATAGAGCTCAAGACAACTTGACTCTTAAAAAAGAAAGCGTCCCATGCAAAACTAGATAACGAGACAGTGTGTAATGTCTAACTTGTACAGCTCAAGCATGGTCTTGCGCCATACAGTAAACACATCACACAATAGTCCAGTATCTACTTTCAAATAGACCTTCAAGTAATCCCCAATGGTCTTGCATTCCGCTAATCTAAAGACTTCTTTAGCCTGTGTATAATCGTTCTCGCTTATGGCCTCGTGCTTTAAACTATTGAAAAAGGCTTCGGGAGGAGGAAGAGCCGGTTCATTTAATTTCTCCAAAGATGAAATATAATCATAACAGAATACCTGTTTACCTGTCTTTAATAAATGGTGGGCAGCTGCAGGGACGTCATCTAGCATAACTGAGGTGTAAGTGGTGGGTTTACCTTCCCTGATATGTTCTTTAGCTAGTTTTTCCAACCCACCATTTAGTAAAGCCAGACTATCCATAAACCGAAGTTTACCGATATCTACTTTCAAGAACTTTAAACCATCTTTGGAGGTAATATCAATTTCACGGTTAGGGAGGTTAGACAATTCATTTAAAATTACCCCTAGGTCATAAGCCGCATTGTGAGAGAATGTATACAAATATTTATATGAATTTCTGCATAACATGTTACACCTACGGCAATAGGCTGCAAGATAATTATTAAATTCAATAGCATGATCATGATGACGGTGCTTGTCTTTATCTGATTTAAATGGCCTATAACACATTTCACATGTGGTTTGCCGTCTATGGGCTTGCCAATGTGCGCGTGTCATAGATATTTTGTATTTAGGCATGGTAGATTTAATTCTTTTCCATGCCTTCTCCAAAGTATCTATGAAATGATTCACAGGGTCATCCCCTATATATGTTATATTTTCTACTACCTCCAATTCTCTGTTGATGATGATAAAAGCATATGCCACGGCTTTGTGACGTTTCTCAATCATACCTTGAGGATTGGAGGGGTCCAACAAGCACTCGAAATCATAATAGGCCGTGTGAGACGGACCATAGGCACGACCGTAATTTTTGAACTTGATTTTATGACCTTCAGGGTAAAATTTCAATGTTTGATTCATTTCACACGACTCTTCGTGATCCCGCATCGCATCAGGT
Organism: Procambarus virginalis; assembly: GCA_020271785.1. NCBI lineage: Eukaryota > Metazoa > Arthropoda > Malacostraca > Decapoda > Cambaridae > Procambarus > Procambarus virginalis. The sequence continues at coordinate 52,142 of WNGS01169427.1, forward strand.
GACAAATGAATTAAACAGGAATGACAGAAAATATGATTGTTAGGGATCTCATATGAATGGCTGCGCATGTTACGGACATACTGATTGAAATCTTTAATGAGCACAAGATACTGATCCTCTAGCATGAGTAATGGTACTTTACAAGCAGAATGTTCCCTGCCTTTCCTAGCTAAGCTAATGTAGTACCTATTGTCTTCACGAGTAAGCACATAGATAAATATACTTAATTTATTTATACTTTCAATTTTATTGATATTGTCATACGTTATGGGAATTTCAATATCCTCACTCCAACGGACAAATCTAAGACACCACCTGGCCGATTTGGAACACCTGCCAATGTTGTGTAATGTCATTCCCTGAGCAGGACATATGTATGCGGCTAAACATTGGATTAAACATATATTTTGCTCGCCTTTAGGATTGAAAACATAATTTTTGCCACGCAATTTATCTGGATACGGCACGTATTCTCCTAGACGGATAGGATGTTGAACAGCTATGGAATTGATATAAAAACCAGAAATGCTTTGAATACCTAGACTCGAACCTTGTCTCGGCAAAGAACTCTTCTAACTTATTATCCAATTCAGCAATCCATTGATCTACGACAACACTGGCCTCATGCCTAGTTACAGTGCGTTGCTCAGCCCTTATAGGTAACTCTCCCTCAAAATCAGGTTCATTTTCTTGATTAAGCCGTTGTAAATTGAAAGAAAAATCAGGGTATATTAAAAGGGCAGGAGGGAAATTGGGGTGAACGGCATCAAACAAGGATTCTATTTGCCGGATAAAATATTCACGATATATAGTTAAATAATGGGCATGATCTGGGATGCTATATGAATGGCGTATGTACCCCCCATTGAAATTATTTATCACTTCAAGCACTTCGGGTTGAGGAGGAAGTAAAGCATCTGCCTGCTGTTGCTGCTGCTCCTGAGGTGGTGGCGGAGAATTAGAGATTGGTTGACTGGCATCCATATCAGAATCTGCTTCCCAAACCAAATGCAGGGAGTCGTCTTCATCCTCCAGTTGAGAACCTATAAGTAACAAGAACAATGATTTCAATAAATAAAATTATATATAGGGAGTTTAATAATAATAATGACATTATTGAAATATGAAAATAATAATCAATGCGGATGTTACCTACAATTAGCACTTTCCCTGTTATTAGCTTCTTCTGGTGTTTGTGTGCGAGTTTGGCTCGTGCTTGGTAGTTCACCACCTCCTCCACGAGGATAATCCTCCTCCTCAACTATCTGCTGAGCTGGCGAACCTAAACAAAAAATTATATAAATCAATGTTCCTATTAATGGCTAATGTTATATTCGGAATACCGCAACAGGCATAAATAATGGAGAATAATGGTAAAAAAAAAGAGAAAAAAATAAGAGACTCACTTTCATATTGAGTACTTTCAGGCAGAGAAGCTTCTAAAACCTCTGAATCAGAACTGCTCGAAGATTGCATGTGGTTGTCTTTCTCCGCCAGATACATGCAAAATGGACATGCTTCGGGGTTATGTCCTGCAGAATATATATTTTTTAAATAAATAATGGAAATAATTATAATTTATCCGATTACCAACATCAATCACCACGGATATTAATTGGAAATGAACTATCTATATAACACATGCAAATAAGAACGTTTACTATCACTGGCGAGCAAATTATGCAGGCAAAAATAATAATAATAAATAATAATAATAATACTTACGGTTGACGCAAAATACTTTGGAGCAGGTGGTGCAGATCTTGTCATAATGGCCGTGAGGTTTATCTTCACACTGGGGACAGGTTATAACACACACACGACGCGAATTTGCCATATATGAAATATGACACACTTCACACATAACACGGTACAAATGCATTTTCCCCTGCTTTGGGTTATTGCAGAAAGGACAGTTTTCCATGGCTGCGTATTGTTGAAAAAATACAGAGGTTTGGTGAAATGTCCAGGAGCGTCGCTGGCTTCTTGTGCTGGCTGAGAGGGCTGGAGTTGAAATTGAAATTGAAATAAGTTTATTGATGTAAAATACACACAAAGGGATGAGGACGCTCAAGCTATTCTCACCCCGTTCAGTACATCGTGTTAATACATACATAGACACACATCACAAACAATAATCATATTACCAAACATCCTGAGAGATAAACATATACATTTCCTCCTTCACAAGTAGTATGATATCAGACGTACACAAATACTTTTATGACCTAGGTATACTGTATAGACAATTTGCAAGAGACATGCAGATAAGTCAACAAAATATTACAGTCTTGGTGCAAAATTCTTATATCTCTCAAGAATTTCATCAACCTTTCCGTTGTGACACATCCAGGCTATTTGTTCAGGGACAGTCCTTATCTTAGTGTTTCTATATACATTAATCAACGGACAATCAAGAACATAATGGGCAAGGGTGTGAGATCTTAACATACCACATAGTTTACACTTCGTGTCATTATCATGAACACCTATCCCATATTCCCAGTAATATTTGTACTCAAGCCTGAGCCGCATGTACACAGAGTCACTCCAAGCATTTCTCCTTTTACCATAAGTGAAATGGGTGTTTTGACTCACATACATGTAGTGTTGCATGGTTTGACTTCTCTCATACATTAGATCTCTCCTCTCCGCTCCTGCCTGTGCCTGAATATTTCTGATTTTGCTTCTAATTTGTCTCATTGTGAATTCACATTCAATGTCAACTTGTGGTTTTGATGTGGCACGTTTGGCCAAGTCATCCGCCACCTCGTTGAGCACTATTCCAACATGAGATGGAATCCACATGAATTTCACACTATGTCCTTTCAGCTGTATCTCAGTTATTCTTCTCTTACAATCCTCAACTATGGAGATGAAGACTGGGTTTCGACTGTTTAAGGACTCAAGTGCTCCTCGGCTATCGACAAATACAAAAACATTTTTGTCGTCATGACGTACTTCCTCCAAACACGCCAGAATGGCCTGCAGTTCAGCTTGTGTGGATGATATATAATTACTAAGCCGGAGTTCAATTATCCTGTCCACAGTCCCAAACTCCGTATATTCCCTTATTAGGACACCACACCCTGCCCTGCCATCCTCCGCCACCGACCCGTCACAATATACATGTAAACTGTTGCCTCTTGGTAACCGAGATATCATGCTTCCATACAAACACCGTAATTGTCCCGGTTCATGATGAATCTTTTTCACCTTGAGGGGTACAATTTCGACGTCTATTTTCTGTACTTTCCATGGAGCAGACATATTACACTGTCGAGAGGGTTTACAGCAGTCAAGTACATCGTATTCCCTGAGGTCATGAGCTAATCCCCTCGTGTAGCGTGTCTCCCTCAGTTTCCTGGAAGTGTGTACGTCACTCAGGCAGGTCTGAACGCTCTCAAACAGCTTATCCCCTCCTTTTCTCCGCATGAAACGAATAGATACTCTAGTGTTAATGTCACGGACTCTATCACACACACTCTGTAAATTTAATTCCATTCTCATTATTTCAATCATTGCATTTCTTTGACATCCAAGAATAATCCTCATAGCCTCGTTCTGTATCAGCTCTATTTTTTTAAGTCTGCCTTGGCCTGTGTAAGACAAAACGGGTGCTGCGTAGTCTATCAGGGACCGAACAGTGCTTATGTATAACATCCGCAAGATAGGTACCCCAACACCTTTACCAGAAAAAGCCAGTGCTTTTAGAGGATGCAGACGGGCTTTACATAAGGTGCTGATATGATTTATTTCAGCATTTTTACTCTCACATGTGTATCCAACATACATGCCCAGATACTTGTACTTCTGAACACGGCTCAGTTCCACACCATTTAGAGTAAGTGTTATATTTCTTCGTTTCCTATACTCATATTTGGTTTTATCTGCATTTATAACTAAGCCTAACTTGTGACAGGTTGTACCAAGTATGTTAAGAGCAGTTTGAATTTTGTTCCCAGAAGTGCCTTGTATAAGAATGTCATCAGCATATATGATCGTCGTGACCCCTGGAGGATACATCTCTGATGCTAATCTGTTCATTAATACATTGAATAAGGTGGGACTTAATACTCCCCTTGTGGGGTACCTAACTGAAACATCCGTTCCTCAGACATGTATCCCTGGTAATACACCTGACCTTTTCTGCCTTGTAGATAATCCCTTATCCAGTGTAGCAATCTCCCTGTTATTCCCAGATTGGCTAATTCGTATAAGATTACTTCCCCATTGGCTTTATCAAATGCTCCTTGCAGATCAACAAAAACTCTACAATTGTCATCCACATTAGACAAACACTTTAAGAGACAATCCGCAGTACTTTTGCCTTTGATAAAACCAAAGAGATTACTGGACATGTTATCACCTACAAGGTAGAGTAGCCTATTTAACAAAATCCTTTCCATCATTTTACAAAAGCAGGATATTAAGGAGACAGGTCTGTAGACTCCGTTTGACTTAGGGATAGGAATGATGACAGCCTCTTTCCATTTTCTTGGTAACTTTCCCTCTCTATAACTCATATTAAACAAATCAAGTAAGGGACTAGGTTTCATACCGGCTAAATAATTAAGAATGTCATACGTTACTCCATCTTTTCCAGGAGCAGTAGAGCTGCCACTTTTTATAGCATCCAGTAGCTCATCGTGAGTTATCTCAGTGCATGCTATAGATCTTGTATTTAAGGCACATAAAGTTACTCCATTTCTAATATTTTCCCATGACTCAATGGTGACTCTCGTGTCTGCAGGTAAGGACTCCATACCAGCAGCACTAGCCCATTTATCTACTAACTCATTAGCAACCTTTCCTGGATCTGAGTGAGCAATGAATTTGGGCTTACAACCCCTGATTTTATTTACTGCTCTCCATATGTCTTTAAGGTTCTTAGTATTACCAATGGACTGCGCAAAGTCTTGCCAGTATCTGTCCCGCGCCTCCTTCCTCACCTGACTGCATTCCCTAGCCACTTCCAACATTGTATTTTTCTCTTCATCCCTCATTCCATTTTTTAACCATTCTTTGTGCACTCCGTAGCATTCTCTCCCACCCTTAACTTGCTGATCATTGAGATATTTAAATTTCTTAGGTCCATGCGTCTTGCTTCCCCTGCCCCCGTTATTTTCCCTCTGTACTAATTTCTCTATGTTCTCGACCATGTCTCGTAAAACTATCAACGCAGAGCGGCGTGTATTGTTGATACCAATCCCCATATTTTTGAATAAATAATTTTTCATATCTTTATTAATATTTAGCCTTTCCTTTGAAAGTGGACTTGTTTTTCCCCAGTGGTAATTCAACGTTCAAGGCAAAGTGGTCACTAAGTAGTTCCCGAACAACCGAGCCTCCCCCATAATCCCCTGAGAGTTTATAAAATGCAGGCATAGTCAAGCCGTCCTCCCTGATGTGAGTTGGTTCATGTTTTCCCAAGAGACAGGTATCTGGATGATCTTGTAGAAACTGTAACCACTTGACCCCATTAGCATTAATACTACCCACTGTCCCAAGGCTTGTGTGCCGAGCATTAAGGTCCCCAATGACCAGTTAAGGATTAGTATAAATGCAGTCAGGTAGATAGTAGGTCGAGCAGTTCCTGGATACATACAAATTAACTACAATAAATTCCCCTTCCCTTAATGATAATTTAACACAGACACTCTCTATACCTTGCGTTTTTGATGGCGGTTCTACTAACTCTGCTGGTATGGAGTTCTTATACATAAATCGACGTGCCTCTGATGTTATTTGCGGCGAAGAGGTGAACCCCTTTATCGCCATTTAATTTCCAATAAGCCTAATCATTCTCTATCCCCTGTCTCCTGGAGAGCTA
>WNGS01169427.1:77731-97587 GCA_020271785.1 Procambarus virginalis
CAGAAGCACTGTGCCTGTCACTCTCCATAGTGTATAACAAATCACTGGCAACAAGAGAACTGGCAGAAATTTGGAAAGCAGCTAATGTAGTCTCAATATACAAGAAAGGGGATAGACAGGAGGCACTGAACTACAGGCCAGTGTCCCTAACCTGCATGCCATGCAAGCTGATGGAGAAGATTGTGCGAAGAAAGCTAGTGGAACATATGGCAACGACAACGAGTCATTGCAAGATGTGAGGTCTCAGATTGGCGAGACGTCACAAGTTGAGTCCCGCAGGGGTCAGTTCTTGGACCTATACTGTTTCTGATATATGTAAATGATCTCTCAGAGGGTATAGACTCATTTCTCTCAATGTTTGCTGACGATGCAAAAATTATGAGGAGGATTGAAACAGAGGGGGATAGTAGGAGGCTACAAGATGACCTAGACAGACTGAATGAATGGTCCAGCAAATGGCTGCTAAAGTTTAACCCGAGTAAATGCAAAGTAATGAAACTAGGCGGTGGAAACAGGAGGCAAGACACAGGATACAGAATAAGATATGAAGTACTTCATGAAACGGGCAGAGACAAAGATCTAGGAGTTGATATCACACCAAACCTGTCTCCTGAAACCCACATAAAATGAATTACGTCTGCGGCATATGTGAGGCTGGCTAACATCAGAACCGCCTTCAGGGATCTGTGTAAGGAGTCATTCAGAATCTTATATACCACATATGTAAAACCAGTCCTGGAGTATACGGCCCCAGCATGGAGCCCGTACCTTGTCAAGAACAAGATGAAGCTGAAAAAAGTTCAGAGGTATGCCACTAGACTAGTCCCAGAACTAAGAGTTACGAGTTACGAGGAAAGGCTGCGGGAAATGCACGTAACGACACTGGAAGACAGAAGAGTAAGGGGAGACATGATCACTACCTACAAAATCCTCAGGGGGGAATTGACAGGGTAGACAAAGATAAACTATTTTACAATGGTGGTACGCGATCAAGGGGACACAGGTGGAAATTGAGTACCCAAATGAGTCACAGGGACGTTAGAAGGAACTTTTTCAGTGTTAGAGTAGTTAGCAAATGGAATGCATTAGGCAATGATGTGGTGGAGGCCGACTCCATACACAGTTTCAAATATCGATATGATAGAGCCCAATAGGCTCAGGAACTTGTACACCAGTTGATTGACTGTTGAGAGGCGGGACCAAAGAGCCAGAGCTCAGCCCCCGCAAGCACAAATAGGCGAGTACAAATAGGTGAGTAACACACACACACACACAGCCACCGGGTGAAGGGACGACGACGTTTCGGTCCGTCCTGGACCATTCTCAAGTCGATTGTCCAATCAGCCACCGGGGGCCGGTGTCTGACTGGACAGCATGCTGGACGCTTGATCCTGTGGTCCCGGGTTCGATTCCCGGCGCCGGCGAGAAACAATGGGCAGAGTATCTTTGACCCTACCTGGAGTTATACAGCTGTTACGGGCTGCTTTTGTGTGTGTGTGTGTGTGTGTGTGTGTGTGTGTGTGTGTGGTGTGTGTGTGTGTGTGTGTGTTGTGTGTGTGTGTGTGTGTGTGTGTGGAAAATATATAGTTAATAGTTAGTAACAGCTGATTGATTGACAGTTGAGAGGCGGGCTGATAGAGCAGAGCTCATTTCCGGCAAGCACAACTAGGTGAATGCACACGAAAGGTACTCACCTAGTGTGCTTGCGGGGATGGGGCTCTGGCTTTTTGGTCCCGCTTCTCCACTGTCAATCAACTGGACAATCAACTGTGTGTGTATATGTACTCACCTAGTTGTGCTTACTGGGGTTGAGCTCTGGCTCTTTGGTCCCACCTCCCAACTGTCAATCAACTGGACAATCAGCTGTGTGTATATGTACTCACCTAGTTGTGCTTACTGGGGTTGAGCTCTGGCTCTTTGGTCACACCTCCCAACTGTCAATGAACTAACGTACAGGTAATCATATTTACATTTGAAACTGTGTATGGAATCAGCCTCTTCCACATCACTGTCTAATGCATTCCATTATGAACTATTCTGACACTAAAAAAAATCTAATGTCTTAATGGCTCATTTGGGTACTCAATTTTAACCAGTGTCCCCTAGTGCGTGTGCCCCTTGTGTAAAATAATCTGTCTTTATCTACCCTATTAATTCCTCTGAGAATATTGTATGTGGTGATCATGTCCCCTCTAACTCTTCTTTCTCCCGGTGATGTGATGTTTAATTCCCGTAGTCTCTCCTCGCAGCTCATACCCCTTAGTTCGGGTACTAGTCTGATGGCGAACCTTTGAACCTTTTCCAGTTTAGTCTTATGCGTGACTAGATATGGACTTCATGCTGGAGCCGCATGCTCCAGGATTGGTCTGACACATGTGGAATTCAACGCTCTGAATGATTCTTTACACAAGTTTCTAAAGGCTGTTCTTATGTTGGCCAATCTGGCATATACCGCTGGTGTTATCCTCTTGATATGGGCTTCAGGGGACAGGTCTAGCGTGATATCAACCCCCAGGTCTTTCTCTCTCTCTCTCTGATACTTTAAGTTTTTCATCTCCCAAATGATACCATGTATCTGGACTCCTGCGTCCTACACCTATCTTCGTTACATTACATTTCCTTGGGTTTAACTCTAACAACCATTTGTTCGACCATTCCTGCAGCTTGTCCAGGTCTTCTTGAAGCCTCAAGCTGTCCTCCTCTGTCTTAATCCTTCTCATAATTTTGGCGTCGTCAGCAAACATTGAGAGGAATGAGTCTATTCCCTCTGGGAGATCATTTACGTATATCAGAAACAGGATAGGTCCGCGTACAGAGCCCTGTGAAACTCTACTGGTGACTTCACGCCAATCTGAGGTCTCACCCCTCACTGTAACTCCCTGTTTCCTATTGCTTAGGTACTCCCTTATCCCCTGGAGCGCCCTACCAGTTACTCCTGCCTGTTTCTACAGCTTATACATCAACCTTTTATGGGGTACTATGTCAAAGGCTTTCCGACAGTGAAAAAAATGCAGTCCGCCCATCTTTCTCCTTCTTCCTTAATCTTTGTTACCTGATCGTAGAATTCTATTAAGCCTTTAAGACAAAATTTTCTCTCCCAGAACCCATGTTGATGGGATGTCACAAAGTCCCTTTCTCTCCAGATGTGTTACTAGGTTATTTCTCGCGATCTTCTCCATCACCTTGCATGGTATACAAGTTAAGGACACTGGTCTGTAGTTCAGTGCCTCTTGTATGTCACTTTTGTATAATGGACCATTGTCGGTTTTCCATATTCTAGTAGGTCTCCCGTCCTGCACAGTGTGAATGTGTGTGTGTGTGCGTGCTTGCGGAGCTTGCGGCGTGATTGCAGAGATTGAGCTCTGATCTTACGGCTCGCCTCTCGACTGACAATCACCTGTTACTAACTACTAACTATTTTTTTACACACCCCCATACCCCCAGGAAGCAGCTCGTAACAGCTGTGTAACTCCCAGGTACCTATTTACTGCTAGGTAACAGGGGCATTAAGGGCAAAAGAAATTTTGCCCATTTGTTTCTGCCTGGTCCAGGAATCGAACCCTGGCCACAGAATTACGAGCCCTGAGTGCTGTCCACTCAGCTACCACACCCTTATGTGTGTGAGTGTGTGTGTTTACTCACCTATTTGTTCTCACCTATTTGTGCTTGCCGGATCGAGCATCGGCTCTTCGGATCCCCTTTCCAGCTTTCTGTTGTTTACAGCAATGACTTCGGTCCCATTTCCCTATCATACCTAATTTTAAAACTATGAATACAGTTTGCTTCCACAACCTGCTCCTTCAGTGCATTCCATTTTTCCGCTACTCTCGCGCTAAAATAATAATTCCTAGCATCTCTGCGACACATCTGCGTTTCCAGCTTCCACCCATGTCCCCTCGTTCAGTTACTATTACGTGTGAACATTCTTCTATTTCCACTTTGTTAATTCCCCATCAGTATTTTTATACGTTCCTATCATATCCCCCCTCTCTCTTCTTTTTTCTAGTGTCGTAAGGTTCAGTTCTTCAGGCGCTCTTCATATCCCTTTTCTCGTAACTCTGGGACAAGCCTGGTCACAAACTTCTGAACCTTTTCCAGTTTCCTTATGCGTTTCTTCAGGTGGTGATTCCATGATGGTGCGGCATACTCTAAGGCAGTGTAAAGCGCCTTAAAAGCACCTCACTTTGGTTTCTGAATGATGTTCTTACTTTTGCCAGTGTAGAGTACGCTGCTGTCGTTATCCTGTTTGTATGTGCCTCAGGAGTTAGATTAGGTGTTACATCCACTCCTAGGTCTCTTTCTCGAACCGTTACAGGTAGGCAGTTCCCCTTCATTGTGTACTGTCCCTTTGGTCTTTTATCACCTGATACCATTTCCATAACTTCATATTTACTTGTGTTGAACTCCAGTAGCCATTTATCTGACCATCTCTGCAACTGTTCAGGTCCTCTTGGAGGATCCTGCAATCCTCATCTGTCAGAACTCTTCTCATCAACTTTGCGTCATCCGCGAACATCGACACGTAGGACTCTACTCTTGTAAACATGTCGTTACCGTATATTAGAAACAGAATTTGTCCCAGCACCGATCCTTGAGGTACTCCACTCGTTACTGTTCGCCAGTCCGACTTCTCGCCCCCTTATCGTAACTCTGACTCCTTCCTGTTAGGCAGTTCCTGATCCATGCTAGGGTCTTTCCCCCCACCCCCGCCTGCCTCTCGAGTTTGAACAGCAGTCTCATGTGAGGTACTGTATCAAGGCTTTTTGGCAGTCCAGAAATATGCAGTCTGCCCAGCCATCTTTTGTCCTGTCTTATCCTCGTTATTTTATCATATAATTCCAAAAGGTTAGATAGGCATGATTTTCCTTTCCAGAACCCAGAACTTTCCGGGTTGATGTTTGTTCAGGTTAAGTTAGTTAGGTTAGGTTATGCAAGCTAAGTTTGGATAGGTTAAGTAGTTAGGTTAGGTTATGCAAGCTAAGTTAGGTTAGGGTAAGTTAGTTAGGTTATACAAGTTAAGTTAAGTTACATTAGGATAGGTTATGCAAGTTAAGTTAGGTTACATTAGGTTAGGTTATGCAAGTTAAGTTTGGATAGGTTAAGTTAGTTAGGTTAGGTTATGCAAGCTAAGTTAGGTTAGGGTAAGTTAGGTTATGTTAGGTTATGCAAGTTAAGTTAGGATATGTAAGTTAAGGTTGGGTTAGGTTATGCAAGTTAAGTTAGGTTACATTAGGATAGGTTATGCAAGTTAAGTTAGGTTAGGTTAGGTTATGCAAGTTAAGTTAAGTTAGTTAGGTTAGGTTATGCAAGCTAGGTTACATTAGGATAGGTTATGCAAGTTAAGTTAGGTTACATTAGGATAGGTTATGCAAGTTAAGTTTGGATAGGTTAAGTTAGTTAGGTTAGGTTATGCAAGCTAAGTTTGGATAGGTTTAGTTAGTTAGGTTAGGTTATGCAAGCTAAGTTAGGTTAGGGTAAGTTAGTTAGGTTATGCAAGTTAAGTTAGGTTACATTAGGATAGGTTATGCAAGTTAAGTTAGGTTACATTAGGTTAGGTTATGCAAGTTAAGTTTGGATAGGTTAAGTTAGTTAGGTTAGGTTATGCAAGCTAAGTTAGGTTAGGGTAAGTTAGGTTATGTTAGGTTATGCAAGTTAAGTTAGGATATGTAAGTTAAGGTTGGGTTAGGTTATGCAAGTTAAGTTAGGTTACATTAGGATAGGTTATGCAAGTTAAGTTAGGTTACATTAGGATAGGTTATGCAAGTTAAGTTAGGTTAGGTTATGCAAGTTAAGTTAAGTTAGTTAGGTTAGGTTATGCAAGCTAGGTTACATTAGGTTCGGTTATGCAAGTTAGGTTACATTAGGAAAGGTTATGCAAGTTAAGTTAGGTTAGGATAGGGTTAGTTAGGTTAGGGTAAGCTAAGTTTGGTTTAGGAATGTTATGTTAGGTAAGTAACATTGGGTGGGGAGGATAGGTTAGGTAGGTTTAAGCAGTGTTGTACAGAGAACGGTTTTAAAGGTAAAGTGTCTAAGAAAATATTTTTTAACAGAAGTGCAAGTTTGATATGAAAAGCTGAACTAGTTACATTTTGGAGAGAAATTTTATGCTTGAAGATGTCTTAGAGAACAACATTGATGTCTTAAAGTATAACTTGTTGGAAGAAGGAGAGTTTCTTTTATGAACGAAGGTGTTTTAGAGAACAACTTTTGGTGAACGAAGGTGAGTTAGAGATTATCTTTGATGACTCTGAGATTAACTTTGATGAACGAAAGTGAGTTAGAGATTATCTTTGATGACTCTGAGATTAACTTTGATGAACGAAAGTGAGTTAGAGATTATCTTTGATGACTCTGAGATTAACTTTGATGAACGAAAGTGAGTTAGAGATTACCTCTGATGACATTGAAATAACTTTTGCTAGCTCTAAGAATAACTTTTATGACTTAGATAACAACTTTTGTTAGCTCTGCGATTAACTTTGACGACTTAGAGATTAACTTTGAGGACATGAGAGTACCTTTTGATGTCTCTGAGAATAACTTTATGAACAAAGATGTTTTGGAAAGTTTCTCTGATGAACGAAGGTGACTTAGAGATTAACTTTGATGATATTGAGAACAACTTTGAAGACTTAGAGAATATCTGTGATGAACGAAGATGTCATACAAACTTTTCTAATGAATGAAAGGTTACTTAGAGAATAATATTTGATAACTGAGATTAACTTTTTGATGACTGAGAAAATTTTTAATGTCACTGGGAATAACTTTTATGACTTAGAGAATAACTTTGATGAAAGAAAGTGACTTAGAAATTACCTTTGATGACTGAGAATAATTTTTGATGACTCTGAGAATGACTTTGATGTCTCTGAAAATATCTTTGAGAGCATGAAAGTACCTTTTTTGATGACTGAGATTAACTTTGGTAGCTCTGGGAATAACTTTGGTAGCTCTGGGAATAACTTTCGGTGACATAGAGAATAACTTTGATGTCTCTGAGAATAACTTTTATGCCTTAGATGTTAACTTTAGATGTCTCTGAGAATAACTTTTGTGGACATGAGTAGTATTTAACGATTTTGAGTGTGTCTTTGATTGTGTCATTGATGTATCGAAGAGTGTCTTTGATTTCTCGAAGAGTAACTTTGATGTCCCAAATGATGTCTTTGAGTGCAACTTTGATGTCTCGAAGAGTGTCTTTGACTATATTTCTTACTTAACGACATATAATTTAGTTAGCAACAATGATGAATATGACTATTTTAGCGAAGTGAAAGGTTACTTTAGTTAAGAACAGTGTTGGAAAGAGTCTACACTTGACTATTTTCAGTTGAGAGAAGTGATATTTCAGTTAAGAAATGACATGGAAACATGAAGAACATGACTTTTTCTGTTGATTGATGGATAATTTTAGTTAAGAAATGACAGGGAAACATGATGAAAGTGACTATTTTTAGTTGACTGATGAATACTTTTAGTTACAAAAGTGTAGAACGATGTTCCATTTGACTATTTTCAGTTGAGGAAAAGACAAGGAATATGATGACGGAGACTATTTTTTATGCTCCACAAAGTATAATGTCAGTTAAAAACAGCGATGATAGATATCTTTGGTTATTTTTTCTTACATGACGAAACATAATGACCGATGAGAAGTTTCCTTGACTATTTTTAGCGAAGCGAAAGGTTACTTTAGTTAAGAATAGTGTTGAACGAGATTAATCCTGACTGTTGTTGATTAACAAGTAATTTTTAGTTAAGAAGTTACAAGAAAAGTCTGTCTTGGTAAATTTAGTACTGAATAAAGGGTAGACTTCTTTAAGAACAGTTTTGTGAGGAACATTTTGAAATCATGGAGAACAAGAATATTGAGTATAAAAGTTGAACAGGCCGCATGTGAGGAACATGAAAACATGAAAAGAACACAGAGAACATGTAAAAGAAGGTGATGAAGAAAGAGAAATTGTGAGGAACATGAATAAAATTGTACAGAGAACATGAGATGAGAATGAGAAGAACATAGCGAACTTTGGGAAATATGAACTGGAAGAAATTATGAAAACATATAAGAGAATGAGAGGAACATATGGGGAATATGGCAAAGAACATAGAAACATGTAAGAAATGTTAATGAATACTGTGAACATGAATACTGAGTATAAAAGTTGTACAGAGAACATGTAAGGGACTGTAATGAACGGGTAAGAACATGTAGTGGAGGAATGGAAGAAAATTGTAAACGTTAGGCTGAGAACATGTGCGAACGAGTAAAAGATTGAGAGAGATTGTAAGCGTTGGTACTGAGATGTGCGGAACACATGCAAGAACATGTAAAGTAGAAAGAGTAGTGAGATGGGCGGTGAACATGCTGGGACTTGTAATGGAAGGAAGGAGTTGGGTATATTTACATATGAGTCATGTTAAAATATGATAGGATGCGTAGTAATAGTTGTTTACGTCTTGTATAAAATGTAAAGAACTAGAGAATATGTAAGACTATGTACAGATCTGTGGAGCTTGTTAACTGTTAGATTTTGAATTACTACGTTTTGAAGTATGTCTGCTATAAATTTGGGGAAAATTGGTCTGTTACTAACGAACTTCTACAAATGAAACTAAGGTGGGGATATGAGCTGGAGTTCAGTTACTGACTTGATCTTATTTACGGTGTCTGGTATACAGAGGGTATAAGTTTTAGGAAAATTGAATAGGTATTAACGAAGATACGAGAGGGAACAAAGGCTGAGGACAGGAGCTAGAACTCAGTAATTGTTCGGAACTATTTTACTATGTCTGAAATACAGAGGGTAAAAATTTCAGGGAATTTGATTAGGTATTAACGAAGATATGTGAGGAAAGTAGGGTGCGGGACGAGAGCTAGAGTTCGGTAAATGTGTTATCTTTACTTACTCAGATAGAAGTATAATGGGTTTAAATTTTATGAAATTTAATGGGTTATTAACGAAGATGTGGGATGGAACTAAGGTGGAGGACAAGAGCTTGAGCTCAGTAACTAATTTCCTGTATTGTACTACGTTTGAAATATGGCTATTTAAAAATTTTAGGGGATTGGACTGTTAGTAAAGAAGTTACGGGGATAACTAAGGCGGGGACAGGAGCTAGAACTTCCTTACTGAATTGATTTGATTTACTATGTCTGAAAAAAGATTGTTTTAAATTTCAGGGGGATTGGATAGGTATTAACGAAGATATGAGAGAGAGCTAAGGCGGAGGACAAGAGCTGGAGCTCGGTAACTAAATTACTGTATTCAACTACGTTTGAAATAGCTATGTTTTAAATCTAGAAGAAAATGATTGGATACTAAAGAAGATGTATTAGTAAAACTAAGGCGGGGAACGCGAGCTAGACCCTGCTTACTGACTTTGTTTATTTGTGTAAAACTAACTAGTTTAATGTAAAGGAACAATTATTACGATGTCTAAATAGTTGTACGGATTTATGAAAATAAGACACACCTGGTAGAGAGAGAGAGAGAGATATTATGGAGAAGATAAGATAAGATAAGATTACGGATGTGACTTGGTAAGATTACGGAGTGACTTGCCCCAGGGCGTCTGGCAGGCTGACTTGAGTGAGGTCAACACAGGTGACACAGGGGTAGGGAGGGAAGGGGGAGGGGGGTGTGTGAGGTAAGATGACTCGCGGGTGTGAGGTGGGAGCAGGAGATGTAGGGGGGAGGGGATGGCTAGGTAATGATTTAGTTATATAGCCATATACTAGTTTCTAAGTACGAATCTTACTTAAATGTATACGGCCTAAATATCGGTTTATTATAGGTAAGAACTCTGAAAAAATTGAATTTCTCCCATAAGAACTCTTACCAAACTTGTATGACATTATTTTCATCATAAGAATTCCTTAATAAACTTCTAAATCTCAGAAATTATTTTCCTCATAAGAAACCTTTAACTCCAAATCGGCCCCCTTTCGCCTTGAATTTTCCCCATAAGAAACCTTAACAAACTTCTATGACATTATTTCATCATAAGAACACTTAACGAATTTATAAGATTGCTTTATTTGAAATAGTAGTCGAAAAATCAGCGATTGAACAACAAAAATCACCCGTAGAGTTTACCTGGAAATGCGGTGACACAAACGTGATATTTCTAAATTTACCTGAAAAACCTGTGACACAAACGTGATATTTTTCCAAAACCAAATAGTAGTTGAAAAATCCATGATCGAAAACAAAAATCGCCCGTAGAGTTTACCTGAAAACCCTGTGCCTCAGCTTCCCTTTTTCCCTAAATTTACCTGAAAACCCTGTGACTCAGCTTCCCTTTTTCCCCTAAATTTACCTGAAAACTCTGTGACTCAGCTTCCCTTTTTCCCTGAAAAAAAGGGACGCTAAGGCTTCATCCCTACTACTCATGTCTACATTTGAAACTGTGTATGAAGTCAGCCTCCACCACATCACTGCCTAATGCTTCCATTTGTTAACTATTCTGACACTGAACAAGTTATTTCTAACGTCCCTGTGGCTGATTTGGGTATTAAGCTACCATATCTCTCTGCGGGTACCGACGTGCGAGATTTATATATATTTAATTTATATGAATTTATATAGAATTTATATTTACGTTAATTTATATATTTCGATAACAATTTGTATGATGTTAAGTGGACTGTATTTCTGCAATAATCTCACAAATCGATCCTTACACATTAGGGGGGGTTTATATTAAATTTGTATATATGCAGCCATATATATAAATTTTATATATATATAAAATCAAACTACAGTATTAACTACATATATTAGTAATAAATTGGAAGTGCCTTATCTTATTGTACAGCAGGCTTAGTCCACCAGGTATAACTGGGATGTAGACACCAAATTATCCTCGTACGAGGCTAGCTTCCATCACCCATGTAACTGTTGTATCAAGCTTTGCTTCCTCTTCTTATCCTGTCAAAGGGCACTAGCTATAAAGCCGAAATCCTAATATATGACAGCTATATCAGAGAAAACACTGTATATTAAATAATAAGGACCAAGGCTGAATTATCTTTATAATGAGGCTAGTTCGCATCCTAAACGGTTCGCCCAATATCTACCTAACATTAACTGGCCAGAAATGATTAGATAAACGGGTTTCGGTAGGGCACTTCCCTTGTTTATGTTGACAGCGTATTGATGATGGTAGAACACTTTGATCTCCATAACACTTCGTCCAAGAGAAATTATAGGAGCTGAATTTGCTCACGTGCGCCTCTGGTCTTAACAAACAATGACTGACCACTCCCTCACCACTGTCGCTACTGACTTTGTCCAGATGTCAGTAAGTGATAGAAGGGTCACATTTACTCTATTTTGGTACTGATAATTAAGTTAATTCAAATGAGATGTTTTTATGATGTAAAAAGTCCAAAGAGTAATGTATTTAAGAATAATTCCCAATAGAATAGCTGGTGAATTTATCGTACTATGTGGCAATGATATCCCATTTTCTATTGATGGAAAATTCCACTACAAGCTACCTTTTCTATGGGTAACTTGTGTATACAACACAGCAGCAATCTTATCTGCAAATTGCATGTAATATTATTAAATGGTGTCGGGTTTTCCAACACTCTCCTCTTGTTTGCATACCACCCATGCTAAACTGTTTATCTATATCTTCCCTGTCAATTCCTCTGAGAATTTTGTAGGCAGTGATCATGTCTCCCCTAACTCTTCTATCTTCCAATGTCGTGAGGTTCAGTTCCAGCAATCTTTCCTCATAGCTCATACCTCTCAGCTCGGGGACTAGTCTGGTGACATACCTCTGAACCTTCGTTTTGTTTATGACTAGATGTGGACTCCAGGTTGGAGCCGCATCTTCCTGTATTGGTCTGACATATGAGGTATACAAGGGTCTGAATTATTCTTTACACAAAGTACTGAAGGCAGTTCATATATTTGCAAGCCTTGCATGCGCCGCTGATATTATCCTTTTGATGTGAGCTTCAGGAGACAAGTCTGGTGTGATATCAACCCGTAGATCTTTCTCTCTTCCTGACTCCTGAAGGATTTCCTCTCCCAGCTGTACCGTATGTTTGGCCTCATGCTCCCTACGCCTATCTTCATCACGTTGCACCTGCTCGAGTTAAATTCTAGTACCCATATGCTGGACCATTCCTTCAGTCTGTCCAGGTCATCCTGTAGCCTCTTGCAGTCGTCCTCTGTCTTAATTCTTTGCATAATTTTAGCATATTCGCAAACATTGAGAAGAATGAGTTTATACCCTCTGGAAGATCATTCACTTGTATCAGAAAGAAGTGAGGACCGAGTACAGAGCCCTGTAGAACTTCACTGGTGACATCACACCAATCTGAGGTCTCACCCTTCACAGTAACTCTCTGCTTCCTGTTGTTGAGGTACTCTCTTATCCAATGGATCACCCTAAAATTTACTCCAGCTTGTTTCTCCAGCTTAGGCAACAGCCTCTTATTGGGTCCTGTTTCATATGCTTTCTGACAGTCCAAGAAAATGCAGTCTGCTCATCCTTCTCTTTCTTGCCTAAAGCCTGTTGCTTGGTCATAGACTTGTATTAAAGCTGTGAGAAACTTCTTGCCATCCCTGAACTCATGCTGGTGACCTGTTACGAAGTCCATTCTCTCCGGATGTGCTACCAGGCTTTTTCTCACGATCTTCTCCATCGTCTTGCATGGTACACAAGTTAAAGACACCGACCTGTAATTTAGGGCTTCCTGCCTATGCCCGTTTTTGTATACTGAGACTACATTAGCTGTCTTCCAACTCTCTGGTAGGTCTCCAGTTTCCAGGTCTCCAATGACTTGTTATACACCATAGATAGTGGCATGCAAAGTGCTTCTGCACCCTCTTTTAGCATTCATGGTAAGAATCCATCAGGTCCAACAGCCTTAATCACGTCTAGATCGAGCAGCCACCCCCCTTATCTCATCTCTGGTAATTTCAATATCTTCCAAGTCCGCTTGGTTTATCGCCATCCTCTTTGTTCAAGAGCGTTTCCCTGCTCTATTGTGAAGACCTCCTAGAGACGCTTGAGTTCTTCGCACACTTTTTGTCATTCTCTGTGTACCCTCCTCTCCCTTTTTCCATTTCAATACCTATTCTTTCACTGTTATTTTCCTCCCGATATGACTGTACAGCAGTTTTTGTTGGGGTCTTAGCTTTATTTGTTATGTCATTTTCAAACTGTCTCTCTGCTTCTCTCCTTACACTGAAGTGCCCATTTCGTGCCCTTTGGTATCTCCCTCCGCTCAATGGTCTCTTACATGCCTGACTGAATCTCGGATTCCCACTTTGGCTTTTTGTTTTTCCTTTATGGGCCGGGATAAACCTGTTTCCTGCCTCTTGACACTTCTGAGTGATGTTGTCCATCATGCCTTGTACAGACATTCCGCCGAGTTTTGTATTCCTATTAGAATGTTTCTAATCTCATCATAGTTTCTCATTCGGTATTCCTACCTTCTACATTTTTATCCTTTCCTTTGATGGGTTATTCCTACTACCATCAGATACTCAAATGTTAGGACACTGCGGTCCCTCATTCCTATGGGGAAGGGAGTGTTTCTGATTTAACCTCCCTTATGTCGGACTTGTTCAGGGTGAATATCAGATCAAGTCTGGCTGGTTCATCACTACCCCTCGTTCTTGTTGGCCCGTTGGCAAAGAAAGTTTCTTGCTGAAACGTCCAATAATTTAGCTCGCCATGTTACTGTCCCTCCTTGTGGTTCTCTATTTTCCCAGTGTGTGTGTGTATGTCTATACTCAACTATTTATGCCTGCAGGATCGAGCTCTAGCTCTTGGACCCCGCTTTTCTAGCCGTTGATTGTCTAATGTAATGACTCCTGGCCTATTCCTATATCATACCTGCTTTTAAAGTTATGGAGTTAGCCTCTACAATCTGCTCCTTTAGGTCATTCCATTTACTCACTACCCTTACGCTACAGGAAAACTTTGTAACATCTCTATGACACATTTGAGTCTCAAGCTTCCATCTGTGCCTTCCTGTTCTGCTGATATTCATTGTAAACATTTCCTCTCTTTCCACCTTTCCATCATCTAAGTATTTTATACGTCTGTATCATGTCACTCTCCCCTTCCTCCCTTCTAACGTCGTGAGGTTTAGTTCTTTCAGTCTGTCTTCGTGCCTCATCCCTCGAAGCTCTGGGACGAGTCTCGTTGCAAACTTCTGCACCTTTTTGAGCTTATTAATGTGTTTTATAGATAGGGTCTCCACGATGAGGCGGCATACTCTAAGACTGGCCTCACATAGGCGGTATACAGTGATCTAAAAGTCTCCTTATTCAAGTTTCTGAAGTATGTTCTAACTTTTGCCAGAGTAGAGTATGCAGCTGACGTTATTATATTTATATGAGCCTCTGGAGTTTGGCTTGGTGTTATGTCCATTCCCAGGTCTTTTTCTTTAGACGTTATAGGGAGGTAATTTCCCTTCATCGTATATTTGGCCTTTCGGTCTCCTGGGTCCTGTCAGCATTTCCATCACCTACACATGTTAGTGTTGAACTCTAGCAGTCATTTCTCAGACCATCTCTGCAAACTGTTCAAGTCATTCAGGAGAATCTTACAATCCTCATCTGTCTCAACCCTCATTTGTTTGTTATCACCTGCAAACATTGACATAAAAGATACAACTCCTGCAGTCAAGTCATTTACACAAATGACGAATAGTATAGGACCCAGCACAGATCCTCGAGGCACCCCGCTTGATACTCTACGCCAGTCCAACTCCTCGCCCCTCACTGTCAATCCCTGACACCTATCGATCTGGAAATTCCTTACCCATGATAGTGCGTTTCCGTCTACTCCCGCCTGCCTCTCAGGTTTGTGTATTAGCCTTCTTGTACTCACCTAGTTGTGCTTGCGGGGGTTGAGCTCTGGCTCTTTGGTCCCGCCTCTCAACCGTCAATCAACAGGTGTACAGGTTCCTGAGCCTATTGGGCTCTATCATATCTACACTTGAAACTGTGTATGGAGTCAGCCTCCACCACATTACTTCCTAATGCATTCCATTTGTCAACCACTCTGACACTAAAAAAGTTTTTTCTAATATCTCTGTGGCTCATTTGGACACCCAGTTTCCACCTGTGTCCCCTAGTGCGAGTGCCCCTTGTGTTAAATAGCCTGTCTTTATCAACCCTGTCAATTTCCTTGAGAATCTTGAATGTGGTGATCATGTCCCCACTAACTCTTCTGTCTTCCAACGAAGTTAGGTTCAATTCCCGTAGTCTCTCCTCGTAGCTCATACCTCTCAGCTCGGGTACTAGTCTGGTGGCAAACCTTTGAACCTTTTCCAGTTTAGTCTTATGCTTGACTAGATATGGACTCCATGCTGGAGCAGCATACTCCAGGATTGGTCTGACATATGTGGTAAATAATGTTCTGAAAGATTCCTTACACAAGTTTCTAAAAGCCGTTCTTATGTTAGCCAACCTGGCATATGCTGCTGATGTTATCCTCTTGATATGAGCTTCAGGGGAGAGGTCTGGCGTGATATCAACCCCCAGGTCTTTCTCTCTCTCCGACTCTTGAAGTATTTCATCTCCCAATTGATACCTTGTATCTGGTCTCCTGCTTCCTACCCCTATCTTCATTACATTACATTTGCTTGGGTTAAACTCTAACAGCCATTTGTTCGACCATTCCTTCAGCTTGTCCAGGTCTTCTTGAAGCCTCAAGCTGTCCTCCTCTGTCTTAATCCTTCTCATAATTTTGGCGTCGTCAGCAAACAATGAGAGGAATGAGTCTATACCCTCTGGGAGATCATTTATGTATATCAGAAACAGGATAGGTCCAAGCACAGAGCCCTGTGGGACTCCACTGGTGACTTCACGCCATTCTGAGGTCTCACCCCTCACTGTAACTCTCTGCTTCCTATTGCTTAGGTACTCCCTTATCCACTGGAGCGCCCTACCAGTTACTCCTGCCTGTTTCTCCAGCTTATGAATCAACCTTTTATGGGGTACTGTGTCAAAGGCTTTCCAACAGTCCAAAAAAATGCAGTCCGCCCATCCTTCTCTTTCTTGCTTAATCTTTGTCACCTGATCGTAGAATTCTATCAAGCCTGTAAGGCAAGATTTACCCTCCCTGAACTCATGTTGATGGGTTGTCACGAAGTCTCTTCTCTCCAGATGTGTTACTAGGTTTTTTCTCACAATCTTTTCCCTCACCTTGCATGGTATACAAGTTAAGGACACTGGCCTGTAGTTCAGTGCCTCTTGTCTGTCACCCTTTTTAAATATTGGTACTACATTAGCAGTCTTCCATATTTCTGGTAGGTCTCCCGTTTCCAGTGACCTACTATACACTATGGAGAGTGGCAAGCAAAGTGCTCCTGCACACTCTTTCAATATCCATGGTGAGATTCCATCCGGCCCAACAGCTTTCCTCACATCCAGCTCCAATAGGTGCTTCTTGACCTCATCTCTTGTAATTTCGAACCTTTCCAAGGTCACCTGGTTTGCTGCCACCTCTTCTAGCGCCGTGAGTTCTCCCTGTTCTACTGTAAAGACCTCCTGGAACCTTTTGTTGAGTTTTTCACACATCTCTTTGTCATTCTCTGTGTACCTGTCCTCGCCCACCCTAAGTTTCATCACCTGTTCCTTCAATGTTATCTTCCTCCTGATGTGACTGTGTAGTAGCTTTGGTTCGGTCTTGGCTTTATTAGCTATATCATTTTCATACCTTTTCTCAGCTGCTCTTCTCACACTAACATACTCGTTCCTGGTTCTCTTGTATCTCTCTCTACTTTCTGGTATTCTCTTATTACGGAAGTTCCTCCATGCCCTTTTGTTCAGCTCTTTTGCTTTCATACATTCCATATTAAACCACGGATTCTTCCTTTGCTTCTCTGTTTTTTCCTGTTGGGCTGGGACAAACTTGCTTACAGCCTCCTGACATTTTTGGGTGACATAGTCCATCATGTCTTGTACGGGCTTGGTTCCGAGTTCTGTGTCCCAATGTATATCCCATAGGAATTTATTCATCTCCTGATAGTTTCCATTTCGGTACGCCAGCCCTTTGTTTCCCAGTTCTTTTTTGGGGGTGATAATTCCTAGCTCAACCAGGTACTCAAAGCTCAATACACTATGATCACTCATTCCCAAAGGGCTTCCAACTTAACTTCCCTTATATCCGACTCATTTAGGGTAAATATCAGATCAAGCAAGGCTGGTTCATCCCCTCCTCTCGTTCTTGTCGGTCCCTTGACGTGTTGACTTAGAAAGTTTCTTGTTGCCACATCCAGCAGCTTAGCTCTCCATGTGTCTGGGCCTCCATGTGGGTCTCTGTTCCCCCAATCTATCTTTCCATGGTTGAAGTCTCCCATGATTAGTAGCCTGGATCCGTTCCTGCTAGCCACAGAAGCTTCTCTATTATATTGATGGTGGCCAAGTTGTTTCTATCATATTCATGTCTGGGTCTTCTGTCATTCGGTGGGGGTTATATATGACTACAACTATAATTTTCTGTCCTCCAGTTGCTATGGTGCTTGATATGTAGTCACTGAAACCTTCACAGTTCTGAATTACCATCTCTTCGAAACTCCAACCTTCTCTTATTTGCAAAGCTACACCACCTCCTCCTCTCCCTTCTCTCTTTCCTCACTACATAGTAGCCCTGTGGAAACACTGCGTTTGTTATGGTGTTTGTTAGCTTTGTTTCTGTGAGTGCTATTATGTCAGGGTTTTCTTCTAGTGCACATTCTCTGAGTTCACTTGTTTTATTTGTAATCCCATCTATGTTAGTGTACATTGCCTTGAAGCTCACTTTCTTCAGTTCATTTTCTTGTCTCTTTCTTGGCGAGCATTCTGCTGGTGTGGGAAGCTTTTCCGTGGGTGAGAAGAACTGTGAGGTGGTTTGCAGGGTCTCAGAGGAGTTTGGGGTGAGGGGTGGTCTGTGTGTGTGTGTGTGTGTGTGAGAGAGAGAGTGTATTTACTATTTGTATTTACTAGGTGAGGTCTCGGAGTGGTAAACCGGGACATATGCCGCTGATGTTATCCTCTTGATATGGGCTGCAGGGGACAGGCCTGGCATGATATCAACCCCTAAATCATATTTTCTCTCTCTGACTCTTGAAAAATTTCATGTCCCAAATGATATCTTGTATCTGGCCTCCTGCTCCCTACCCCTATCTTCATTACAGTACATTTGCTTGGGTTAAACTTTAACAACAATTTATTCGGCCATTCCTTCAGTTTGTCTAGGTCTTCTTGAAGCCTCAAGCAGTCCTCCTCTGTTTTATTCCTTCTCATAATTTTGGCATCGTCAGCAAACATTGAGAGAAATGGGTCTGTACCCTTTGGGAGATCATTTACGTATATCAGAAACAGGATAGGACCGAGTATAGAGCCCTGTGTGACTCCACTGGTGACTTCATGCCAATCTGAGGTCTCACCGCTCACTATAACTCCCTGCTTCCTATTGCTTAGGTACTCCGTTAGCCACTGGAGCATCTTACCAGCTACACCTGCCTGTCTCTCTAGCTTATGTACCAGCAATTTATGGGGGACCGTGTCAAAGGATTTCCGACAGTCCAAGAAAATGCAGTTCGCCCATCCTTCTCTTTCTTGCTTAATCTTTGTCACATGATTGTAAAATTCTATTATGCCAGTGAGGAAAAAATTTACCCTCCCTGAACACATGTTGGTGGTTTGTCACAAAGTCCCTTCTCTCCAGATGTGTTACTAGGTTTTTCTCACGATCTTCTCCATCACCTTGCATGGTAAACAAGTTAAGGACACTGGCCTGTAGTTCAGTTCCCTCTTGCCCGTCACCCTTTTTTGTATATAGGGACTACATTAGCCATCTTCCATATTTTAGGTCTACAGTGACCTACTATACACTATGGAGAGTGGCAAGCAAAGCACTCCTGCACACTCTTTCAATACTCATGGTGAGATTCCGTCCGGGCCAACAGCCTTTCTCACGTCCAGATCCAACAGATGCCTCTTGACCTCATCTTTTGTAATTTCGAACCCTTCCAAGGCCGTCTGGTTTATGGCCACCTCTCCTAGCAGAGTGACCTCACCTCGTTCTGTTGTGAAGGCCTCCTGGAACCTCTTGTTGAATTCTTCACTCACACCTCTTTGTCATTCTCTGTGTGCCTGTCCTTACCCGTTTTAAATTTCATCACCTGTTCTTTCACTGTTTTCCTCCTGAAGTGACTGGAGTAGCTTTGGTTTGGTCTCTGCTTTATTTGCTGTATGTTTTTAAACTTTTTCTCTGCTTCTCTTCTCACACTAACATACTCATACCTGATTCTCTGATATCTCTCCCTGCTTTCTGGTGTTTTGTTATTTCCGACGTTCCTCCACGCCCTTATGTTCAGTTCCTTTGCTTCCATACATGCCCTATTAAACCACGGATTCTTCTTTTGCTTCTCAGATTTTTCCTTTCGGGCCGGGATAAACCTGTTTACTGCCTCCTAACCATTTTGGGTGACATAGTCCCTCATGTTTTGTACGGACTTAGCTCCGAGTTCTGTATCCCATGGTGTATACCGTAGGAAACTTCTCAACCCCTCATAATTCTCCCTCTGGTACACCAGCCCATTGTTTCCTAGTTCTATTTTGTGGGAGATAAATCCTAGCTTTACCAGGTACTCATTGATCAATACACTGTGATCACTCTTTCCCAAGGGTGCCTCCAACTTAACTTTCCTTATATCCCACTCATTTAGGGTTAATATGCGATGGCTGGTTTATCTTCCCTCTCATTCTTGTCAGTCCCTTTATGTGTTTGCTTAGAAAGTTTCTTGTTGCCACGTCCAGCAGCTTAGCTCTCCATGTGTCTGGTTCTCCATGTGGGCCTCTGTTCTCCCAATCTATCTTCCCGTG
>WNGS01169427.1:127192-153298 GCA_020271785.1 Procambarus virginalis
CTCTCTCTCTCTCGCGCTCTCTCTCTGTTATGATCTCGACCTGCAGGAGAAACGAGTCTCACCCCTTGAGAGTTATTCAGCAAGCCTGACCTAACTGGAAGGTCCAGAAATTATAGAGGCGATAACACAGATGTAAAATAGTGTGTTGCATTTATATAAAAGTTTGAGATTATGGGCAATGGACTAGAAAACAGATAAATGACTTGTTGGAAGATGTGGACAAGTTACTGGGGCGTGAGGCTCGCTTGTGGAGGGCGATGACCTCACTTGAGGCCAGACATCGCAGGGGAAAGGCCGCGCTTCGTCGAGCTCCCGCCAGAAGGGACCCCTAGCGATATTATCTCCAAGAGAAGAGAAGGTGCAGACGTTCCAGCTGTTGAGTCGAGCTGAGGACGTGTGGTCTCAAGTCCTGGACGGCGAGGAGAGAGTATTAAGCCGCCCAGAGACAGTTTTGTGGGCTGTGACAAGCGCCCTGGTCAGACGTTGTCAGAGGGAGAAGCGCCCTCGACCAGATAATCTGTGGTAAGCCCGATTTAAGCCAGTTCATAGTGTTTGCTTGTAGTTGGTCGTGTGCCCAGCGACAGTAGCGATGTTTATTTTCAAATTAGAAATGTTTTGGTATGGCAGAAAGCCTAAAATAAGAGAGTGAAGTGGGAGGAGCGCTGAGCGACGTCCGTCTTCTCTGAGCGCTGGCGGGCAACTGAAGGAGCCCGGCTCCTGAGGGAGGAGGCCCCTCCCGGCGTGAGTGAGGCTCGCCCAGCGAGGTGGCGCATGGACTCGCCCACGGGGGAGTCCACTCTCATTAAATGTAGAGGACAGATAGAGATTGGAGACAAAGATGTTGTATGATTAATTTTTTATGTGTTAAAAAGGGAAACAATTTATTGGAATGCAAATGGGTTGCAGGTTTGTCTTTGGGAAGAAGTTGCTGAGGACTTGGAAGCCAGCACAGAGGGAGTGGTTGATGAGACTCCAAGGCAGGGGAGGAGAGGACCCCGAGCTATGAAGAAGCAGTGAGGAGGAGTGTCACGTGCTTCTGCAGAGGTGGTGAAGTGCCACAGTTATTCGAGGAAATTTATGGTGCAGCAGCCAGGAGAGCTGTGGATGACCCTAGTAGGAGTAGGGAGGCACCATAGTTGTTCAAGGAATCTTCATGGTAGCAGCCTGGAGGAGCTGCAGAGGATCCTGGTGTTTAAGCCCTGAGGAACCTGAAGTTGTCAGGGTAGTGAAATAGTTCTAACTGATCACTTGTATGGAGGTGAGAGTGTTTGTCATTAGCGTGAACGACGCAGTGAGAGGTGAGTGATCGTTTGCCATTTATGTGCCAAGAAGTGTATATTGAAGTTTAGAGTTACAGACGTAGGCAGGAGTACCTACAGATATATATGTATTCTAAGACTGATAGAATGGTCGATTGATTCGTTGTGTGGCACGGATCATTTATACTGATATATATATATGTATGTTATTGCTTTCAAATGCTGATTTGCCTTATATGTGTTTATAGGTATATATATATGTATACATTCTCTTGATGGTAGTGTAACATTATATTGTAAGACTTAATCTACTTGAGGAGGTTTGATATACCAAGAGATAGGATACCACTTAGCAAGCTGAGGATAGAGTTCTGATGGTGTTGGAGTGCAACCTGATTATAATAGTACAGAGTATAGGATTCATCATTATTATTATATGTATGCGTGTATTGTTATGTACTTCGTCCAGTAAATGTATTCAAATTTGCTGGTGTTTGCACTTGTCCCAGTGAGGCTTCCCAGGAAATAGTAAAGAAGGAGAGAGAGAGAGAGCAAGAAACAGGAACCACTGCTGTGGACAGGGTAAGACAGAAGTCTAGTAAGATAAAGGGATTGAGGAGGTCATATTCCATAAGGAGAGAGTGGGGAGTCACAGCGGCTCGAGTGGGTGTGTGCACGTGACAACAAGGCTGCGTGTTGGAGCCGCATCCCCTAAACGTGTGACGTTGAGCCCCTCTCCAAGGGCCACAAGTGCCTAGTGTGATCTCTTAGTGAAATATGAGCATTTGTCGAGTTGTGGGTTGGGTGGTTCGTCAGCGGTAGCACCACCAAATCCACCATCGCAACACTCTCTCGCGTGCGCTCTCTCCGCGCGAGAGAGAGAGAGCGCCGAGAGAGAGAGAGACGCGAGAGAGAGAGAGATGGCGCGCGAGAGAAGAGAGAGAGCGAGAGAGAGAGAGAGCGCGAGAGAGAAAGAGAGCGCAAGAGAGAGAGAGAGAGAGGAGAGGAGAGAGAGAGAGAGAGAGAGAGAGAGAGAGAGAGAGAGAGAACGCGCGGAGAGAGCGCGCTAGAGAGAGGAGCGCTCTCTCTCTCTCTCTCTTTCCCCCCCCCTTTATATGTGGGGTTACATAGTGTGTCAAGAACTACCTACGTGATGCTAAACAGCCCAATCACACAGGGCGATTAGTCATATGGGTAGTAAAGGCTTGCAGAGACATAAAGGGGTCCAGGACTGAACCCAGCAATTCATTTTAGCTAAGCAAGTTACCCTCATGACGAGCTAGTTACAAAATTCAATATATAAGTCGTCACATCGACACGGGAAACGTGATCACTACCTACAAATTTTTGTTAACTGTGATCGCAACATCTGCTGTCCAAATAAATATCATTGAAATGTATTCGTGTATACTTAATCTCCATCACCTCTTCATCCTACACCCATTATTGCTGTACAGACCTTGTAACACACAACGTCATTATCATAGCAAGACAATGTCACAGAATGTTCAAGACTCTTATACTGAATGAGTGAGTGAAACATCAATCCGTCTCGTTAGGGTCTAACCTTCGTGGTGGTTTGAGGCGTAGTGAGATGGACGAGGTATTGGGATGGCGTTACCCGCACCCCATCCACCCCCACCAAACCCCAACCCCCCTCCCACCCCCCTTCCAAGCCCAAACCATCATGCATCACTTCACCCTTCCCAGACCGGATGTTCTATGCAAAGCCTTTAGTAGTAGTAGTATTTTTGTTCGTATGTATAGTAGTGATCCAGTTCACAAACACACAGATGCTATCCCATTCCACACATGCTCACACCTCTTATCATATATAAATATTACTGTGTCCGTTTTAGCCCCTGCATCATTCTTTGCCCAAATATTATTTTAAGAGTAATGAGCAACTTTGTCCGATGTCTGAATATTGAAATGTGAGCCGTGTTTAGCCCTTACAATTTAAACACAATACAAATATTAGCACAAGCTTGTTTAGTTCTTGTATCACGTAACATAACGTAGCGTTTATTCAACAACTGGTAGACATAACATAATGTAGCTTCATATTCACTCTGGTAAAACAAACAAACATACATACTCATCGCGGTCAGTGCTCGCTATACCTCGAACGCGCCGTTCATTCTCTCTCCCTTAGGTGAGCAATGTTCCCCACATACAAATTACAAGCAAAGTAAACATATATAAGACTAATGTGGAAAAACATAGTCTTGATACTATTATTAAATTGACTTGTTCATTATCCCCGAGTTCAAGGCAGTCTCTAAGACCTACATTGTCCAAATGTAAACAGCAATCGATGAGAATAAGACCAGATGAGTCGATAGTGAAATAGCTCTGGCTTATGTCTGTTTTCAGTTCTTGTAACACAGTCAATGTAGCGTAATGTGGTAAAACAGACTTTCTGCTGCCCAAATAAATAGCATTTGAAAATGTATGCTGTCTACTCAATCTCCATCCCCCTCTTCATCCAACACCAAATATTGCAGTGCAGACCTTGTAACACACATCAGCATTAGCGCTCATTTCTTGTAACAGTCAATGCAGCGTAATGCGGGAAAATAAACTTTATGCTGCCTAAATAAATAGCATTTGAAAATGTATGCAAGTCTAGACAATCTCCTATAGCCCTTACATTCTAAACACAAAAAAATATTAGCACACGCCTGTATCGCATTATATCATCATTACATAACGTGGAAAACTTCTTTGTCTGATGATCAAATAGCATTTTTTAATAAATGACGTCAGCTTGGTCTTATGCCATTAGGACTGTATTACACTGTGCGCAACAGTAGACTTGTAATATCATAGCAAGACAATGTTGCAGAATGTTCAACGCTCTTATACTGAGGGAGTGAGTGAGGCACTTAGTAACGTAACGTGGAAATAAACTTTCTGTCTGATGTCCGAATATCATTATTGAAATGTGAACCCCATTTAGCCAAACACAATATCTCCATTGCATCTCTTACCATATAAGAATTACTGTGCCAGTTTTAGCCCTCTGTAACACAATGTAACGTAACGTAACGCAGAAATCATCAACTTTCTGCAGTCCAAAATGTCATTTTGAAATGAAAAGTGAGACTTAGTCCATCTCCATTTTATCTCTTACCATATAAATATTGGTGTCTACCAGTTTTAGCCTCTGTAACACATTGTAACGTAACGCGGAAATCAAATTTCTACAGACCAAAATAACATTTTTAAATGAAAAGTTTGACTTAGTCCATCTCCATTACATCTCCTGCCATATAATTATTACTGTCTACCAGTTTTAGCCCCTGTAACACTTGTAACGTAACGTGGAAATCAACTTTGTCTGCTGACCAAATAACATTATTGAAAATGTAAACCATGTTTAGCCATTACATCCAAACACAAAAAAAAATTACCGCATGTCTGTTTAGTTCTTGTAACACATTATATCGTTATGTAACGTAATGTGGAAATCATCTTTCTGTCTGATGATCAAATATCATTTTTTGTAAATGTGAAATATGCACAGAAGAGTTTGGGGAGACGTGATCACTACCTACAAATTCTAATATTTTTTGTTAACTGTGTGATCACGACATATACCTCTTGGTCTCTTGTTCCGCCTCTCACTAGTCAATGAACACAATTTTGTATCATTTCTTTAATAAAATAGCACTCTGAAACATCTTTGCACTTTATTTTTTCATTGACACGTGCACAGCCAACAAAGGGAATCTCACTACTGCATGGATGTCTGGTGTGTTAAATATACGGACCTTACCTAGCTTATCATTTTCTTTGATAAACTTATATGTGGTGATCATATCTCCCGAATCCACACAAATAACTCGCCAGAAAAGCAGGCTGTCCGCTGTAAGCGTGAAGCCTGGAAGAGGCACCGCCGTCGGCAGACGACCGTTTCTTTTCTTTTCTTTCGGAAAGCGAGTGCGGTGGCCCGTAGGGCCATCCGTACGGCTAAACGTGAATGTTGGGCTTCTTGTGTCTCCACAATTACGTCCGAAACTCCCCTGCCACAGATCTGGAAGCGTATCCGGAAGATAGCGGGTAAGTTCGTTCCCGATGTTTTCCTGGTCCTTCGCCTCCGTGGTACTCTTGTGGCGGACCCGTTGCAGGTAGCTACCGAACTGGGTTCTCACTTTTCTTCTGTTAGCTCTGGTCTTTATCTTCCCCAATCTTTCCTTCTTCGTAAACTTGTCCTTGAGTCTCGTCCTTTAGATTTCTGCACTCGTCTAAGACTTTCCTATAACGATCCCTTCCCTCTCTCTCTAAACTTCGTTCTGTCCTGGCCCTCTGCGGTTGTATGGCGGCGGGCTCCGATGGTATTCATTATGAGATGCTTCGCCATCTCCCTCCGTGCACGTCTCAGTATTTACTGAGTCTGTATAATCGGATCTGGCAGTCGTCGTCAGTCCCTGAGGACTGGCTCGATGCCGTTGTCCTCCCTGTTCGCAAACCAGGGTCTCTGGGAACTTTCCCTACGGACTTTCGCCCTATTGCCCTCACAAGTTGTGTCTGCAAACTCTTTGAACGTATGGTTAACGTTCGTCTGTTGTGGTTCCTGGAACACCATCACCTCTCCCCTTCTCAATTTGGTTTCCGCAAGTGCCGCAGCACGACAGATGTCCTGGTGAACTTGAGGTCTATATTCGTACTGCTTTTGCTGCGAGGACCTCCGTTGTTGCCGTCCCGTTTGACCTGGAAAAGGCTTACGACACCACTTGACGATATCATATTCTATCCCAGCTTCATTCTTTTGGCCTTCGTGGTCATCTCCCTCTTTTTCTCCACAGCTTCAAGCTCTCTCGTCGTTCCTTTCGGGTGCGCCTTGGTCAACCCGTCCTCGCAAATTCGTATAGTCAATATTGACTTATTAAATATGTTCATAGGTGACATACTAAACATAATAGTTTACCTTGAAAAGCTTCATAGAAAACACCGACCTTACCTAACCTTGTTAGTATGTTAAGATAAGCATCTTATAGCTTCGTAATTACAATTGTTACTTAACCTATTATAGGTATAGGTTAAGTAATAATTGTAATTACGAAGCAATATGATGCTTATCTTAACATACTAACAAGGTTAGGTAAGGTCGGTGTTTTCTATGAAGCTTTTCAAGATAAACTATTATGTTTAGTATATCACCTATGCACATATTTAATAAGTCAATATTGACTATACGAATTTGCGAGGACGGGTTGCCTTGGTACCGCTCTCTCTGCCTCTTTTCAACAATATGAAGGTGTGCCCCAGGGTAGTGTTCTGAGCACTACTCTTTCTGGTTGCCCTCAATGGTCTTGTTTCCTCTCTTCCTTCAGGTGTCTTCTTCGCTCTCTATGTCGATGATCTTACCCTTTGCTGTCAGGGTGATGATTCGCCCCTCCTTCAGCGTGGGCTTCAACTTGCGATTGATGCCGTGTCGTCTTGGGCCACCGATCATGGCTTCAAGTTCTCTACTTCTAAGACTTGTACCATGTCTTTTACTCGGAAACGGGTCGTTCGTCGTCCCTCTTTGTCACTTTATGGTCATCCCCTTGAGTACAAAGATTCCGCGAAGCTTTTGGGGTTATTTCTTGACACTCGTTTGTCTTGGTCTCCCCATATCTCTTACCTCCGTGTTGAGTGCTCTAAGGCCCTTACCCTCCTTCGAGTAGTGTCCCATACTTCTTGGGGAGCGGATAGGTGCACTCTCCTTGCTTTGCATTCCTCCCTCGTTCTGTCTAAGCTCGATTATGGTTGTCCTGCTTACTCTTCTGCTTCTCCTTCTGCTCTTCGCCGTCTTGATGCTTTGCACCATACTGGGTTGCGCCTCAGTTCTGGTGCCTTTCGTTCGACTCCCGTCCTTAGTTTGTATGTTGACACTGGCTTCCTATCTCTTCAGGACCGCCGTGATCGCTACTGTCTTCGCTATCTTGCGCGGTCCTTACAACATCCTTCCTCTCGCCTCTGTCATGCTTTAACTTTTACCCCTTCTGCGGTTCCTGTTCCTCTTCACCACCTCCCTCTTTCTGTCCGGTTATCTCGCTTACAGGATTCTCTTTCCGTTCGTGTTTCTAATGTTTCTCCTCGTGTTGTTCCTTCTTTGCCCCCGTGGAGAGTCCGCCTTCCGCAGTTCTGTACGTCCTTGACCGCGTCACTAAAGCTTTTACCCCCTCCTACGGTTCTAAAACGCCTTTTCCTTGAGCACTTTCTTCTCACTCCCGCTCCGTTTCTGTCTTCACCGATGGGTCTAAGTCTGCGGACGGTGTTGGCTACTCTGTTGTTTTTCCTGATCGCACTTATATGTGTCGCTTACCTCCGGAGACTAGCATCTTTACAGCGGAGCTTTATGCTATTCTCTATGCTCTTCGTCTCCTGCTTTCTCGTTGTCAGTCTCCTTTGTGGTTGTTGTTGACTCTCGTAATGCCCTCATGGCTCTGCTCTCGGGTCCTTTAATCTGGTTCATCCAGTAGTTGTCGAGATCCAGCATTGGCTGTTTCTTGTTCACAGTAAGTTTAAGTTGGTTGAGTTTTGTTGGGTTCCCAGCCATATTGGTGTATTTTTAAATGAGCGTGCGGATGCTGCCGCCAAGGGAGCTGTCCGCTCTTGTCCCATCTCTCGTAAAGGCATTCCATATTTCGACTTTTACCCGGTTATCCATTCCTCCATCCTTACCCGTTGGCAGGCTTCTTGGTCGTCTGTTTCTGGTAACAAACTCCGTACTCTTAAATGTTGTGTTTCCTCGTGGCCATCCTCCTACCACCGTAACCGCGGTGGAAACTGCTCTGGCGAGGTTGCGTATTGGCCATACTCGCTTAACCCATGGTCACTTGATGGAGCGCCGCCCTGCTCCTTATTGTCCTAATTGCATTCTCCCTCTTACGGTCGTGCATGTCCTTCTTGAATGTCCTGACTTCCGGGACGAGCATATGTCTTGCTTTCCGACTGCTCCTCGCGGTCACTTGTCCCTCATAAGAATTCTTGGTGACTCGGATACTTTTGATATTGTTCGCCTTATGCGTTTTTGTTCTCGTATTGGCATCCTTGGTGATATTTAGCGCCCTCTGATTATTCCGCACATTTGATGGTGCTACATAGCCTTCCTGGTTTGGTGCCTTCTTTTGATAATTACTTACTGCTTCCCTCCCTGCCCCATCCCAAGTCATTATCCTGACCCCTTCCAGTGCAATATAATTGTAATGGCTTGGCGCTTTCTCCTGATAGTTTCTTTCCAGTGCCAGAAGCGGCACTGGAACACCAATAGTACAAGAGGATATGGATGGAGTCATGGAGATGTTAGAAAGTTTCTTTTAACATAAGAGTAGTGAGAAAGTGGAATGAACGAAAGGAGTAGGATGTGGTTGCATGCTTCATTAATAATTTTAAAAGTAGATATAATACGAAAATAGGTCAGAAATTACTGCATCAGTCAAGATCAAAAACCACATCTAGTATCGGGCCCCTGCGAAAGATGGAGATGGAACTTTCACCGATGACAACAAAGAATGAGCGAGCTACTGAGGAAGCAGTACGACTCTGTCTTCAGCGAGCCATTAAACGCACTAAAGATCGATAACCCAAATGAATTTTTCATGGATATGATACCAACATCAAATCATATATCAGACGTCACCCTATCCCCACTGGATTTTGAAGAAGCCATAAACAGTATGCCTATGCACTCTGCACCCGGATTCTTGGAACTCCATATTCATCAAGAACTGTAAAAAACCACTATCGCAGGCCCTTCACATTCTGTGGAGACAAAGCCTAGATACTGGCGTTATTCCTGATATACTAAAAACAGCAGAGATAGCACCACTTCATAAAGGAGGAAATAAGGCAGAGGCAAAAAATTACAGACCGATAGCGTTAACATCGCACATCATAAAAATTTTTGAAAGTGCTAAGAAGTAAGCTCACAAAATACATGGAATCACAGAATCTCCATAACCCCGGACAACAGGGTTTCAGAACAGGGCGCTCTTGCCTGTCACAGTTGCTGGTCACTAAGACATGGTATAGATGCCATGGAAGACAACAAAACGCTGATGTAATTTACACAGATTTCGCAAAAGCTTTTGATAAATGTGACCATGGTGTTATTGAACATAAAATGCGCTCAAAAGGAATTACCGGAAAATAGGCAGATGGATCTACAATTTCCTGACCAACAGAACCCAATGTGTAATAGTCAACAAAATAAAATCCAGCCCATCAACCGTTAAGAGCTCAGTCCCCCAGGGTACTGTGCTTGCTCCAGTACTTTTCTCATCCTCATATCGGACATAGACAAGAACACAACCTATAGCACTGTATCATCCTTTGCAGATGACACTAGGATCTTCATGAGAGTAGGCAACATAGAGGACACGGCAAACCTCCAGTCAGATGTAGATCAGGTCTTTCTATGGGCTACAGAAAATAATATGGTGTTTAACGAAGATAAGTTCCAGCTCATGCGCTATGGAAAAAATGAAAATATAAAACGGAAACCACGTACAAAACTCAGACAAATCATAACGTAGAACGAAAAGGCAATGTAAAGGATCTGGGTGTACTCATGTCGGAAGACCTTACCTTTAAAGAACACAATAAAGTAGCCGTCACAACTGCAAGAAAAATGACAGGTTGGATAACAAGAACTTTTCACACTAGAGATGCTATACCGATGATGACACTTTTCAAAACGCTTGTGCTCTCTAGAGTGGAGTACTGCTGCACAATGACAGCCCCTTTCACAGCTGGAGAAATTGCTGACCTGGAGAGCGTGCAGAGGTCCTTTACTGCTAGAATCCACTCGTAAAACATCTAAACTATTGGGACCGACTAAAGAACCTAAATCTGTATTCCCTTGAGCGCAGGCGGAGAGATACATAATAATTTACACGTGGAAAATATTAGAGGGGCTGGTCCCAAACCTGCACACAGAAATAACATCACATGAGACCAGAAGACATGGCAGGATGTGCAGAATACCCCCGTTGAAAAGCAGAGGTGCAACTGGTACTCTGAGAGAACTCTATCAACATCAGAGGCCCGAGACTGTTCAACACGCTTCCACTACACATAGGACATAACTGGCAAACCCCTCACAGTGTTCAAGAGAGAACTGGATAAGCACCTCCAAGGATACCTGATCAACCAGGCTGTGACTCATACGTCAGGCTGCGAGCAGCCGCGTCCAACAGCCTGGTTGATCAGTCCAGCAACCAGGAGGCCTGGTCGATGACCGGGCCGCGGGACGCTAAGCCCGGAAGCACCTCAAGGTATCCTCAANGTTCCGCATAGCTTACCAAGTTACTTAGCCAGGCTTTAGTTAACAATTGACCTCTGTCGTACTGAATTATCCAGATTGATTGAATTATTGTACTGAAGTTAAATTATACAAGCATCTTAAGAAGAGCTATTCCCAATTACAAAATAGCTATTTGACCTTTGAGAAATAGAGGACATGGAACCTCGTGACCTATGACCGCCTAGGTCACTCCGCAATAAAGTAGTCCTGCCCTGTGACGTCACTGAAGGTGACTTAAAACTCATTCTCCAATAATTAGATACTCTTGATATTATAAACAGTAATACTATACAATACAATTTGAATGCAAAATGAATGAAGGTTAATTTCTCTAAATAAGTGAATACTATAGGATGATTCATTATGAAACTTGTGAACAAAGGCGATTATTTTCACCATGAATTCCCTGGGGACAGGTCCCGGGTCGCCATGCGGTCAGCTTCCCATTCTCCCTTGTAACTAAACATTCTGGAATCTTCTGGATAATTCTTACAACAAACCCGTTTGTTACAACCCCCCCGCACAAGCACTTAGTAAACCTTGTTAATTTGTTAAAAATAACGAGGTTTAGTATCCAAACCCACAACTCAACTCATGCCACAAACAAAAGCTAACCTAACTAAAAAATTTTGACAATCATTAGTGTCCAACATCATCATAATAACATGTTCAAATTCATAAAATTTCTCAGCTGTCAACTGACAGCAATCCTCCAACATCAGGAAACATACATCCTACCCTTACTGACATAGCTAAATAACATGTCCCTACTCTAACATCAAAGACTAGCTATTAAAATCTTTTGGTTCTTCTTCAACCAAAGCATAAAAGTTATATCTTCAGACTGAACTTTCAGTCATCCGGGAGCGTACTACTGAACTATCAAGTTCACATCCGTGTACTATCCACTCCCCAACCAATGTCAACCTTGACATGCTAAGGAACACACCTAATTTTTATTACATGTATCTAAAAATATAAAAAAAATCCTATACTATATCACAGGTTTCAGCTGACTGTACAGCTAAGTGTTCGCACTCACTATAAGTGTCAATGTTTATATTGGTCCGCCTCTCCTGTGTTCAAACATTCTGAAAAAAAAAACACAACATAATTTTCCATAACCGTTTGTTCTGGGCTTAGACAATTACACAGGGGCTTCGATTTTACTTACTGACCAATTTATAGAGTAAAATTTTCATATATCATATACCAGAATAATTATTTTAAATCTGTTTTTCAACATTTATAAAGTATTGTGATTCTAAATCTGTTTTTCAACATTTAAACAAAAGTGTTCAGATATTCTTTACACAGATGTTCAGAGCCAACTTTGTTGTTTGTATCAATTGTTCATATTGAGTAATCGAAAAAAAATCGATGCTGATGGACGCTGAATGTAGTCGATGACGATGTCGATCTTGCTTCTTCCCATGTGTAGACATCAATACCTGGTCCTCTTGTACTCCCATCCGGTACTTTTGACTGACGACAGAGTGTAGTAGAGCTGAGTGCCAAGTGACAGCTGTAGAATACTGTTACTTCGGCCATTGATCTTGCTCCCGACAGTCCACACGCCTTCATATCAATCACAGTTCACACGGCAGTCTTGATGTTAAACTTGACGTCGCAGATGACCACAGCAGAGCAGGACTGGATGTACCAACGGTGTCTCGTAACAGGAGTGGTGTCAGAGGGTCGTAGAGGCGGGTTTGCTTGTTTGCAGAACAGGTGAATCTCGTCTTCCATCATTGCTCACGACATCTCAGGCGTTTCTTGATATCACCAGGTTACTAGGCCGTAAACACCAACTGTGTATACCCTCGTACCGCCGACTTTAGGCCAAAGGAGGCAATTTTGCGACCTTCTATTGGCGAGTCCCGGAACTCTGTAGGGAAACCGTGCCTTCCACCTGTGACCGCCTTAGTTCCGCGTTCCTGTTGCTTCAGATGACGTAATCATTAATCTTCCGGCGAAACTCTTGAGTACTGCTACTTGCTTTCCAGTTTCTTGACCTCTCCTCCAACACTGCTGGAATGGCTGCAGTCTTGATGACGCAGCAGGTGGGTAGTGGTGATCTCGAGACAGCTACCCTGGCGTTGTATGGCACCTCCGGTGACTGCTAAATGTGGACAGCTTGCTGGCCCTGACAACCTCGTGTAGTGACGTGAGGCGTCGGCCGGGTGACTCTTGGATAGTCACTCATCCCCAAAGTAACTGATGTATGGGTTACTGGGTCTGGTGGGGGGAGGGCTTTGTGTAACGTGCCTCCCCCCTCGGTCTTTACAGACAAGGGTTCACGTGTGGCTGGAACAACTGGGTCGGTGTACCAATCAGACCTGGGAACAGACAGACACAACACAGCGGAAGCATAGATATACTCTGGGTTTGGTGGAGGTGGAACCCCAGAGCACGGTAAAAGTTGCTACCCGAGTTAAGTATAGAGATAGTGCACCTCATTGCCTTTACAGGAAAATCTAATGAATACTAAATTATACTAACCAAGGAAGTTACTTTACTGTACAGCGCGAGATCTCGTCACCATAGGGTGGCGAGACTGCACCTGACTACTGATGAGCGATGA
The DNA here is from genome assembly GCA_020271785.1 of Procambarus virginalis. Classification (NCBI taxonomy): domain Eukaryota; kingdom Metazoa; phylum Arthropoda; class Malacostraca; order Decapoda; family Cambaridae; genus Procambarus; species Procambarus virginalis. The sequence goes on from WNGS01169427.1 coordinate 140,334, forward strand.
CAGAGGGTCATCCTCCTCATCCCCTGACTCGTCGGTGAAGCCATGAGTCAGCACTGCTGAGTCAGGAACTAGACCCGCTGAAGGCAGTTCTAATTCCTCTCTAGCATGATATTGTTTCAATTTATTTACATGAATTGTCCTTTCCACCTGGTCCTCGAATACTCCTTTTATAACAAGATTCACCGGCCCCGCCCTTTTAATTACTCTATACGGCCCTCGCCACCTCGGAGCTAGTTTCCTGCTCTGATTGGCGGGCGCAGCCTCATTCACTCTCAATACGAGGCTTCCTTCCTTCAACTCAAGAGGGCGCACTTTCTTGTCATAAAAATGAGCATACCGATTCCGTGCTTTCTTGGACGCTTCAGCTGCAATATTCCATGCATTTCTCATTTTTCCAAGGACCTCTGAAGGATAGTCCTCCCCGTATGCAACATTATGTCTGTTAAGCAGACCTGAGGGGAAATTGCATGAATTACCAGTAAACAAATGAAGTGGTTGGGTGTTAATTGATTGGTGGATGGCAGTATTCAAGGCTAACTGAACATAGGGTAGGTGTTCATCCCAGGTGTTTGCGTCATGTTCAGCAAGGATTGCAAGCATATCCTTGACTGAACGATTAGTCCGTTCCGTCATTCCGTTTGCTTGTGGGTGGTAGGCTGTTGTAAAAGCCGAAGTTGTCTCTAAAATCTTACAAACTTCTCTAAATATATTCCCATTGAATTCTTGACCCCGGTCAGAGACTAAAACTTTAGGAGGTCCGAATACAGTAACGAACCTACGCAAGAACGCATCTGCAACCGTACGAGAATCCTTCTGAGGTAATGCAACTAGTGTAGTGTACCTAGACAAATGGTCAACTAGCACCAACACGTATCTATTCCCTGAATGACTGTGATGTAAATCAATCAAATCTGCCCCACACGATCTAAAGGTTCACGAATTTCAGGAAATTCCTGAAGTGGGGCTTGTACCTTAAGGGTACCTTTTCTCCTCTGGCAACGATTGCACGACTTCACGAAATTGATTACTTCAGAAAGTAATCCTGGGAAATAAAATAGAGACTTTGCCTTTAAGTGGGTTTTAAAGACCCCCGGATGCCCTGCAATTTTCGAAGCATGCGCAAGCTTTAACGCTGATGACCGCAACGCGTCCGGAATAACTAATTGAAATACTGCCCTATCATTCTGGCTATTAACATAATACAGGACGCCCTGTTTCATTTCAAAATCATGAATAGGTAAATTCTTTTTCTTTTTCGGGTATTTCCTCCTTCTAAATACTCAATAATTTCTTTCCATCTAGGCTCGTTCATCTGGTACTCTCTCATTTTATCTGATGGAATGGTTTCAATATTTTCATTAACTTGAACAGCCGCTATGTTTCGACTTAGCGTATCTGGAACAACATGTGCTGGACCAGGCTTGTACAAAATCTGGAATGAGTGGGCAGAAAGTTCGTGAGACCAGCGTGACATTCGTGGGCATTTTGTTCGCTTCTTAAATATGTGTGTTAACGCTCTATGGTCTGTGTAAATTACGAAGTGCCGCTGAAATAGGTAAGGTTCGAAGTACCTAACTGATTCTACTACTGCCAGTGCCTCCCGATCCGTAGCTGAATAACGAACTTCAGGTCCTTTGACCTTTCTACTGAAATAGGCTACTGGATGGGGTAAATTATCCGCATCTCGCTGAATTAAGCACCCGCCAATAGCTATACCGCTGGCGTCAGTGTGCACCTCCCACTCTTTCTCAAAATCAGGAATAGCCAATACCGGTGTCGTGATTAGTTGGTCTTTCAGTTTGCGATAGGCCTCGTCATGTTCAGATTTCCACACAAACTTCGCATTTTTCTTTGTCAGATCAGTCAGGGGTGCTGAAATGCCAGCGAAACCTTCAATATGACGACGAAAATATCCGGCCGCCCCCAAAAACCTACGCACGTCCTTTGCTGTCCTTGGAGTAGGCATGTCAGCAATGGCGCGGCAAGAATCTGGGTCAGGTCGGATACCGTCTGGGCACACCTGGAACCCCAGAAATTTGAATTTCTGAGCCGCCAGGGTGCTCTTCTGAACGTTAAGCTTGAACCCTGCCTGATCTAACAACGTCAAAGTCTCAGTCAAGTCCCGTAGGTGTTCCTCAAACGTCCTGGAATATATCACAACATCATCCAGGTACGCTAAAGAATGCCTACCCAGGACCGGACTGAGGATGTAGTTTATGGCCCTCTGAAATGACGAAGGCGCTGTCTTTAAACCAAACGGCATCCTACGGAATTGATAAGTGTGCCTACCATCCGAGAATGCTGTTTTATCCCTATCCTGTTCTGCCACCGGAATCGCCCAATACGCCGATTTCGCGTCAAGAGTTGAGAAATACTTAGCAGCACCAAATTGATCTATAATCTCCTGTATTCGGGGCAACGGATACACATCACCCTTAGTTATTTCGTTCACCTTCCGGTAGTCAACACAGAAACGATAACTACCGTCCGGTTTCCGAACTAGCACAACAGGAGAGAGCCACGGTGACGTACTAGGCTCTATCACGCCCTGTCTCAACATTTTCTGGCACTCCTCCCTGATAACGTTCTTTGCCTGTTCCGGCAACCTCCACTGTCTCGTGTACACAGGCAAATGATCACCAGTTGGAATGGTGTGCTCAATCTTATCAAGGAGACCAATCTGGTCATCCTCTGTCGCAAATAATTTCGGGAATTTTCGCAAAACTCCTCTCAGTGCCTTCCTATCTGCCTGTGTAACATGTTGCAAATCAAGTGCTGAAATTAATTTTTCTACTTCTTCCACATTCTGTGCAACATTTCTCGTCTCGCACTGCACTTTGGATGGTATTTTAGTATCTAACATGTTCAATGCACTACATTGTGCAGTGACGGTTGGCGTCTCAACTGACTCATGGCGAAAGATTTCTGTGTCCTCCACCATGGTTCCCTGAGATACCCTATCACCTGCCCTGAAGCGAAAAGTCTTATGTGAAAGATTGACAACTGGAATGAGTGCACCTTTATCGAGCACTACAATTATGTGATGAGGAATTAATAAGCGATCACATCTCCCAGCAACCTGAAGGGTGGTACCTGGTTGTATGTGACGTCCCACGGCTACTTTAATAAATTTAACAGAATGTGGTGGGCAACTCTGTTTGGTCAATGCATGCAATGCGCATGACCTCTTAACTGTGTCTGGAAGAGACTTAAAAATCAATTTTGGATAGTGCGCATTATATTTCTGCTTCCTCTTAATTGAAGCTACAACTGGGGGATGGTCGATCATCTCCACTGGGTAGGAAGTCTGTCCCAACTGCAACCTGCAGTTCCTAGCCCCTTTTTGAGCAGACAAGGAATAATCAAATCGCGACAGAAAATCAGTTCCCATTAAGATGTGACCAGGAAAATCAAGGTTCTCTACGATCGTACATGTGTGAGGCTGCAATTTCCCATCAATTTCAAAATTAACTGTACCTTGACCTACGATCTCAATCTTTTCCCCATTGACCGCTGTTAATGTCTTTGCGCAACGTTTAAGACGTGCATACTTAAAATTGCTGAAGGCTGACTTTTTAATAACAGTTGCCTGGCTTCCTGTATCAACAAAAGCTGTCAATCTTTTGACAGCAACACCTTCCACTTTCACCTCAAAAGTAGGCCTACCATCACTAGGAGCCTGCTTTCATGCTTTCGTCGTAGTGACTTTACAGTCCCTCTGTATATGCCCGTGCTTCCCACAGGAGTAACACCTCCGCGGATCTCTGTTGGTACCCCGCGCAGGGTGGCTCGAACGTGCAGCTGAGGGCTGTTTCCTGCCTGATGAACCCGCGCTACAGTTACTCAGTTTGTCTCGCCCACCTTGACTCAATGCCTCTACGTATGGAGACGACTGAGCGCCCGATGTCCCTGTGCGCGTCTGCCTGTCCAAGGCTGTGGCGGCCTGTTGGACTAGCTCTTTATAACTCACAAACGCTCCCTCTGCAAATAAAAACGGCCCATAGCAGAAGGTAACGTTTTGCAGAACAATTGTTTGGCTAATCGCTCTGCCTGACTCGAATCTAACCCCAGTTCCATAGTGAGGTCGTCAACCCTGCTCTTTAACAGTGCCCCGAAATCCTTGACAGTGCTGTGGTCATCCCTCTTAAGTGACTGCAGATAAAAATCAGCCTCATCTTCTGACACCTTTTTCCCACCGCTGCCACCATTGTAACACGGGAAGGGGTTCTCTCTACCTTCTACTACCCCCCTTTTACTCTCTTTGTACCCGTATTCTTACTTTAGTTCTTTACCAAGGGACCCCAAGACTTTTACTCGAGCCGACTCCACGCCACGTGGTCTCAAGACAATTTACCGACTTGAGATTCTACAACCCGTATGATGTGAAATAGACTTCTAGCAAATTTCTAGGCTCTCCTTTCCGCCGCCACCACCAGATCATTAACACGGATGAGCAATGATCGAGATCTGGATCGATCACGCTAAGCAATCAACCTTGGGGCTTGATTCCCCACTAGTAATAACTACCCCTTGGATCTTACGTGTGTGGTTAATTAAAATCAACAGGGATGATAATCCTGATTGGATGTTAGAATCGGCGTCCAATTCAACTCGACCACGTGGGGCCCACGTGACAAGGACAATTTCACAAAAATACAAAAGAAAAATGGAAATAATAAAAATGCACATTAAGCTAATTAATTTATTCAAAAACTAAGCAAGATCTAAATAGTTGGCACTCCCTAACTTGAACACTCCCTGACTGAATATTTAACGGCAGTGAGTTGACTATTCCTAAGAAACTCCAAGCAACTTTTACCTTCTATAGGCAGCTAGATGTTGTGTTGCCTTGGGGAAGAGGTGAGATGGGGGGACCTCTCCCAGCTGCTTCTGAAACCACACTAATCGTCCTCTCTCTGATGCTCCTCTCTCCAGGAGCCCAGAGCAGAGTATTGTTCCGCATAGCTTACCAAGTTACTTAGCCAGGCTTTAGTTTAACAATTGACCTCTGTCGTGCTGAATTATCCAGATTGATTGAATTATTGTACTGAAGTTTAAATTATACAAGCATCTTAAGGAAGAGCTATTCCCAATTACAAAATAGCTATTTGACCTTTGAGAAATAGAGGACGTGGAACCTCGTGACCTATGACCGCTCTAGGTCACTCCGCAATAAAGTAGTCCTGCCCTGTGACGTCACTGAAGGTGACTTAAAACTCATTATCCAACTAATTAGACTACTATTGATATTATAAACAGTAATACTATACAATACAATTTGAATGCAAAATTAATGAAGGTTAATTTCTCTAAATAAGTGAATACTATAGGATGATTCATTATGAAACTTGTGAACAAAGGCGATTATTTTCACCACGAATTCTCTGGGGACAGGTCCCGAGGTCGCCATGCGGTCCAGCTTCCCATTCTCCCTTGTAACTAAACATTCTGGAGTCTTCTGGATAATTCTTACAACAAACCCAGTTTGTTACACCAACATGGCTGGGAACCCAACAAAACTCAACCGACTTAAACTTACTGTGAACAAGAAACAGCCAATGCTGGATCTTGACAACTACTGGATGAACCGAATTAAAGGACCCGAGAGAAATGAGGGCACTACGTGAGTCAACAACAACCACAAAGGAAGACTGACAACGAGAAAGCAGGAGACAAAGAGCATAAAGAATAGCATAAAGCTCCGCTGTAAAGATGCTAGTCTCCGGAGGTAAGCGACACATATAAGTGCAATCAGGAAAAACAACAGAGTAGCCAACACCGTCCGCAAGCTTAGACCCATCGGCGAAGACAGAAACGGAGCGGGAGTGAGAAGAAAAGTGCTCAAGAAAAAGGCGTTTTAGAACTGTAGGAGGGGTAAAAGCTTTAGTGATGCGGGTCAAGGAAGTACAAAACTGCGGAAGAGGGGCAAAGAAGTAACAACACGAGGAGAAACATTAGAAACACGAACGGAAAGAGAATCCTGTAAGCGAGATAACCACACAGAAAGAGGGAGGAGGTGAAGAGGAACAGGAACCGCAGGAGGGGTAAAAGTTAAAGCACGACAGAGGCGAGAGGAAAGATGTTGTAAGGACCGCGGAAGATAGCGAAGACAGTAGCGATCACGGCGGTCCTGAAGAGAAAGGAAGCCAGTGTCAACATACAAGCTAAGAACGGGAGTCGAACGAAAGGCACCAGAACTGAGGCGCAACCCAGTATGGTGCAAAGCATCAAGATGGCGAAGAGCAGAAGGAGAAGCAAGCGAGTAAGCAGGGCAATCATAATCGAGCTTAGACAGGACTAGAGAGGAATGTAGAGCAAGGAGAGTGCGTCTATCCGCTCCCCAAGAAGTATGGGACAATACTCGAAGGAGGGTAAGGGCCTTAGAGCACTCAACACGGAGGTAAGAGATATGGGGAGAACAAGACAAACGAGTGTCAAGGAATAACCCCAAAAGCTTTGCGGAATCTTTGAACGCAAGGGGATGACCATAAAGTGACAAAGAGGGACGAAGAACGACCCGTTTCCGAGTAAAAGACATGGCACAAGTCTTAGAAGTAGAGAACTTGAAGCCATGATCGGTGGCCCAAGACGACACAGCATCAATTGCAAGTTGAAGCCGGCGCTGAAGAAGAGGTGAATCATCACCCTGACAGCAAAGGGTAAGATCATCGACATAGAGAGCGGAGAAGACATCGGAAGGAAGAGAGGAAAGAAGACCATTGAGGGCAACCAGAAAAAGAGTAGTTCTGAGAACACTACCCTGGGGCACACCTTTGTATTGCAGAAAATAGGCAGAGAGAGCGGTACCAAGGCGCACCCGAAAGGAACGACGAGAGAGGAAGCTGCGGAGAAAGAGAGGGAGACGACCATGAAGGTCAAAAGAATGAAGCTGGGATAGAATATGATATCCCCCAGTGGTATCGTAAGCCTTTTCCAGGTCAAAAAGGACGGCAACAACGGAGGTCTTCGCAGCAAAATCAGTAAGAATATAGACTTCCGAGTTCACTATGACATCTGTCGTGCTGCGGCACTTGTGGAAACCAAATTGAGAAGGGGAGAGGAGGTGATGGTGTTGTGTTAGTTGTCTCTTCAGAAGTTGCATGGCGTTTCACCTTCCTTCTTATGATGTCTTCAACGAAACCATTGGAGAAGCCGTTGTTGACTAGGACCTGCCTTACCCTACAGAATTCTTCATCGACTTGCTTCCATCCTGAGCTGTGGCTGAGAGCACGGTCGACATAAGCGTTAACAACACTCCGCTTGTACGTGTCTGGGCAGTCACTGTTGGCATTGAGGCACATTCCTATGTTTGTTTCCTTAGTGTAGACTGCAGTGTGGAAACCTCCGCTCCTTTCCATGACTGTTACATCTAGAAAGGGCAGCTTCCCATCCTTCTCCATCTCATAAGTGAAACGCAACAGAGAATTCCACTCAAATGCCTCCGTCAGCTCCTGCAGATGTCTAACATCAGGTACCTGTGTAAAAATGTCGTCAACATACCTGCAGTATATGGCCGGTTTCAAGTTCATGTCGACTAAGACGCTTTGTTCGATGGTACCCATGTAGAAGTTCGCAAACAGGACACCTAGGGGAGAACCCATGGCGACCCCATCTACTTGCTTATACATGTGCCCATCCGGGCTCAAGAAGGGTGCCTCTTTAGTACAAACTTGGAGTAGTTACCTTAGAATGTTTTCTGGTATGTCAAGAGGAGTACAGGCTGGATCACGATACACTCTGTCCGCTATCATCCCGATTGTTTCCTGCACAGGTACGTTGGTAAACAGTGAGTGAGTCACTGTTTACCAACGTACCTATACTGCTGACTCGAACCCATACTGCTCCTGGCAGTATGGGTTCGAGTCACTTCTAGGTTGTGAGTTTTCAGTTGCATATATTCCTGGGGACCATTCAGGCTTGTTCGCATTTGTGTTCCTCACGTGTTGCCCCCAAAAATGAGGTGATTTGATAAAATGCTATGCCCAAGATTACCATCCGAGTGCCGGCAGGGAAGTGGTTCAAATAGCTTCGGCTATCACCTCCTTATGTCTGGTCGTGATGGTCAAGCGGATTAAGGCATCCCTGTACATACCAGTTGCGTTGCTCCTGGCAGTATGGGTTCGAGTCACTTCTGGGGTGTGAGTTTTCAGTTGCATATAGTCCTGGGGACCATTCAGGCTTGTTCGCATTTGTGTTCCTCACGTGTTGTCCCAAAAAATGAGGTGATTTGATAAAATGCTATGCCCAAGATTACCATCCGAGTGCCGGCGGGGAAGTGGTTCAAATAGCTTCGGCTATCACTTCCTTATGTCTGGTCATGATTCTCAAGCGGATTAAGGCATCCCTGTACATAACAGTTGCGTTGCTCCTGGCAGTATGGGTTCGAGTCACTTCTGGGGTGTGAGTTTTCAGTTATATATATATATATATTATATATATATATATATATAATATATATATATATATATATATATATATATATATATATATATATATATATATATAATATATATATAATATATAGTCGTACCTAGTAGCCAGAACGCACTTCTCAGCCAACTATGCAAGGCCCGATTTGCCTAATAAGCCAAGTTTTCATGAATATATATTTCTCTAATTTTTTCTTATGAAATGATAAAGCTACGCATTTCATTATGTATGAGGTCAATTTTTTTATTGGAGTTAAAATAACGTAGATATATGACCGAACCTAACCAACCTACCTAACCTAACCTAACCTATCTTTATAGGTTAGGTTAGGTTAGGTAGCCGAAAAAGTTAGTTAGGTTAGGTTAGGTAGGTTAGGTAGTTGAAACAATTAATTCATGAAAACTGGCTTATTAGGCAAATCGGGCCTTGCATAGTAGGCTGAGAAGTGCGTTCTGGCTATTAGGTACGACATATATATATATATAATATATATTATAGATATATATATATATTTATATATATATATATTATATATTATATATATATATAAATATATACCAATATGGTACATAAGTAGGTCAGAAGATCAAAGTTCAGTGAGGATCCACAAGGCTTCTGGTACTCTTATTTTATCTAGGCTATGGCTACACTGCACCAAGGTATATATATATATATATTATATATATATATATATCTAATAGATATATTAGATATACATAGATATATATATATATATATATATATAATATATATATATATATATATATGTATTGTCGTACCTAGTAGCCCGACCCCACTTCTCGGCCTACTATGCAAGGCCCGATTTGCCTAACAGGCCGGGTGATTTTCTATTTTTCATAAAATGTTTCCAATTGGTTATTTGAATTATTATATTATAATTTATTTAGAATATAATTATTGACTTAATTGTGTCAATTTAGGTTAGGTTAAGATAGGTTAGGGTAGGTTAGGTAGGGTTGGTTAGGTTCGGTCATATATCTACGTTAGCTTTAACTCAAATTTAAAAAAAATTTACTCATACATAATGATAGATAGGTTATCATTTCATGAGAAAAAAATATTGAAAAATATATAAATTCAGGAAAACTTGGCTTATTAGGCAAATCGGGCCTTGCAGTAGGCCTAGTACGACGTTCTGGCTACTAGGTACAACATATACATATATATATATAAATGAAAAGGTTCGTCTGTTCAAAATCGCTAATCTCCGAAAGTTCTTCACCAATTGCCTTGAAATTTTTACACAACATTCCCTTGCATCCGAGCGGGTTTTTATAAACATACTATATATATGTCACGTCTGTGACGGGAAAAAACATGTTTTTTTGAAAAGCTGTGTTTTTTGGGTGTTTTGCATGTGAAGGAAATCTTCGAAACCTCTTTAGCAGTTGCTATGAAATTTTGACACAACATTGCATTCGAATAGGCAAGTGGTTTTACATACCTACTATATACATGCTTCACCGGTGACAGGAGAAAATATGTTTTTTTTTTTAAACAGCGCCAATGGTAGGACGTAAGAGCAACAGATGCTGTAATCACCAAAATTTCTTCACCGATTGCTTTGAAATTTGACACAACGTTCCATTCAAATACATGCGTTTTTTATACACCTATAATTTAGATGCCACACCTGTGACAGGTAAATGATGTTTTTTTTTTCAAACAGCGCCATCTGTGGCATGTAAGAGCAACACATGATGTACAAAATATGTTACAATTCCATTTCAGTATTTTCGATTGCATTAGTAAATTGAATTTTCATAGATTTTATTTATTTTCATTTTGATTTAATTATTTTGTGTGATGTTGCGTTAATTGGAATTGAGCTGTGTTGTTTACCATACTGTTTATTTCATGGGTATAGCTTATGTGTTTCTTTTTTCATTGTTTTTCATTTCGTTTTCTAACTGTTCTTCTTATTTTTCAGTGAAATTGAGCTGTGTCGATTGATCTGCATTTAAATTGATATATTTCGTTAGTATTTTTTGTTTTGTTTTGAAAATAAGAAAATGGACAACACGTTACTTCACAGCTGCAAATGTACAACAAATAGCAATGATTCCACCGGCTACCACATTAACTGCTTTCTTTACGTTATTTCAAAATGACGGGTTAGCGAAAAAACTACTGTATTTGCAAGTGCCTACGTATTACACATGGAATGAGAATATAAAATCATTTGAACGACGCAAACGATTCTCGAGTCGGCGGGCAACCTGGCATATTCAAATAAACTACGATAGGCAGACTGTACACCGTGCAACTCAATGAAGATGAAGGCTTCTTTCTTCGCATGTCGTTGGTAAATGTGCTCGGTCCAACATCTTTCCAGCCATTGAGATTTGTCAACGGCGTAACACATGCCACTTTCCGTAGTGCATGTCAAGCTCGGAATTTATTGGAGATCGACAGACATTGAGATGTATGCATTAATGACGCGTCTAACATGTCACATCCAAATCAAATTATTGCATTGTTTGCAATCATATTGACCGCCTGCACTCTTTCATCTCCAATAGAGTTATGGGAGAAATATAAATCGCACATGGCTGAAGATATTGTCCGTCGAATACGAAGGAAATTCAAATATGAACATGGATTTCACAGCAGAAATCTACAACGAAGTGTTGATAATGATTGTAGATTTGTGCTTAGAAATCGTGAACAAAGTTCTCAATCAGTTGGAAATGCAATCACCGAATCGATCTGCTGCTGCTTCGTTCGAAGTAGAATTGCATCCTGAACAAAATTAAAACGCGAGTGATCTGTTCTCTTATGTGCAATCAAATATTCCTAAGCTAACGCTTGAGCGAAAAGGCATTTACAATCAAATAATGCAAACTGTCAATACGGGTTTGGCGAAATCTTCTTAGATGCGCCAGAAGGAGCTGTAAATCCTACTTAATTAGATTGATTCTGGAAGCATTTCGATCCCAAATGGCATAACCTTAGCTCTTGCATCGTCCAGAATAGCTGTGACATTACTACCAGGTGGAAGAACTGCTACTTCGGCTTTGAAATTGCCATTGAATATGCAATTCATTGAAACTCCCACGTGCAACATTTCAAAGCATCCGACATGGGAAAAGTATTGCAGAAATGTAAACTGATCGTTAGGGATGGACGCACAATGGCCTACAAAAAATCGCTCGAGGCTCTTGATCGATCATTGCAAGATTTGAGTGGAAACAGACCATTTAGGAACGCATTAATATTGCTTGCAGGAGATTTCAAACAAACATTACATGTAATTCCTCGATACAAGTCCGTCGACACTGTTGAGAAAGCTGATGAAGCGGTTAGTTATCCAACAGAATTTTTTAATTCACTTGATCTGCCAGGGATACCATCACACTTACGGCAATTGAAAATCTGCATGCCAATTATCATGTTGAGAAATATCAATCAGCTAAAGCTTTGCAACGCCACGCGCCTTACAGTAAAAAAAATAATAAGCAACGTTGTAGAAGCAACAATCTTGACAGGACCTTTCAAAGATGAAGATGTTCTCATTCCTCACATTCAACACCTCAAACTAATTCTATTTGCTGACGACACAAACTTCATTTACTCCAGTCCTGACCCCCTTGCTTTAAATGTCACAGTGAATACTGAGCAAAATAAAGTCCATCTTTGGCTATATATATTATATAATATATATATATATTATATATATATATATATTATATAATAATATTATATTAGTATATTTTGGTAGCAGTCTTTCCTGTAGACATATGTTATTAAATATGACCGAAAAAGTAAGATTAATAATTCTAACACGAATTTTCTCAATTTCCTTATGTTTGTTTTTACTAATGACGGTAAATTAAAAATCAATTCTCCAAAATTCATTCTTTATTTCTTAGTCTGACGCGACACTTGAGCGCGTTTCGTAAAACTTATTACATTTTCAAAGACTTTAATTACACACACACAGAACAACTATAACTGAACAGAGTTTAAATACCTGCATTTGGGTGAGGTGACATGTTACAATGGTTTGGGGTGAGGTGAGAACAAACACAGAACACGAAACAATGGGTATAAGGGAAGAATAGATCTGTAACTGCAGAAGGCCTATTGGCCCGTATTTCTTGATGTTTCTATATTGGAGCGGAGTCTTGAAGTGGGTAGAATATAGTAGTGCGTTAATTGGCTGTTGATTGCTGGTGTTGACTTCTTGATGGTAGTGCCTCGCAGATGTCAAGCCGCCTGTTGTCGCTGTATCTATCAATGATTTCTGTGTTGTTTGTTAAGATTTCTCTGGTGATGGTTTTGTGGGAAGAGATTATATCCTTGATAGAGCCCTGTTGCTATGCATCGTTAATCGCTGGAAAGAGATGGTGGTGTCTTGCCTATATATTGAGTTCTTTTGGGCTTACAGTCCCCAAGTGGGCATTTGAAGGCATAGACGACATTGGTCTCTTTCAAAGCGTTCTGCTTTGTGTCTGGAGAGTTTCTCATGAGTAGGTTGGCAGTTTTCCTTGGTTTTATAGTAAATCGTCAAT
>WNGS01169428.1:11578-25282 GCA_020271785.1 Procambarus virginalis
TTGCATTCACCATACCAGCTCAGTGGTTCTCTATGGTGAAACAAATGTAGATACTTATATATAATGTGTGTATTAGTGTAATAACAGCAAAGGATTATGTGGGGAGCCATTTGGGTGACGGAGGGACGTCGTCTGCACGATTTGTCGAGCTGGTTAGAGGGTGGCCACTATGCTCTTGGGCGCACTACAGGCTTAGGTGTCCAGTTACGGTGCATAAAACATGTAGATATTTATATATTATATGTGTATATAGGGTAATAACACTGCAAACAGTATTGTTGGGGGAGAAAGTTTAGTGTGTGTGTGACCTTGAATGACGTGGGAGCCGCCAGCTGTGTATACCGACGACTCTTAGTGCCTGAACTAACTATATCAGCTTAGCTGTACAGTTGTGGTGAACAAAATATATACCTACTTATATATAACGTCTGTATATAGTGTAATAACACCACAAATGGTATTGTTGGGGGGAAAGTTTAGTGCGTGTGTTGAGGAGTGGCAGCGCGTGGCTGGCTGGTGTGTGGCGGTAACTCTTCGTGCTTTTCGACTCTCATACCAACTAGTGGTTCGTTATGGTAACCAAAATATGCAGATACTTATATATAACCTGGTAGAGTGTAATAGCAGCAAAACTATTTGTTTATTGTTTTATGAACATAATTGAATTACTAATATGCACACCATACGTTTGAGTATAGCGATTATCACCACTTTTATTATATAAACATATTACAATACACACTATTGAATAATATTACTGCAAAAAAACTAAGAAAAAAATCAATCGGAGACATTGAAACAATTAGGTAATAATATCTTTGTGGCAACTCCCATCTGTCAGCGCGGGTGAAGCTGACCGGCCCTGGCGACCGCTCTGTCAACGCCCACTTTTTGCCAGACTTCCTCGGTCAATTGCGCCCAAAATATGTCGCCTACGATTTTTTTGCTATTTTTCCCGTGCTCAGGGGACACAAATTAACATGTTTAGAAGGCAAAAAAAATTTTGATGATTTTTTTTTCTTGCGCACAGGGGTGTAAATGTCCCCAGGACCCCTGAGCAGTGTAAGGGTAAAGCTTCAATATCATTATCATTTCCCATTTTCATAAAACTTTGTGTTGTCTACAATTTGATAATATGGTTTGTAACATTCTCATATATATCATTGATATATATATATGACAAAAATTAGATCCCCCATTTGCCTTGATGATGATGCAAATGAGGGGATCATCAATAATGGCTCTTAAAAGTAGTAGATGCATGCAAGTCCCCTAAGAATTGGCAGATACTCATAATAGATCCATAGGAAGTGTCGGATGCCATAACAATCCTATAGAAGTGGCAGATGCTCATAACAGCCCTATAAGAAGTGCAGATGGTCAACAGTCCTGTAAGAAGTGACAGATGCTCATAACAGTCCCATAAGAAGTGGCAGATGCTCAACAGTCCTATAAGAAGTGACAGATGCTCATAACAGCCCTATAAGAAGTGGCAGAGGGTCAAACAGTCCTGTAAGAAGTGACAGATGCTCATAACAGTCCTATAGAAGTGGCAGATGCTCAACAGTCCTATAAGAAGTGACAGATGCTCATAACAGTCCTATAATAAGTGGCAGATGCTCATAACAGTCCTATAAGAAGTGGCAGATGCTCAACAGTCCTATAAGAAGTGGCAGATGCTCATAACAGTCCTATAAGAAGTGGCAGATGCTCATAGTCCCATAAGAAGTGACAGATGCTCATAACAGCCCTATAAGAAGTGGCAGATGCTCAACAGTCCTATAAGAAGTGACAGATGCTCAACAGTCCTATAAGAAGTGACAGATGCTCATAACAGTCCTATAAGAAGTGACAGATGCTCATAACAGCCCTATAAGAAGTGACAGATGCTCATAACAGTCCATAGGAAGTGGCAGATGCTCATAATCCTATAAGAAGTGGCAGATGCTCATAATCCTATAAGAAGTGGCAGATGCTCATAATCCTATAAGAACTGACAGATGCTCATGTAGCGAGTACAAACAATATACTCGCTACTGCCATTAGCTTAATGGTGTAACTAATTAGCGCTAATTACACAAGCTATAATCCTATCCCTATTTACAGGTAACATTCTTTCCATCCTGATGGAGGAAGCTTAGGTGTAGTCGTCGCAAATATAAGCAAGCAAATAGCCAGGAGTACAATTTCCACAGTGATTCAGTGAACTTCAATTCAGACGCTTTGGATTTAACACACTTCAAGAATGTAGCATCAGCGTGTACAGTTCCTACTGACCCAAGACGCTTCAGCTTCGACACAGAGCAGTCAGCAGATTACGACCGCATCAAGCTACAACGCGTCGCTCCCATCGAGTTTAGACACTCACGATTCCCCATCGAGACACCACACTCTCCCGCATAGAGCTCCGCGACTACGGCTTCACTCAGCTCTCTGCTCTGCTCCAAGCTCTGTCTCAACAGTCACACACTGCCAACAACAACTACTGTAATCAAGACTACTAAATAAATATGAAACTCACTAAACACTGTGTATCTAATCTACCCAACAACATGACATAATCATACGTTTCACTCATAACAGTCCTATAAGAAGTGGCAGATGCTCATAACAGCCCTATAAGAAGTGGCAGATGCTCATAACAGCCCTATAAGAAGTGGCAGATGCTCATAACAGCCCTATAAGAATTGGCAGATGCTCATAACAGCCTATAAGAAGTGGCAGATGCTCATAACAGCCCTATAGAAGTGGCAGATGCTCATAACAGCCCTATGCCCTATAAGAAGTGGCAGATGCTCATAACAGTCCTATAGAAGTGGCAGATGCTCATAACAGTCCTATAAGAAGTGGCAGATGCTCATAACAGCCCTATAAGAAGTGGCAGATGCTCATAACAGCCCTATAAGAAGTGGCAGATGCTCATAACAGCCCTATAAGTGGCAGATGCTCATAACAGTCCTATAAAGTGGCAGATGCTCATAAGTCCTATAAGAAGTGGCAGATGCTCATAACAGTCCTATAAGAAGTGGCAGATGCTCATAACAGCCCTATAAGTGGCAGATGCTCATAACAGTCCTATAAGAAGTGGCAGATGCTCATAGCAGCCCTATGCCCTATAAGAAGTGGCAGATGCTCATAGCAGCCTATAAGAAGTGGCAGATGCTCATACAGCCTTATAAGAAGTGGCAGATGCTCATAACAGCCTTATAAGAAGTGGCAGATGCTCATACTACTCCCATAAGAAGCAGCAGATACTCATTCCTATAAGAAATGGCAGATTCTCAGAACTCAAAATATTTGGAATTATTATACATCTAGTTAATCTGTCATTTATTGAGTTACTGGACATTCTTTCCAACTTCATAAAATATAATTACATTCATTTAGTGGTTCTTAATATGACAAATGTGTTACAATGTTGTACGGCTTTCCATGGGCATTAATTTATAGCTCTGAAGCTTCCTAAAAAATATTTCGTCCATAACCTGCATATTTAAGGTGTGATGATAGTTAACAAGTTTCTTCAGGTCAGGGTTATCTTGAGATCTTGAGATGATTTCGGGGCTTTTTTAGTGTCCCCGCGGCCCGGTCCTCGACCAGGCCTCGACCAGGGTTGAAGGCAGTGGCTGTGTTATTATTTCTGGTGTTCACGCAATGTTTATAACTTTTGGGGAAGCCTTCACTGGGGAAAGGGGTAGGAAACCTGATCCGATTGTTTTGTCATGGCATTGATTCTTAGCTCAAATTGTTCTTTAGTGTTATTTTAGCCAGATGGAACATTCACAACAAACTTGGAGATGTTCAACACCTTTCTTTTTAAGCTTCATCTTTTAACACTTGGCATCCAGTGGACCTGAAATATAAGAACCAAAACATTGAGTCATATGAAGATAATTAGAAGTACAATACTGTACTTAGTTTCTGTTTGAGCAAAAGTGAATTCAACTTTTAGATCTTCAGGAATGTATTTATAATGCAGTATTTTGTATCCAAGATTGTTAAATACAGTAGTTGTATAAAATACTCTGTCATGAGTTTAAACCAGTGAGTTACTGGGACATGTGCTATTTAGGATATACTGGTTATAAGCTGCCATATCTGCTTGTATTTTAATACCTTTTACTGCATGAAGAACAGCTGCAGTATATGCACCTGTTACTGTATGAAGAACGTCTGGAGTATATTTAGTAGACTACTAAACTTTGTCATTTTGAAACCCTGTAATCATGCGTATTATAAAACAAGGGAACATTAGTGTTTATTTACTGCCATGTTTCGTTGAATATATTTGGCTTTATAACAGCTTCTTGCTTATGTATTTAGTTTGGTTTTCATTAGAGTGCCTTGCACCACCCTCATAATACTTCACTTATGTGTTTTGTATATATAAGTGAGGTCATTACTAAGTATGGGGGCTGAAGTGTTTTACAGTTTGTTATATTTGTTATCTTGCATGTGCATGTTGTTATTGCAGGGTGTGTGCATTACAACTTATATTTGTGCAGTGTCGTTGAAACCTAACCTGCATCTTCTGCAGTGGAAAAAAAGAATTGAAGTTAATTAACTTGTATTTGAATTGTCAGCAGCTTACACCGAATTCCATATATGAATTTATTTAGAAAGAAGAAAGTTTATTTTAAAATAACCAGTTGGACCATAATGGTAAATATACATGCCTCAATATTTAGTGAAGATTGAAGAGTTGAGAAAGTGAGAGATGGGAGGAAGTAGCATCAGTGTGAGTGATGATATGTGTGATGGCCACTGCCACAAGCTTGGCTCTTGCACTCATAGTGAAGGGTAAGTAGTGTTTAACATGACTAAATGTAACATTACAAAGACTCCCCCCTAATTAATTTTCAACATTATAGTTTTAATATTTGTAATGAGTGATAGGTTTTATTTCTTTTCACAGTCCTCAACTCTTCATTGTTCATGTTAACTAGCTTCAAGCTCTATGTTAAATATTAACTTTTGTACTAGATCATTGTATGCATTTATGAGATAGTATGATTTAAAATGTAAGAGTTGTCTATAAGTATAGTTGGTATGAAGAGTGAGAGTAAGGAGTTAATGTGGCAGTACATCATGGTACTTGCCTTAATCCTAGTGATAGACAATTTGCGATTGCTTAGCAGTGTGTTTTATGTGCTTTTGTCTCATATATTCTGTTTTTCCTACAGGGGTGAATACTAGCAGATGGGTGGAGATTGTTTTGTGAAGTATGACGTGTTTCTTGTGTAAAGTAGTGACAGTGTCTTATGTCCTGCAGGGACTCGGGAATATACTAAGAAGCTGTTGTAACCTTGATTCACTCTTGTTAACAATTAATGATAAGGCCAGAGTATTTTCTCGTCTCTAATTTTTATTAAGTGCTATGTGGAAATTCATTATCTATTACACCTATGGTCAGTGCCATTCAGAAGTAGAGACTGCATTCCATGCATTAATGCTTGGTATTCATACCAAAGTTAAGACCTAATTCCTTTCTAATATCTCCACACATTACCAAAGTTGAAACATAATGGTCATCTTGATAACATCTCCATACGTTGTCAAAGTTGAGACGTAATAGCCTCCTTGATAATGTCTCCATACATTACCGAAGTTGAGACATACTGTATAGCCTTCTTGATGGCATTTCTATGCATTACCAAAACTGAGGCGTAATAGCCTTCTTGATGACGTCTCCATTCATTACCAAAGCTGAGCATAACATTTTCTTAATGACGTCTCCACATATTACCAAAGTTGACATAATAACCTTAATGACGTCTCCACACATTACCAAAGTTGACGTAATAACCTTAATGATGTCTCCACACATTACCAAAGTTGACGTAATAACCTTGATGATGTCTCCACACATTACCAAGTTGACGTAATAACCTTAATGATGTCTCCACACATTACCAAAGTTGACGTAATAACCTTAATGATGTCTCACACATTACCAAGTTGACGTAATAACCTTAATGATGTCTCCACACATTACCAAAGTTGACGTAATAACCTAATGATGTCTCCACACATTAACGAAGTGACGTAATAACCTTAATGATGTCTCCACACATTACCAAGTTGACGTAATAACCTTAATGATGTCTCCACACATTACCAAAGTTGACGTAATAACCTTAACCCTCAAACCGCTAGGGCCCAAATGGAATTCACACCCACAGGCGCAACAAAAAAAAAATCCAAAAATTCTTTCGTCTTATAGAATTGTTTATTTTTGTTCCCTGATCACGGAAAAAATAACAAAAAAATCGTAGGTAGCATATTTTAGCCGCAGTAGGGTAGGGAAGTGTGGCAAAAAAGGGCGTTGGCAGAGCCTTCGCCAGACGAGGTGTACTCCGCCCGAGCTGTCAGACGGCAGTTGCCACAAATATATTATTCCTAATTATTTCAATGTCTCTGATTGATTTTTCTTAGTTTTTTTGCAGTAATATTATTCCATACAGTGAATTGTGGTATATTTATATATAAAATGTGTGAACCATCGCTGTACTCAAAATTATGGTGTGCATATAAGTGATTCAATTATTATGTTCATAAAACAATAAACAAATAGTTTTGCTGTTGTTACACTATATACACAGGTTATATATAAGTATCTGCATGTTTTGTTCACCATAACGAACTACTAAGTTGGTCTTGTGAGTCAAAAAGCAACGAGGAGTGGCCGCCACACACCAGCGAGCCACTCACTGCCACGCCCTCCCTCAACACCACCTCACTCACCCTCATTTACCTCCCACAATACTGTTTTTGCATTTATTCACTATACACAGACGTTATATATACGTATTTACATGTTTTTTTCACCATAACTGTACATCTAAGCTTGTATGGTGAGTAAACGCACAAAGACGTAGCTACTCCACAGTCAGCTGATCGGCGGCCACCCTCAAGGCCACACACACTAATATTTCTCCTCCAACAATATTGGTTGTGGTGTTATTATGCTATATACACACATTATATATAAGTATCTACCTGTTTTATTCACCATACTTGTACAAATAAGCTGGTATGGTGCCCAAAGACCCTTTGTGGTCACAGGTAAACAACACGATAATTCCTGCAGACGACGCTCCTCTCACCAAAATGGCGGCTCCCAACCTACTCCTCTCGCTGTTATCTCACACTATACACACGTTATATGTAAGTATCTACATTTGTGTTCACCATAGCGAACCACTAAGCTGGTATGGTGAGTGCAGTCAATAAATGGTGGCCACACACAGTTAGAAGACAACGCCACAATCCTCCCTCCACAGCCGTACTCCTCCCTCCATCGAGCACAGCGCTAAATATCTCCACAATCAAGCTGTTATCAGAATCCTGGTCAGTTTTATCAAATTCAGGGGGCTTCAGTAATACTATCACTGCTAAATAATAGCAGTATCACTTATATTTTGGCATTTGTAGGCGATGCTGTGGTCACAAGCTGAACAGCGGTGCTGTGAGCTCGTGCTGCGTGCGCCAGCCTTGGTGGCTGGCGCAATACTGACGTTCTCACTCTCAAGAATGTTGGGCTGGATTTTTTTTCTAGGTGGGATCTGGCAACTATCAGTCGTGGCTGTACTATAGCTGCCCCTATCCCAGGCGGGGTGTTTAAATTATAGCGCTAGACACGAAATCATATATAAATGATGTGCGCGATTTCGGTTTTGTCATTGATATCATTTATATATGATATGCGCGGTTTAAGGGTTAATGATGTCTCCACACATTACCAAAGTTGACGTAATAACCTTAATGACGTCTCCACACATTACCAAAGTTGACGTAATAACCTTAATGACGTCTCCACACATTACCAAAGTTGAGACTTAATTGTAAAATATTCTTTGATGGGTATGAACTAAGAGCAGTATAACATGTTGGTGGACTCCAGTTGTATCATTTTCTGTTCTTTTTTATGCTGTACTGTATATGTAAAAAAAATCTTTATTCAATGTCTGTAAATAATTTTCTGTTCTTTATTGATTCATGTCTTTAATTCATTTTAAAATCATAAAAGAAAAACTCACAGTTGTCAACTAAATCATCTGTACACAATTTGGTACTGCTTAATTAATAATGACTGATTAATTTATATAGTAGCTAAGAGTTGTCATATGCAGCAGATCATGGTATCCTTTATGTAGAAATTAAATTTGTTTCTTATACTACACATTTAATACTCAGTGGTTCACTTGCTTATTCTTTCATGGCTATTGAGGTGATTTTCATAAAATAGCCATAAGATCAAAGATTTTATGGAAGACCTCTAAATGTTGCTGATATACTTAAAATCACACCAGACTTGATTGACTGATGAGCACCTACCAGGGACGACGATCGCAGTGTGGCCGCCTCAGTAGAGTAAGGTAGTCTGGGGATCACGGATCAACCACAAGGAGAAAACCACCAGAAAGGCAGAGTGCACCAAAACAGATAACTGCATGTTAATGATTGGCACCACTGTCTCTGAACAATGTAAACAATCATTACCCATGATGAACCACTGGTCCATCACTCATACACCATGCCAGATGGCAACACCTACCAGAGGTAGTCTTGGGAGACCAACCACTCATTCTTGCACGGGGCTGCCCCTTGCAGCCCTGTCAGCGAGAGGCTGACGGCTGAGTGGACAGCGCTTGCGATTCGTAGTCCTAAGGTTCTGGGTTCGATCCGCAGTGGAGGTGGAAACAAATGGGCAGAGTTTCTTTCACCCTGATGCACCTGTTCATCAAGCAGTAAATAGATACCAGGAAATTAATCAGCTGCTACGGGCTGCTTCCTGGGGATGTGTAACAAATAGGAGACCTGGTCGAGGACCGGGCCGCAGGGGCGCTAAGCCCCGAAATCATCTCAAGATAACCTCAAAATAATACTGTTCTAAAAATACCTGGGCCTCTCCACTTGGCCCAAATTCTTCGGATTCAAAAAAGTGTTGGCCATTCGTTTGACTTAGTCTCCATAGACCTACTGTTTGTGTTCGATGTTTGTGCTTCTCGTGTGTGTCATGCTTTAATTTTCACTACAGCTGTTAATGATCAGGGTTCTCTTCCTAGGTTGCTATTAGCATTGTTTTGCCTTCAGGGTTCTATTCGCTGAGGAGATTCAAGGGAACCCTTTCAGGTAATGCTTCCTCACAATGAGCTGCTTCCTGGCTGGGTGCAGGAATGTTTGCTCTTCTACAGGGCCTGAGGGTAGAGAGGGTTGAATTTAGGCTCTAGCTGCAGTCTTACCGAGCCCTAAATTCATGGGAGAAGCACAGTTGTGTTTACATTATGAGCAGTTTTAGTGTCTGTGGCAACATGCCTCTCTCTTCAATTCATGTACACAGATTGAGGGTTGGGCATGGGTATCATGAGATGCACCCAGCTACCATGTCTAGTCTGTGCCAGTAGTGTTCATAGCTTCGTGGAGACAGGTACCACTGCTGCTTCTGAGCCTGCTTCTTCCTATCTCATATGGCTTTCCTGAGTGCTTAGCTGTACTGTTAGTTGTGTTAAAATGCCAGAAACTCTGTTTCTGGCATTTTACTTGCTGAGTTTGGGATTCTTTCCATCCCAGACCCAATGATGTTTGTCATCGCTGGACTTTGGTTCATGATTTCCACTGTAGGCTATATATTTATATTCAGCATTTGTCTTTTGTGAGTGGTTCAGAAGTGAGCAGTGAAGGCTTAATTTTGCAGTAAATAGATTCAGAATTTTTATATTTTTATCTTGCTGTACTAAGTGCATAGTATATGCATATAAGGCTAATGGCTTTAACCCTTAAACTGCTCCCGTCACTCTCAAGCAATAAGGGGTGGTTCACCAATTGCCAATGGGAGACTAGATGTGCCCTGAAATATTTAAAAGTACTAAAGATTCTATGTGCACGTTATTTGACACTAGAGATTTCTGGCAATCATTTGCCATAAAGTATTGGCAACAAAATTTTGAAAGCTATAGTTTCCTTGCTGGTCCTTGGTGAAAAGCTGGGCACCATGTTAGGTGCATCACCATCCACTGACTCACCCAGGCTAGGAACCTTTGAGGCGCACAAAGGTTCAAGGACATTTATGGACCTGGAAGATAGTAGTGATGAGAAATCCTTTACATCATAGTTAAACTTGAAAATTATTTCTCTGAATATAGTGCCAACAACATTTCTTCACCTCATTGTGTCCAAACTAAAATTATTAGAATTTATTATATTTTCCTGACAATGGAAAGTAATGTTTTATGATATAAAAAGGGTGTAATTGCTTGCAATTACACCTTTGATTGCAATCTTGAGGTGAGAAGTTATAATAACTAATGGTTGGACCTAGACAATGTGCACATAGTTTGGATCAATGTTTCAAATGTCCAAGCAGCAGCATGTTTTGATGCACTCTACCTTTCTGGTCATTTCTGGGGGATTCACTTGTGACTCCCTGAAGCTACCATACTGATATAGTACCAGACTACAAGGTGCCATCAGTTGTGGAGTTCTTATCTGGCCTTCCGGAGCCCATGAGCCAGAACCTTGCCCCCCGTCAGGTTTCATTGCATTCAACTCATGTTTTTTTTTCTTTGGTACTATGTTGATCTCCCAGACTTCTCTATGCCTCTATTAAGGGGATTAGATTCCAGTCCTGGTTTCTGGTAGGCATATATGATTTGTTACCTAAGGTTTGGAGGATTCTGGGTTACCAATACCTAAGGTTTGGAGGATTCTGGGTTACCAATACCTAAGGTTTGGAGGATTCTGGGTTACCAATACCTAAGGTTTGGAGGATTCTGGGTTACCAATACCTAAGGTTTGGAGGATTCTGGGTTACCAATACCTAAGGTTTGGAGGATTCTGGGTTACCAATACCTAAGGTTTGGAGTATTCTGGGTTACCAATACCTAAGGTTTGGAGGATTCTGGGTTACCAATACCTAAGGTTTGGAGGATTCTGGGTTACCAATACCTAAGGTTTGGAGGATTCTGGGTTACCAATACCTAAGGTTTGGAGGATTCTGGGTGGATAGTTTGGGAAGATACCAAGGAATCCACCACAAAGAAGCATTTTAATACAGTCAGTACTGGATTCTTGCCTAAGGAAGCAACTAAGTGGATTATGCTGAGAAATAAGACTGTAGATGAAGAGCTCCTTTCAGAGGAATTTACTCGGTTGGTGCCATTTTATCCCAGCTTACCCACTGCTTCTGGTATTTGAGTCAGGATAAGAGTGAGGTGGCAGTTTCTGGGCTCTTCTGTTTATAGTGTTGGCACTGACACCTGGCAGTGAGTTCAACTTGTTGTCAAGACACATTTGTCAGCCTTTGTGGTTTATTTGAAGCTAAGTATGAACTTTCTGGAGGTCATTCCCAGCTGGAGTGAGTAAGATTTGCCAGTTTCTCACCTCCCCCTATTACTACTACTGGCGTTGACCAGACCACACACTAGAAGGCGAAGGGACGACAACGTTTCGGTCCGTCCTGGACCATTCCCAAGTCGATTGAGAATGATCCAGGACGGACCGAAACGGCGTCGTTCCTTCACCTTCTAGTGTGTGGTCTGGTCAACATACTTCAGGCTCGTTATTGTGACTCATCGCCTGCACTACTACTGGCTTTACTGGCTAGCTGGACAAGGATTGAAAGGGGTCCTTGATGTGTGAAGCAGAAAAGGTTGAACTGACCTGATTGAGACTCTACCTAAGGGAGAGAAAGAGTGGCTTACTCAGAATGTAAATTTTCATCTATATGCAAACATTATTCTTATGAATTGAATTACAATTTTCTTGATTCCAGACTGATAAACTTGTTCAAATGTCTCAACCTTTTCAGAAAGTGAGATTTGTGTGTGCTGTTTAGATAGAAAGGTTTACTACCAAATATATGCTTAGATAAGTTTATTAAGATATATTGTAAAGATTAGTCATTACTGTATAAATTATTTTAAGGCATTCTTTCCTATATTATTTGCCACCTACACAGGAAGAACTATAAGAAAAGTAAATGTTGAATAATAGCAATATTAGTCACTATATTACATGGAACAGTAATGGATTATTGCAAGACTAATGCTGATTTGTTTTATGAACATGTTGATGTCTTTGGTCCAAAGACGGAACCACAGGAATATTTAGTTCCTGCTTCACATTGTACCACACTTGACACCACAATGGTTCATGTTTTTTTTTTTTTAAATAGTGCTATCTCTTGGTTAGGCCTAATATATATTTTATTTACACAAGCTAGACTTAACAAGTTTGAACTACCATATGTCTTCACTGGCCCAACATTTTTTGCAATGTTGATATAGTTTGTATATAGGCATACTACTTGTACATTCCTGTTTTATTCAGTATAAGCATTCTCAATTCACACATATATAACATGCAATAATCTGACGTTTATTTTCAATAGAATACAGTATACTGTATTGAAAATGTGAAATAAACTTTTTGTAAATGTGAGTTAAATGTTTTTAAATCTATTACTACAACTATGTATAAAGCAATGTGTTAAATTTGCACCAGTATTATCTTATAAATATAAGCTAATAATAGTATGCCTTCCATAATTATTTCATATAAGTTTTCAATGACTATAGTGTATTTTGATTTATAAACAATGGAAACTATGGTGGACAGCACAAAGCTATCCTGTGGACCAAATTGGTTGGACCATATACAAAATTGGTTGGATCATGAACGAAATTAGGTGGATAATGGACAAATTGGTTAGATTATAAACAAAACTTGAATTATGGGCAAAAATTTTTAAACCATGAACAAAATTGGTTGGATAATTCATAAGTTGGTTAAATTATGGACAAAATTGGTTGCATATGAACAAAATTGGACCATGAACAAAATTAGACCATGAACAAAATTGGTTGGATCATGAACAAATTGGTTGGACCATGAACAAAATTAGTTGGACCATGAACAAATTGGTTGGACCATGAACAAAATTGGTTGGATCATGGAGAAAATAGGACACTGAAGTGTGATAGTAACATATGCAGGAGTTGTGTCCAAGCTGTGAATGGACACCTGGTAACAGTCCCCTTGCACACACCATAGAATAGTTTGTAGTATGACTTGAAGACTTAGCAGAGACATATAAGATATAAGATAGAGACGATGTAAGATAGAGACTTGAAGATACAAGCAGAGACGAGCAGAAACAAGGGATAACAAATATTTTGATGATCCTTCAGTGGGAAGAGATGAGGTTAGATGTAACAGAAATTTAGTATAAATAGTACAATTATAGTGCATTTCTGCTTGGGTTTTAATGTAAGAATTATATATATATATATATATATATAATATATTATATATATATATATATATATATATATATATATATACAGAGCACCACTTGGTTCCCGAACTTTAGTTATCCGAAACTTCCAGTTTCCCGATTGGTGTTGGGGAGTCATGCTACACGAACTAAGTTCGGGTAGAAGTAGTCCGCCAAGCTTCACGCCGCCGGGGTTGGGTTACCCTACACGAACCAAGTTCAGGTGAGGAAGCGGTCAGCCAAGCGTCGTGCCGGCCGTGGTGGTGGGTGGGTGGGTGGGGGTGGGAGGGAGATGGTTTAGTTGCTCACTGACCGTGACGGGCGCCACCTGCTACCCTGTGACGTCACAGACTCACGGCCTATTGTTCATTGTTTGAATTTGTCACGACTGGAGTGTTCATTCCGTGACTTTGTTTTACATATCAGCA